>JAOXYM010000015.1:21790340-21818157 GCA_028567055.1 Leptatherina wallacei | reverse complement strand
AAACCGGGGCGGTGTGGTGTCGGCTGAATGAAGGCTGAGCCGGGCTGGGCTGACTAGGTGCTAGTGTGAAAGGGGCAAAAGACGTCATACTTGGCTGTATTTGTGTCAAATTTCATGCCTCTATCCAGAGGTGAACAATTCTTATGTAAACTGGCCCTTATTGGGCCTTAATACTACAATGAATAAAGAATTTTAACTGGAATGTTTCATTCATCAAGATTGAAGATGTGTTTAAGTGTTCCATTTATTTGTTCGAGAATTGTATATCAAGTTTCTTCCCTACTCTATTGTAGGGTTAAAGAATGGGTTCACACTTTTTTTTTTATGAACCATTATTTTGCAGTCATCTGAATCAGAGTACGTTTTGACACACTTTTCAGTTGGAACTTTGGATTTAGTCCCCTAAATCCTTGACCAGGGATTACTTACTTCAAACTTTCTGGGCCACCATCCTGCAGGTTTTAGATGTTTCACTGCTGCAACACACCTGACTCAAATTGAAATATTCTCCAACTGCTCCAGGTCAAGTTTTGCTCAAACTTCTTGTCAACCTGTTAATTTGACTCAGGTGTGTTACAGCAAGGAAACATCTAAAACCTGCAGGACAGTGCCCAGTCCGAAGATGGCAATCCCTGTCCTAGACGGAGAGAATTGTCCATCGTACAAACTTATAAACAAGCATGGCTTTTAGTTGTAACCCTTTAAAAATGTGGTGGTACGCAAGGATTTAAGTGTGGGTTGTAATCATGTAGCGTGCTTGACTTTTTTTTTATTGTGTACAATATAACATAGAACATCAGATTTCTTCTTAAAGTAGATGAGGTGAACCAAATTTTAAAAAATGAAACATATTTTTTGTTTTAAGAAAACGATCCATTATTACAAACAGTATCTGTGAACTTTAAAATATGTTCACCTCTATCTGGGATTAACAGTTAATTTGACTGTGAAATTAGGGTCATGTGTTTTCAGTCAGGATGACAGTCAGGTGTGGGTGGGTTCTTTAGAACAGGGGCCCATATACACTTGCGCTTCACATGTTTGTGGAATTGCTTCGTCAACAAATAGATCAATTTTCTCAGAACCTCAGAAAGTTTTTTGATGCTCATCACGGAGGAATATGTCATAAAATCCCCTCTAAAGAGTTTGAGCTTCCAACTGTCTAATCAGACTCCAAACAAACAGAAGAAATTCTGACAGACCACTACAACAAAGACTTCAAGTAGCGATGGGGCATAACCGAGGTAAATAAAATGACAAACAAATAATGAGATGAAATGAAAGAAAATAAACATTCTTGCCATTCAGCATTGACAAGCCAGATGGTTAGGAACTGCTTTAGAGAAAACACATGACACCAAATATGTTTTTATTCAAATGGAAAACACTTACACATTTAGAGAAAAATACATAATACACAAGCTGCTCTACCAAAGAATTTCTAAAGAAAAATATTGTGAATGTTTGGGGATGGTAAAATCAAAGTGCAAACATTTATCCAATATAAGAGAACACTAGAAACATCCCAGAGCTGAAGCTCCATGTGAACAAACGGATCAAAATCCCTCCAAGCCAGTGTGCATGAACTTATCAGTAACCCAAGGGGATCACACAAAGTACTGAAAGCAAATATTTAGGGATTTTTGTCACTTTGATAATATGGGTTCATTCCCCTCAACATGTAATAGATATTTAGATTATCCTTTAAAATGCCATTTGTATAATATTCATCTAATTTGTTAACTTGGGTTGATTTAGGGTGTATCTGCTTTTGGATCCTATTTTTACAAATATAAATTTATAAAACTTCAAGCATCAACCCCTAGATGGCAGAGTGCACCAACATTCCTTCCACACATTCCCCGTGTTTGTCTTCAGTTATTCTAACGGAAATTTAATCTAATGTGTGCATTTGTCAACCTGAGAGAATCCATTGAATTCTTAAAAGTTTTGCTTTTATCCGTTGCAGCAGTCTGAAGGCGTAACATTGTTAGTTGAGCTGTGAACAGAAAGAGGAGAGACCTTTAAAAAAAGAAAGCAGGCTGTTGTTTACCACCACGACCCACTTAGGAGACCGATTTCTTGGCAGCTGCAGGTTTTCCCCGTGACACTTCCTTGTGTGTGTCTGTGTGTGCAACTAAGTACTTGTTTTTTATGTTAAGGATGTTTTTGTTTCAGGGTTGGTTTTCTTTCCCATTTGTTTTTTTTATAAAATGAGCATGCATATTTAAAAATGCATTTCTCCTCAAACACCCACATTGCTTGGAAGCTGCTCATGTGGCTAATCTGGAATACTAGTGTTATTATTTTAGGGAAGGTGATGGGCATCATTTATCTCCCTCTATTAGATGAAAGGCGTTTCTGCTGGTGAATCACTCAACAATCAAGTGCTTCCTCACTCGGGTGCTTACTCTAGTTTTTTACATCAAGGGATCCCTTTGCTACCAAGAGGTATGCATAATGAGCTTGTCTGTGGGTCTCTATGCTTTTGGGAATTTGGGGGAAGTGATGGAGGGGTGTCGTACCCTAGATGACTGAACGTCTATGACTGTGGCAGTGTGAGCCAATCAGCCGACGAGCACCATGCCTCCTGATTCTTAATTGGCTGGATTTCCCGGTGAGAGCAGCTGATACACAGAGCCAGCTGGGTTTATCAGAGAGTGAGCCGGGAACACAGAGAGAAAGATACAGCGGGGAGAGCAAGAGAAATAGAGGCGAGATTCAGTGAATGTGTGTGCATGTGTGTGTGTGTGCATCAGTAAGTAATTACCTTCTAGCATCTGAACCAATCAAGAGCCGTGCAGAAAAATACAGAGAGAGGGAGCCCATCTAGATTCTCAGTCTGAGAGGTAGACAGTGTGTTTATTGAAGGGAGAGGGAACGGAAGTGTTTTCTTTGGAGAAGCACAGCTCATCCTTTCTCGTATTTGCTGAGTCGTGCTGGGTGAAAGCAGATGGACAAGATGAACCACAGCTCAGCTGAAGCAGAAGCTGAAAGCATAGAACCACTGCGTTACCTCAGGTAGGCACCTGCAGAGCTCTATTCTATTCTATTCTATTCTATTCTATTCTATTCTATTCTATTCTATTCTATTCTATTCTATTCTATTCTATTCTATTCCCCTGTCTCTAAGTGTTCAGTTTCTCTTCATGCTGGAGTACAGTTGCCAATTCACATGACTGCTCTAAAGCAGCCAAAGGAGTGAGAAATTGATGAAAACCGACAGGCAGAATTAGATAGGAAAGACAGAGAGGGACGTCCACATCCGTCCTCATGTGAACACTACAGTTTATTTCAGTCTGGTAAAAAAAAAAAAGATTTTTGAAAGTAAAAAACCCCACAAAAATGATGAAATTGGACGAAATAAACCAACTAAGGCAAAGGCAAGTTTATTTGTATAGCACATTTCATTTACATGACAATTCAAGGTACTTGAATCTAACTAAGTCACCAGCACCAGTGATAAAGGTTAGGGTAATGATTATGACACATCTGTATGCTCCAGGTAACTTCTACATTGCTATATTGTCCTTGAAAGTTTTTCCTGTGCTCTCTTCCACTCCTCCGACATCTCAAATTGAATTACAATTACAAGCTCTTTTTAAAGGAGGTCAATGCTAAATTTGGTATTATGGGTCGATATATTGCTAATAACTGGTTTTGGGTGAGATGTGCCATCACAACCCATAGGATAGGATAGTGTAGTGAAGTTGTTCTTCTGTCTGCCTTCAAAACTACGTTTACTTTCTGATGAGACAAGAGAAGAATTATAAAAAGTTAGAGTTCAGGTCACGATTGTCAGTGCTATTCAATCATAAGTTCAGAATTCAGAGCATTTTCAGACATGAATGCAAATGAAGTTACACAGTCTGAATATTTTGACACAATGTTCAAGTTGAATCCCCCCCCCCCCCCTAAAAAATAAGAGAGCTTTGATTAAAAAAAGTTGAAAAATACAGACAGAAAATGTAAATTGGACGTTATGTTTGCCACATGTTTGACATAGCTGCATGAAAAATGCACCATTATCCTATTTTCATTTTTTACAGTGAGAGATTTTCCTTTATCAAAAAGAAAATAATCCTTAGTGCCAAAGGCTACAAGGCAATTGACAACGATCTTTTTAATATGATAAAACATTTCACAGTGAAATTCTGCCTTCAGGGCATGGCACTAAGATGAAACCAAAGATAGAAGTCAGTGAAGGTTAATGCAGGTTGTAGAAAAATAGGACCATGCAAGACATTTAAAGAGGGTCAGAATTACCAGGAGCAGTCTGGCTTTCTGGTACGCTACTGACTGAACTAAGCAGGCCTATGAGGGTATTATTATTCAATGAAAGGCACACATAAAGCTAAATTAATGTATGGAAAACTTTTTGGAATCCAAAGTAGAGTTTTTGGGGAATACAGTGCATCAAGTTAGTTTACATCCCACAAAATCTCAGAAGAAAAAGAAATATAGTGGAGATCCTATCATGCTGCAGAGCCGCTCTGCTGCCTCTCGTATGAGAGAAATTATAGATTGAACGATGGAATCTGCAGGTAACCAAGAGATGTCAGAGCAAAATATGTTTTCTAGTGTCAGAAAACTTGGGTCTTAAGTGACAGTCTCTAGTCTTATTTACCAAGTCAACTACATGAAACACAGCAGGTTGTCTTTACTGCTTTTGTTCTTTTTAAAAATCTAAATATGCCCAAATGTAAAATCCTTCCTCGACGGTATCTCAAATTCTGTTGACAGTTACTGATTTTATGAGTAGGACACACACACTGTACTGAAAAACAACTACTAGTGGTTTTTCCAGCCTTTGACACAGATACACATGAAAGTTCATCTGTACTAACTCACCTCTTTGAATCCACTTTTGATTCACAATCTTTAGTCCTTTTGAGACACGCTGAACAGACAGCCTTTAGGTATTGTGATCTAACTCGTGACAAACACACACAGGAAAAACATGCAGCTCAAATAAGAGCAAAGACATAATATGCCGTGGGCAAAGCCTAAACTATGTTTGCTACAAAAGATGTTTGTATAGACGGTTAAAATGCAGGGAAAGGAAAAAAGTCTAATTCATTTAGTCATTTGATTTATTAATTAAAATCATGGTTTCTGACAGCTGGTTGTGTATTTGTAGTTGATTTAAGACAGAATGAACACTTTTTTCATCACAGAACGATTCAGTCGTAGATGTACAGCCTTATAACAAACTTGTGTAAAGTAGATTAGAGTTTCCACAAGAATCAAAGGATATGCAGGCTGACAGAGCTGGAGATAACCAAGAGATAGTGGCTTTTATTATCATGTTATTTTACTATGCTGCATTTGATCAAATGACAATACTAATATATGATAAGGTAACAACAGGCAAATAAAAACACATACATTCACAATCTGACAAATCCCTTTGAAAGACATAGAAAAGTAATCAGTTATACATAGTGACAGGAGGGCTACTATGTGAATGCTTGGGCACTTTATCCGTAATGTGGTTTGATTAGTCTTCAGCAAATCAGCTGTCTTGTCATTCAGGGGGAAACCCACAATAAACTTTCAATAGGGCAATGTTAACATAGCAAAAACGGATGGCTTCTTCTCTTTCTGGTGATCTTTTAAAAATACAAAAGTCTCCATCAACACATTCCACAATATGTGTGCACATATGGTATGTGAACAGATTCAATTTGGATGCTAATAATAAGACTTGCAATCAAGGCCACTAATTTAACTGCCGGAAAAACTCCTGACACCCCTTTATTTTATTGTCTCCTTTTTCTTGCCATATAATCAGTGCATGTTGGAGAAGCTTAATTAACACTCCTCACTAACATGTAATTGCTGTCTTGGCACTGCCTCCATTTGCATTCTTCACCGTTTGTGTTGACATCTGAGCAGCTGAGGCTGGAAGACTAACTATCACCCAAGAGGCTTTGTCCCTGTCTTCATCCTACCAGATCTCTCCTGGCAGTCAATTAACACAGTCAATTAAAGTCATGATACATTATTGCAAGAGAGGCTGACTTTACTTCTATCCATGTAACAGTCAATGGCCAATACATGCAGATGCAGAGATATGCAAGCTAGGTGAGCATTTTATGAACAGAAGTAATCGCCGTTTGTCACTTAAAGCTCCATGAGACAACCTTTTGATGAGCTGTTCAACGACCTGCTATAATTATATAGAAATTGTAAGTAATGCATTTGCCAGAGGCAAGCAAAAACCCATTGTGTTAATGCATGACATTTTCAGTATGTGGCAGTCCTGCTGTCTTGGCATGTTAATAGAAAGATCAAAATTCACTCCGATCATAACTCATCTTTGGCATCACTGCAACGAGGTGCATCCATGCCGATAAAATCAATGATGGATAATTTGAGTAAAATTATCGTATATATATATATATATACAGAAATTTAAACTTGGAGTAATATATTTTCACACATTTTGTTTAAAAGAAGACAGCTCTACATTAAGTTGTGGTTATCACTCCAGCACTTCTGTTGCTGTGATGCTGGAGGCGGTGTAACCAGTAAATGTTGTTCTGAGCTGGTGATGCCTTGGCCTTGGATCTGGCACAATTGTTTGTTGCTGCAGGTAAAGCTTCTGAAATATCAGATGAGTATAGCAGAAAGGGCAGATTGTGGGCTTTTGTGTCTTATTCTACCAAATAATGTCCTCTGAGCGAAGAGCAGGAAGAATTGAAAATATCTTAGTGCAAATACCTGCTTGTTTATGGATGTTTTAACAAATGGTAATACTTTCCAATGAATATATATATATATATATTTCTAAATATTTCTTACAATTTTATTAGAATTACACTGGGAGATTTATGGAGAAACATGCCTGTATACATCAAGATGTCTGAATTGATCTGTTATGACCCTCCTATGTTTGCAAAGATGAATATTGGACTTATTGTTATTCCTCTGGCCCATCTACCTCCTCTCAGCTCCCTGCTACAAATTCCCAGGTTGGCAGCTCCATTTGCTTGTGTGACAGCGTCGGCATTTATTTATAGGCCAAAAGTAATGACTGGGGCAGAGAATCAGAGATGCAGGTAGTGAGAACAGAGGGCAGCTATGAATTGCTACCATTGCAGTGTTTGGCCATCATTTTCCTCCTCCATTAAAGTCAGATTAGCTGTGACAAACATGTAGGCTGAGAATGGAGAAAGTTAAGCCGAGAAGGGGCTGCAGGACTCTCAATGATGCCTGCTTTCATGTTAGGTATGGGATCTAAAGGAAGTTAGTTATTTTTCTTTTTATATTTGCATTATTTGTAGCATTGTAAAGTTGTGAAATCTGAGCAAACAATGAAGTAACCAGACACCTAAGAGCTTCAAACAAGACAAATGTTGCTTTTAAGTGCTGGTTTCAAGTGGGAATTGGCACTAAAGAGTACAGTCGGGTCAATAAAAGCAGGTAAACAATGAAGGTCAGCCAAAGTCTGTTGATAAAATGTACTTAAAGAATTAATGATGCTCTGTGCTGAACACTGTACGTTTGCTCACTTTACAGTTAAAGTACTCTCAGAGACACAACATTTTTGGATTTGTTATACTTTCAGCCTTTCAATGAGCTTTAGTACATTTGAATAAAATGTACTAAAGCTACTAAAGTGTTTATTCATTAAGGGCTGAAATCTCCAGAACTACATTAGAAGCAGTAAAACAAGTAGACTGGGCACTGTTGTTATGAGCTGTCCTATGATATGTGACACGAGGTAGTCCAACAAATAAATGGTTGAAGCAGAGGAATAGCACAAGTTTATTTGGAGTGAAATTTCCTTTAACGTGGTGCCGTCTCTGGGTACTGTGAAAGGAAAAAAAGGTTAAAAAGGTTTTAAAAGACAGGTCTACTGGTGGGGAACCAGCCCTATTGTAGCCATAAAACCAACACACACCAGTATGTACTGCCCACTCACACGTACACAAACCCCAAAGTGATGGTAAAAAAAGAAGGAAAACACAAATAAAAAAGAGGTCTTCAGCAGGGGCCTTCAATAAATCAAAACTTTCAAAACTTCTCCAGAAGCATCACCTTAGTTCTACGAAATTGAGGGGGAAAGCTAAATATTAAAACCAAACAAAAAAATATAAAAGACATAAACAGTAGCAGGCCAACCTGCAAAAAAATAAAAAGGATGTTAACTCGAAGGATTGCAGTGGGAAGAAGTCTTATATTACCAGTTATACTTGAGTCCAACCCCTTTCCAAGAAATGCTAAAGCCAAGAATAACACCCAAAAACACCCAAAGCAAAGACACACATTAAACAAAATCAATGAATTAAAATGCACACCTTGATGCAACCAAAGATTCAACCGGCATGTAATGAAGGCTCGGTAGTTTCTGGTAATGGCCCTCTTAATTATATTTACCAGACTAGGTAAGGACAATCATAACCTCCACTGAGGCGTGGAGGTTATGTTTTCGACGGCGTAGGTCTGCCTGTCCGTCTGTCTGTCTGTTAGCAACATAACTCAAAAAGTAAAAGATGGATGAAATTTTCAGGAAATCTCCAAAATGGTATAATAAACAACTGATTAGACTTTGGGGATGATCCAGGAATTTGGATCCAGGAATTGTTTTTAACACTAGGGCCGCCAACATTCCCAAACCCCCAAGAACCACCAGAGGGGGTCATTTTGACAACCTGCCGATGCAGCATTATAAAAGAAATGATAAAGGTGGCGTTTAAAGAGGACAAATTTCTCCACTCCATCTTTTTTAACAGAGCGCCGGATGTCAGCTAGTATTGATTTATTATATTGCATGTGGAGAGCTCCATAATGAACGCATTGCGGGTCATTGTGGCATGGATGTAGCGCCGGTAGAGGACACAGGCACTCGTGTCCAAAACATTAGAAAACACAGCAACAGGCCATCTTCTAGTTGCGGTTCCAGATGAATCCTGCCTCAGCATCCAGGCAAGGATGTCAACTCTTCATTCTTCTGCTTCTGTTAATTATCTTTTAAATTATGTTCTCGGTGGTGTAGGTTTTCTGTCTGCCTGTCAGTCTGTCTGTTAGCAACATAACTCAAAAAGTTATGGACGGATTTTGATTTCACAATAATTGACAAAAAATTGAAACAAAGGTGTAAAGGTGTAAATAGAGTATAAATACTTCACATTGTAACGGCAGTCATTTTAGGTAACTATTTAATTACATTAGTCCAGGGATGGGCAAAGTTAGTCTTCAATGCTCATAGCCTTGCAGGTTTTGGATGCTTCCTGCTGCAGCACACTCAGAATTATCAGATTAATGGGTCAACATAATTGGACAGCATTTGGCTACAAGCTATTGAGGAGAGCCATTTAGTTTAGAATATACAGTGAGTTGTATGATATTTATTACAAACGACGAGCAACACCAATGTTGTGTTTATGCTGCTACTGCCACAGTATCTGAGTGCTCTTTTCTGTGTGTTAGCTCCTGTCTGAGGACTTTGCTTAATTGGTGCACCACCTACATGCCCCAGTGTTTTAATAGTGTGGACTGCAGACCTATTTTTACATTTTAATCTGAAGTTGACCAGAAATCTTCCACTGACTGTAATTTACAGTAAAACTTTCGTCTATTCAATTAAATGTGGAAATGGACCACTGACCAGTTTATGGTACATTTGAGTTTATTCAGAGGTCTACATACTTACGGTATGTGAGTACTTATGTAAGATGGAAATAAAAACAGAGGGTAATGATTTACAAATCTAATAAACCTATGTTTTATTTGCAATAGAACATAGACAACATAAATGTTGAAAGTGAGACGTTTTACTATTTAATGAAAATATTAGCTCAATTTTGAATTTGCAAGCAACATGTTTAAAACATTATTTTCCTTTTGTTTAGTGCCAAGTGTTTCAGGACCATGGGAGAGCAGTAGAATACAACTCAAGGCTTTTAACATAGGTTTGTCTCTCAGCCACCTGCATCATTAACATAAAGTTTTTTCAAAAAAGTTGCATTTCCGAGTTGTTTGACACTGGAGCAAATGTTTGTGAAATGTAAAGCCGGTTAAAAGCCAAAGAGAAACATGAAAATTAAAGCAAATGCAAGGGGAAGCTAATGCTAGGGGGAGCTAATAATAGTTTCTCATGTTGATGAATTTATACAATACACCATTTCTCTCCTGAGGGTGAGCCCTGTTTCAGCTGTGGTTTGATGGCTCTCAAATTCATTTGCTGGACCTTCCCAAAGCTCAAACCAGTGCAAATTCAGGTTTAAATTAGTCTCACGGCAGCAGCTTTTGTTAATGAAGAACACAAGAGAGCCATCTTAAGAGAGCCAAGCAAGACTCCAACCTCCTCATTACGCCCAAGCTGTGAATTATTTAAGGGGTTTCTGAGACATGAGAGAAAGCAATAGTCTCCCCAAAGTGTCCCAATTTATGCCAGTTTATTTTATAAAAAACAAAACAAACAACAACAAAAAAAAAACACCCAATGAAAGATCTACTAAAACAAAGAGGCAATTTTGCATTAGTAGTCGATGGACTGAGAAAAAATGACAGATTGAAATGATGGTGAAGTTTGAATTTACATTCACTCAGTTTGCTCTGACAACCCACATGTAATAGAATATAATTGAATCTCTTTCAGGTGTAGTGGCTGAACATGGAGTGTGGAGTCTTTAATTACTTTTTTTTACTGATGGAATAGCAAGCTATCTAATTATGAAGCTGGCAAGACTGCAAGGGTCAAAATATGTTAATTATTTTAATGCTTAGGGTCAGCGGTGAGACATTCATGCTGTACGCACATGGTATGCTTGGATGTATGCTTGTTTGAATACATCCTGTACATACTGTGTCTTTCTTACCTTCCTCTTACTTCTATTAGCTCTTTTCTTTGCACTGACCCACATATTTATGATGGAAAGAGGCTTGTGTGGAAGGAGGTGCTGCAGAAAATTTGATTGGTTAGTTCTACAAAATAAGAAGCAACTCAGTACATCCTGTCCTTGAAAATTGGCCTTCTTTCCCCACTGCTTGTGCCTCTTTTGCTTCCTTATCTCTCTTACTTAAACAATGGACTTTTGAGGAGACTTGATTTATTCTTCTTTTCCAACCATGATTAAGCACAAGCCTTAATTGAACTCTAAAGGGCTGCACACTTGTGCCGCATAAAACAACGATAAAAGAAATTGTGTACATGTTTCACGTGAGTCTTCTTCTTAAGTGGCAGCAAGATTTATTTGACAGGATCTGGAGTCTCTAGTAGCAGAAGATCACATTCAAACACATCATCTGTTGAGAAACTCTCAGCTAGATGCCTCCAAGCACCTGACTGCTAAATTCTTGGAGAATATTCACACCTACACAAAGAGTACGGATAGAAGAAGCATGGCACCCTGGACAGCAGGAGAACATATCTTCCATTATCTCCAGAATCCATAGCAGCGCTTTAGGGTTTATAATTCCAATATATGTTGGAAAGGTATGAGCCAAACATGTGGGAAACAGCTCACTGTGCTTTAGTGCCTGAGCCTTTGTGCTCAAATGAAGCTGGTGGGTACCATCTGCATTTTTCTTTTGTTTTTTCAAACTTGATTCTGTCAATCCATCAAACAAACAAACCCCAAAAAGATGCCCTACATAATCACAATGACAGTGTTGCTGTTGCCTCGAGCGTACATTGGGTTTAAAAATCAGCGTCTGTGCCCAGTGGTGAGGAAATCTAAGTGGCAGATGATGTTTGTCTCCATTTTGTTTTCTTTTCCTTTTATAAAGCATTTCCTCCAATCACAGGGACTTTCTTGTGACTTAGTGAAACAGAGGCTATTATTAGAGGCAGACCATTATTTTCTTTGGCAGATCCACACAGTTTCTCAATTACCTGCTGTTAATTAAACTGTTTCACTGCTTATCTTTTCACATATCTTAGCGCCTCTGAAAATATTTCAGGTGACGCATATTTTCTGTCTTTCCCTGCATGTTTAAATCCTTTCCCCCTCCTCCTCACTTTTATGCTATGATCAACCTATTTTGCTTTTTCAGTCCTACTTTGGTTACATGTTTTTTGGGTGTTATAGTTGTTAATTTTTCATTCCCTAAATTTAGGTTCTTGTCAGGATCTCAGCAATGCAATTAGCAAGGGAAATATTTGGAAGACTGATGCATGATAAGAATCCAGCTTTTCCTGTAAGGAGCCCTTCATATGTATGACTTTCATTTAAATATTAAGTCAAAGAATACAACCTTAAAATAGAATTATATTTGATTAAATAAGACAGAGCATGCATGATATCTATGCAGTTTTTAATGTGGACAGAATGCATTACTGATGCTTGTGTTGTTTCGTTTGCTGTGCTACATTTAAAGGCATAAGAGTAAAAAATTGAAGTTAAAATTATGGGAGTGTGTTTTCCTGCTTATGAAGGTATTGGTTTGAGCAGTACAGATATAACAAAATGAATTGTTAATGCTGCTCCAGTTGCTCTCTTCCTCTGTCATAACAAGTATAGAAAATCTAAAAATAACACTTAACCTGGCTCTTCTGTTTGTCAGAACTCTCCAAGTGTATGCACAATGTCATGGTCTCTAATATCGTCTCTTATCCAAAGTAACAGTCAATTTGTGAGCAATAAAAAATGAGGTTTCAAAAAAGGTTTGCTGCAAAGAAAGATAAACACTATCTTTCATAGTACAGTGAATATGGAATGGGTATTATGTAGGATTGATTATTATTACCTATTGCCACATGCATCAATGCGTACATTTGACTGAAGCACACAGTGATAACTCATCAAATCTCTCAACATGTTAAATCGGCAGCATTATGACAAGATTTCTTCAGCAGCATTCATAAGTCCCCGCAACCCTGAATTGGATTAATCGGTACAGAAAATGAATGAAAGAATGAAGGATTCATAATTTGAAGAAGTTAGGGTCTTCACCAAGAAGAAGACAGACATTTTCTTCCCTTGAGTGAAGCGTTACAGAGACGATTGGTTTCTAACAATTTTTTATTTCACACATTCTACTTTTCACTTTGCCACTATTTTTAAAAAAAATTGTTTATAAAAGAATCTCATGCTTGGGAAAAGAAGAGAGAATTAAATTAGATATAAGGATGAGGAAATAACATCACTCAGTAATCTGTAAACGTGTGATCAATAAAAACCTATTCACAGCATCTCAAAACAGAGCAATAACCTCTACAACCACTTTAGTCGATTATATAACACATTACTCTGCACAGCCAGTAGTGGAAAACTGTTAATGTACAATAACTTGCCAGACAGTCATAGCAAAGGGCCTAAAAAATTGAGATTTAGCTTGTCTGGCTAAAACATGTTTCTGGAGGTGTGTTAATCTGATAAATTCTAAATAATTTTGGTTAAATTAGTTGGAGAAATTCATTGTGGAGAATAATGAATTTCTCCAAGGAGATCAATAAAGTATATCTAAAGTATAGCTCATGAAATTCTAGCCTCATTCTTGCCATGGTTGCAAGGACTTTACATGTTGGTCCTGCCCACAGGCTTGAATTACTATTTCAGCCCAGGCTATGTTTCCGTGTTTGAACCATGGTAGGGTAACTCAAACTAGCAGGTCAGTTACCATGGTAACCACGGACTGTATGAACCTACAGTCATCTTGGTTGCTGACAGTTTTTAACAAATGCTGAGTATCTCCTCATCATGAGCTCCTGCGGAGCCCAAGCTAACTGCCAGACAAGAAATGTGTTTTCCTCATTTACCTGATTGATGCTGAAGCAAATTAATCTACTTATGTTGGGAGAAGATTTTTAGATACAATTTAGATGTGCTACTTTAACTGATTGACTGTCTAATTTAAAATACTTTTTTATTGTTGTTTTAATCATTCTGTGGTTTTTAGGAACTATATCTGGCCTTACATCTCTAAACAGAATTTAATATAAAGTGAGTGGACATTTATATGTCTTATCAATAGCTGTCTGCTAGATTCAAATAAACTTTTTTATTTTAGTTTATTGATTGTTTTTTAGGTTTAGGTCTGGGGGACTACAGATGAAAAATAGCCTGTTGGCTAATTCTGGCCTTGTCATATATTTAATGAATTGGCACTGTGCCATAATTAAATAAACCTAAACTGAGCAAGTGCAATTCAGCAAAATTATATCTACTATTTACAAAGTGAGGTTTATTTATGAGCCTGTAAACCTGACCAAAGTAGATTTAATTTTTAACTGGGGAAGTTACTTGTAAAGTATGATTTCCAGCCTCCCCATCTTCATCTTCTTCTGTGACCTCCACCAACCTAAATGTCAAATCATGCATTCACTCTATTTTAGAAATAAGGTTAAAATTCTTGCTCTTTCTGTTACCTATTATCAACAGTCATATCAATTAGAAGAGATAAAGTGAAGAGGTACCAAAAGTTAATGATACAAATTTGAATTGAAAACAACATTATGATGCATCCCTACCATGGAGCAGGAATAAAGATAGGGTACAGGATGGGATCCCCCTGAGAATAACATAGATGGACAGAGATAGGAAGTGGCAAAAACTTCGGATAAGGCTCCTCTGATATTGTTGTATTGTTATCGGCTCATCCTCGTAGCAAATGAACACCTTTCAGGAGTCATTACAGGTTTCTTATCATAATAGGCCTGGAGTTGAAGATACCATCATTGACTTGCTTCAGTGAGCAACCTCTCATCTCCACAAATTCAGGAAACATGATGAGCACTTTTAACACAATTCAGCTGCAGAGTTATGTGAGAAACTCCAGAAATTCCAGGTGGATACCTCCACCATCAAATGTATTTATGACACACAGATGGTAGTTTGTGAGAGTGAAAGATCTTCTTCTGAGATGGTGGTCAGCCGAACCACAAGGGATTGTAATCTCACCGTACTTCAAACTATACACCCTTGCTTTCCAATCAATTCGGAGTCCTGTCATCTGCAGAAATACTCTGATTACTCTGCAGTTGTGGGGTGTATCAGTGATGGACAAGAAGCTGAGAACAGAGAACTAGTCAAGGAAGGTGCTTATTCTTAAAGTTTAGATCCAGATGTACTCATTCGATAATTTAAAAAATGTTGATGGCATAGGTGCTTATATGTTAACCAAGAAAGATAAGCTTGATTTGGAGAAATACCAATCAGTTCAGTTCCCGGGTATGTTGAACTCTGCCATGCTTCATTACAGCCAAGAAAATGAAAACATGGAAAATCTTTAAAACCTATTATCATCATGTGTATTTGGTGAAAACAATCCTATTAAAACAGCTAAATCCGTGGAAATGAAGGCCAAATATTAGTTAAATTAGTTCAAATTAGTTCAAATTAAATGAGGGGAACTCACATGTTGGTGTAAACTTGTTGAAGCTAACAGAGAAAGACCCTAAGCTCAACTACTTTTGATCCCCCAACAACAGATTTGCAAGCCGCTTTTCTCAACATCTTGTCACAAAATCATTGGCTTACTCTCCCATTTTTTATGACCTCATGAGGAAGCATTTGGGAAGAGGTGAAGATGGAGAGAAGGTGGGCTGTGCGAAGACTGAAAACAGTTTTAAAGAATCAGGATCAGATTGATTGGGTCAAAAAGTACTCTCTCCAACTATCTCCACTTTACTTTAGTAGTGTTTGACAGTAGAAGAGTTCTTGAAATTCAGTGCTTCAAAAACAATGAATCCCACTTCATAGAGTTTTCTCTAAACATAAATACTGTACCACTTTTAAAGTCTCAGTTTCTCCCCCATTCATCGGTTTGTCCTCTGAACGCTGTGGGTGACTTGCTGACAGGGGGTCAGAGCTGTGCAATGTGACTAGAAAGAGAAATGCTCTCATGATGACAGAATGGGAGCGATGCCCACTGGTGATTCGCCGTATGTTGTCTCTGCTGGAAAATCACTGTGGAGAAAGAGAAAAAGATCCAGAGAGGAGAGAGGAAAGGGGAGAAAAAGAAGAGAGGAGAGGAGGGTTTTAGATATAGAGGAAAGGGGGAAAAGGAAGTAGATGAGGACCGCTAAGCTGATAAAAAGAACCTGGGGAGGGGTGTTGTGTCTTGCCACTCACTTTTCTGTCCGCTATTACCACTTGTCATTAAAGCCTTTTTTGTGCCAGTTGCCATAGAAACCAGGCTCAGCAACACCCAAGGGAGGAATGTTGCCTGGCTTATTGTGATATTGCACGGGTCATGCGTTAGATGAAGACCTTTGCATGGAGACGCCTTGGGGGTAAATTTGTAGATTAATGGGGCGGATGTTTGCGATAAAAAGAAAGAAAGAAAAAGAGTTCTTTCTGATGAGCAGTTTCAGTGTGATTTTAAAATGAAAGAAAATTGGTAGAAATAAACAGAAAGATAAAGTAAGAGATTGAAATCGTGGAAGTTAGTTTTTACATTTGCGAATACAATTTTCTTTTCCGTAAACATGGTTTTCGTTTGCAAGTTCAAGATAAGAACATTTTTTGTTAACCGTCTGGTATCGTGGCTTCCGTTGTTCATGCTTAATACGTTTGTGCGCATTCACGAACCAGGAAGGCTTCCCTAGTTTGCAGTAATTGGCATCACTGTCTCGCTCTGCTAAGTCCTGATTGTGAGTGCTTTGTTTCCCCTCGGAGGAACTCTGTCACTGAATTCTGATGATGTAAATTGCTTGTGTTGTCTTTTATGCTGCTCTCTGTTTGTGTTTATGATATGATTTGCATTCACAAGGGGATTATATTCATAGAAATGAAAGTTTGCTTTTGAAAACTGAGCTAAAACACCCCCAATACATAAATAAATAAAAATAAAGAAATTGAATTAGCTTCATGGCAGTTTTTGCATCTGTGTTGATAAGGCAGCATAAATATACAGAAAACAGTGTGTCACGTATTGTTCCTCTTCACACAAAAAGAAATAACATAATTAGTCAGCAGCTCTATTATCACTTGGAAACTATATACAAAGGATTTTGTTACCTCTTTGCCTAGCAACACTTTAGAGCCGAGCCTGAGATCTTTTACAGCAAAACAGTCAGAAGAGGAATTCTCGCCTCCTGTATGCTTTGATGGACAGTTGCTAATGGCAACAGATGACCTGTGAGGCAACTAGCAAAAGAAAAGTGTAAAGCCAGATGGAGGAATCAGCTAACTGTTTTCTCAGAGATGGAGGATCGAAACTCTGGAAAAATGAAGGTGGAAACAGAAAACGAGAGGAACAAAAATGATGAAAAATGATTTATCTTTTCATGTTATTATTTTCTCTACTTACTTGATTTTCTGAGCTCACACATGTATACATCTAATATATATTGCTGTCACTGCCCCCCAAAATTGAATTTCTGCAATTCCACTATGTGATTTCTTTGAAAATTGCTGCAATGATAAATAAGTCAGACTGATTGGGAGGGACATAAGCCTTTATAGCTTTTCTTATTTCTGTTAGCTCACAGTAATCAGACCTACCATGTAGTAGTGCCTTATACCATCATTGTTTGGCCCTATAAAAATGTACAGCCTATAGCCCAAAAATGCATGTTATGTTGATAAGTGATTTTAAATTGACCCCATAACTGAATGGTTGTTTTTTTCATTTGTCTCCCTGTTGGCCCTGTCTCTGTGCTGACAGCCTATGTCGATGTACCGTCTCTCACTCGATAACACCAGCAATAGGACAGCAGCGACCCCTGTGACCCTGAATAGGATTTAGCAGGTGTAGAAATTGGATGGATGGATGGATAGATGGGGGAGAGAATGTGAGAATCTAGCTAAAACAGAAAAAAAAGTAACTGTGACATCTGTAGTTATATAAGCAGGAAGTACACAACACATTATCACTCCCAAATTAGGTTCTGAAATCTCAGGAGACTGGCACATTTCATTTGAAAAGAGTTTGTGTAACAATGGATGCTCCGGTTTCTCATTTAAGTTGTCGATTACTGCTTTGTGACATTTAGGCAGCAAAAGTACCTGGACAAATAAAAGAAAGTATCATTATATGTTTTTTTTTGACAAGTGTCTCACTTTGAGCTGGGAGAACCGTTTAACAGAGCCATTCATTTTGCACTGACTGCATGTGGCTTGCATACCCTCTCCTGCTTTCCACCAAGGCTGCTGTTAAACTTTCTGCATCCCAGAAAATGCCCACCAAATTCTAGTGACACAAATGTTGATGATCCTTTATGTTGACATCAAAGTGCTGACATCTGTGCACCCTCCAATTTATTGTAAAGGAAATTGCCTACAAGTAGATTCAACTGCATGTGTTCTCAAAAAAATAAAATTGTTGATTGATTGAAGGCTGTGGAGGTGATTGACTGACGGCCTGTTTCTACCCATATTTTGAAAGGATATAAATAAAATGTGCATTCGTTTGTTAAGAAAGAAAATAGCTACACTGGGGGAAAAAAAAAACCTGTTTGCATTACAGATGTGGCTCTAGACATGTATGACATGCGTCTTTCAAGTAGACTCCAAGCCCACAAGAAAAAAATTTAATAGCAACAAGCATCTGTGATGGCATATTTCCATCAATTTCTGTAACTTCTCAACATTCACAGCCATTGAAAGCCATGATTGGTGCAAAAAAAGAGCCAGGATTTGAAGACATCCTTGTCTCCTGACTCTCAGAGAATGATGGATTTTTTCCTCTTACAACTCTTGACGATCCTTCTTAAGCTTTAATTCAATCTCTGTACATCTTAGCACACACACACACATACACGTTACACAGTCATGAACGCACATCAGACCATTATTTCCACCCACTCCTACACAGATGTCTAAGTCTGCAGACATTCTCTTTGTCAAAGTGAATTCTGCTGCAGATCAGAATCAGTGTTGAGAGTAGCTACGTAGCCTACTGAGGAATTGTACCTCCCCTATGTTTTCCTTCTTATCCATTAGATTTGTTCTTGGCCTCGTGTGTTTTGTTTGAGTGTTTTGGCATACGAATGTTAGAAACTGAGACATTTCTGTAGGATCCAAGCAGCTGCTTCAAATGTACTGCTTGATGCTTTGATACCAACAAATGTTTCTAATTTCAACTCTTTCTTTATTTTCATTAACTGTGTGGATGATGGCAGAAACATCAGTTTGTTTTGTTGATGATTCCTCTTTCTGCTCTAGTAGCTATTGTCTATCTTGTGCCTTAAACCTAGTTTAATCACTGTGGAAATGAGCTATTAGCAACATCATACAGAAAACAGTATCACGGTGATCATTTTGTATTAACAGCCACTGCATATGTTTCAATAAAAAGGCAGAAATGATTCAAATTCTGAAAGGAAGAGCGGAAATGAGTGAAAGTAGAAGGGAAGAGAAGAAGGAGGTAATTTTCAAAGCACCAGCAGTTATGTCAAGTTAATTTTCCTTGCACCAGGGGTCAAGGTAATGAGATTAGTCAGCCATGGGGAGACTGAATAACATTTATTTAATCAGTTATGTATTTGAATTTTGAACATTTTGCTTCTAGGGTCAATAACTTGATATTCTACATAATTGCCCCCCCAAAGTAGCAAAGCTGTTTAGTGTAGTGGTGTGAGAGGCATGGCTATTTTTCACCTGGCCCTGCTCATGCATTCATGGGATTTTCCTTTAAAGAATGAAAAAAATCAAGGTGAGTATATAGAATATTAGAATTCTTTATTAAGCTTTGTGCCTTACAATTAACTGCAATGTGCATTCTTATTTTTTGATGGAAAAGAGCACGTCTTGACTCCTGCACCTGATATTGCTGTGGTTGTTGCTATGCTGAGAAGGCCTAGGTGTTGCACAAGACTGTTGGAGAAGATGATGCGAGAAGGAAGAAATGTATTTATTAGGAATGCCAAAAAGTTGACAACTTCCAAATATGGGGTCAAAAAGTCTCACTGAAGCGATTTGTTGTGACGCTTTACATCAGGGATGGGGAACCATGGTGCTAGAGGGCTGCATTCCTACAGGTTTTCCATGCACCCCTACTCCAACACACCTGATATAAATCAAATGGATCCAACAGCCAATCACAGCGGCCCATTAATTAGAATCAGGTGTGTTGGAGCAGGATGCCTGGAAAACGTGCAGGATGAGGGCCAAGGTTCCCCACACCTGCTTTACATGAATGAAATGTAATAATGAATTACAAAAATGAAAACCAGTCTGAATGGGGACTTTTGTTTTTATCCACGTCATTTTTTCTCTTTCTTTACCTTCCTTCCATCAAAAATTTTCCCTTTGTGTTTCTTTGCTGAATCAGCCATGGAGCACATCCAAAACAGCCAGTGTGTTGATATCCAGTTGCTAGCGTGTGTCACATGATGCTCTGGGCCGGAACACAAACTTGTAAAATGCTGTTTCTCTACCCTGATATGCTGCAGGGCAACGGCAGCTCCAGGATTGTGCAAAATGAATGTCAGTATGCCATCAAAACGAATCAGAAGCACAGAGTTTTAAATTTGGAAACTTATTAATGTTGCTTTAAAGAAGAATCTCACTTAGAGTTTTATTTTCAACATACTTTAAATAGGCAACTTTTCAGTCTGAATGGACGTGAATGATGAGCTTATAAACAAAGATTAAAGGCAGTGGCATTATTCATCGTCATAGCTGTCAGCTATCTACACAATAAAACACAGCTGATGAATCTGTTTGAGTAGGCAGCAGTGACAAAAGTGGGCTCGGCGTGACGACACCTCCTCCACATCTTCACTTTGCAGTATGCAGTTCGCACAACTGTACCCCCAGCTCCTGCAGCTTTCTCACCTTCCAGCAGTGAGGAATACTGAATGTATGCACACATGTACACAGTCCCATGAGCCTGTTGTGTATATAGAAATCAACCAAAACCCTGCCAGGCTCCTCAGGCTGAGCAGCTTGTGTGACATTCTGTTCCAAATGTATTGGAAATACCATGTGTGCATATATTAAACAGCCAGGACTGTCAGTGGAAAAGGCGTCAGCAGCCGGAGGTTACAGCTGCACACACATACCTATAACATGCAAACTTATGTCAAAGTGAAGTTTGGAGAAGCGCTTGTCAAATTACTAATCCAGCACAGTAGGAGTTTGTGTGTAATGGCACTTTGGACGAACGAGTTTCAAGTTTCATTGTATTTCCTCTAGCAAACATCAGTGTCCTATTTTTCACACCTGTTCCGTTGCACTAATTAAACTCTTTCATCATCATCATCAACATCATCATCATCATTGTTTTCTTTTATCAGGGCATCTCTGAAGAATAGTCTCATCTCCGCCATCAGCGTTTGCCTCCTCACACATTTTCTCTCACCACCTGCCACCCGAGTGTTGTAAACACACCCACACATGCACCCACACGCTCACACACACATGCAAACGCATGCATTCAAAAAGACATGCCAGCAAAACTGTGAAAGGTCGGATGAAACCCAGTTTCAATACGATGGCTCTCTGGTCCCTCTCATCGTTCCACCCCTACTGCTGTGCTCATCAATTATAAACAGCCTGCACAGTGAGTGTGTGTATTTGCACACAGATGCAGTTGTGTTGGAAACAAACTATGTGAAGGATTCTGGTCAAACGAGTGGGAGACACTGAGGGACAATGGGACAGTAGGCCAAGGAATTTTGCATGTATATGCTCTGAGGTGTTAATGTGCTGGCTATGTGTAATTGCCTTCAGTTGACTCACCTGTCTTTTCTGCATGAAGCAACTCCATATTTTGCTCTGTGAAAGAAAATGAATCAGGAGTGAGGCGACTGCATGTCACATTCATATACATATGGCAAATGCAGCCTCACATAGGATGATAAGGTAGGAAGGGAGGGAAGAATGTATGTGAAGAGAGTTCAAAGAAAATCTTGGAGACTTTTCAGTACCATCAGAAATATCCTTCTCTTTTATGTCATCCCCATGCTTTGCCTGGGGATCCTCTTCTCTTCCCTTTTATTGGCAGGGATACAAAATCATAAAAACTGCAAGCAGGAAGCAGATTAGTCTTTTGTATCCAAACCAGCTGAGCTCGGAGGAGCCTTTAAAGTCTGCAATGAGGACACTCACTAAAAGGAAAAAAAGATAAAAATTAGTTGCCAAGTTTCTATCTTCTGTGTTGCCCACGCAACACTCCTGAGCACCAAACCATTAACTTTTCTCTAAAGCTGTTTTTTAGATTTGTGTGTGGAGATAACACACACGCACACACACACCTACACACACACACCTACACACATACACACATCACTTTTGCTTGGCAAACGTAGCACTCCCATTTCAGTGCGTGCAACAACAGCCTTTACAATGACATGTATGACTTACACTCACCTTTCACGGTGTCATAGTTGGTGTTGTTAGATAAGCAAAGTTGAATCTAATCTTTTGAATTTCATCTTTTGATTTTTTTCATTTAAATCTGCTCTGTTACTCCTCTGAGGGAGAAATGCAAGAGTTGCAACAATCATGATCAATAACTCACAATATCAGCAGATCCCACATGCTTACTTTTACAGACAGTGAGCCTAAACACTTCACATGCAGCCTCTAGTCCTCAGTGCAATATGGTCAATTATTAAGAAAAAAAAAGAAAAGCCTGGTTGCAAGCCAACACCTCATAATCACAGTATGATGTGGCACTGGGCGACTCAGTACCACATTAATCATTTCCTCTTTGCCGTCAATTCTGATGTACTTCAGCACAGTAAGACTGCTCTCAAGAGGTCTACTTCAGATCTTTCTAACAAGTCTTTGCATGAAAGAGTACAAGTAACTTTGCATTTGAGGTCAGATTTTCAGAACTCTTAAACAGCCTCCCCGAAGACTTCCACCTCATGAAACTCCCTTCCTAGGCAGCTGCTGATTGCATTTGATGCATCTGTGCCTCATCATAAATCCACCAAACTCTGTCCTTCATAGCAGCAGACACAAGCTCCAGACAAACCAGATTTTAACCTTTAAAGTTTGTCATCGAAATAAACTTTCTGCACACAGCAGCAGTGAAATGCTCTCAATATGTGTACCAGTTCACATTGGCATGTGTGACTTGTGCAATGTTACTGCATGGATGTTGGATTCAAACTGGTTATATTTCATTAATCAAAGCTGAGAGTGGAATATTGCACATTTCTCAACCTCAATGGTTAATATCTTGACAGCGTAAGAAAAAGAGGAAGGACTGTCATTATCTTATAAGGCTCATTCCTGCACAAGTTCACTTATATGTCAACAATCTCTAGCAACAATTCCCAACCTGGGGTCCTTACCTGCTTAATGGGACTGACAAAGATCACAGAGAAGCAGTGTCTTTACTCCACTAATAATATAAAAATTTGATTTCTATTCATATGAAATCCAAACATTTATTTGATTATCAAGAGTCTGTGCGAGGATGACGTCCATCAAACACTGAGGTTACGCACTATTATGTTTATAATGTATATATTATGGCATAGTAATAATAATGATAATAATAATAATAACAACAACAACAACAACAACAACAACAACAATAATAGTAATAATAATAATCTTATATAATGTTTCTAAAATGTTTCTAAAATGTTTACATGTTTATATTCATCAGAATTGCAGGGGATGACATAATTTGATCCAAATTAGTGGATCCACAGCTTTGTGATGTGTTTTTAATTTAAAGGATATACCTCAAGTACACGTTCACTCTCATTCGACCAAAATTGAATTTTTACCAAGAACAAGAAAAAATTCCAGAAGAACACAAGCAAAGCATTTCGGACAGGCAAAGGACATGCTGTTGTACCTCTACCGACCAAATCTCCAGTTTCAGTTTATTCTCCCATTCAGAGACATATTTAGCACTATAAACAATTAATCTAAAAAAAAAAAAAGTGACTGATTTTCAGAAACATCATATTATATATCTCATCCCTGTCCGGATGGTGACTGTTTATTAATTCATTTATTTCAATCAATGATGACATAATGTCTATTTTGAAACTAATCCTCTCTTCTTTTGTGAACCTGGAGTAAATATTATTTGTAGATACATGTATGTTGGTAAATTGCACATACTATTCTACATTTTTTTCATTTTCATCCTCTCTTCCACTACATTTCAAACTCTGAGATATCTACCCGCAGTTTGTTGCACTACGTCCTGCAACTAACCAACTGTGACATCTGCAGCCAAATAGATGTTAAACCTGCAGACGGAGGCCTCATTGGATTATAGACTGACCTGAAATATATCACATAATTGCGTTTTAGCTGTTGTCACTGGTCCCATCATTCCACAGTATGTCAATTTGTAGCCTGGGATAACAGTGTTTGTGTAGCCACATACAGCAGAGGGCTGCTTGAACATTGTCCTTCTCATGGCAGGGCTTTATTTGGCTGACTTGACACCAGTGCTGCTGGTGGCAGCTGTTCTAATTATGCAGTGTCTTTTTCTCTTCCTCTATTCTTCTTAAAAGCAGCTTTTTGTGTAGCTTTTAAACACAATTGACAGTTTTTGTAGGTTGGAAGCTGGCGTGGGATTGTGTCCTCATCACTCTTCTTAAATATATGGTGTTCTGGGCAAATCCTGAAAGCCATCTTCAAATGTAGACCCTGTCTACAGGGGAAACTGTTATCATCAGTAGAGGAGCTTGGGGGGATACAAAGAGTTTCAGGCTATATTTTGTCAATCTAAAGCTTCAAAATTGCTCCCTCTGACAATGATTATGCAACTGGTGAAGAAAAAAGAAAAAAAAAGCATATACATATAAGTGTAAGATATAAAGTAGCTGAGTTTATTCATGAACATTGAGGCTCATATTCTATATCTATGCCTAAACCAGCACAACAGTTGCTCGATCATCTCTTAGACAACCACGTTACTTTAAAAAAGTAATTTTTAAAAAGTAAATTTAAAAATCTCATCTTACAATAGTAACGCGCTGTCAGTAAATGTTAGTAACAGTAACAGCGTTGTAATGATGGAAAAAGTAATTACTTAGATTACCCATTACTAAATAAAGTAACGCCCTTTAGTAATGGCGTTTATTCTAACTTAACATTGTCTGATTTTTCCTCTTTTTTGACCGGTTCTTGTTCCTTGCTGTTTTCAGTCATCTCATTTTATTGGATGTACACTAATTAATTTGTTAGCGAGAGGGAATTTTCCTATCTCAGTTTATAGTCAGTGCGAAACCGAAGGCATTCACTTATTACAGCTCTGCACCCTTACGGGCAATTTTTTTCTACTCACAAATACTGTTAAGTATGCTCATGGGGCCAATATCTCTCATGAGGACAGTTTTCTGGCTGCATGTGCATGGTTTTCACTTTTGCAGATATTGAGACTGTCAAGCACCATACTACAAGCAATCTTATTCAAAGCGGTAGCTCTTATGCTGTAACCATGTACTCTAATTAGCATGCTGGTTTTAGCATTCACACGATTCTGGCAGATCTGTTGCCATGGCATCAGGGCTTTGCATTAGGGGCTCTAGAGAAAAGAACAAGCTCACCTTTTAATTTGAACTGTTGGCATCATTCCACGTACCAGTAGATATTTACTAATACTATGCATGCAGTCAGGATGTGTATGGATGTATCGGGGCAGGCACGTTCATAAAGGAGCACAACCACACTGAATCCAAAAACAAGCTGGTTGTACTATGGATAAAGGCTTCTGATGAGTTCTTGTTTTCACATTGGTCACTTAGTAACACACATAAATCATCAATATATCATGTCCCAGCCAGCAGCAATATTCTGTTGGTCATTCTGTTCTGCCTCTAAGACCTGGAGAACAAAAACACCTTCAGTTGAAACAAATGGGATGTGAAACTGTAGTATACGATGCTGATGAGCCCCAGCTTTCAAACTGTGGTAGCTGGGTTGCCAGGAGAAGCAGAGACTGTAAATGGATATTCTGAAAAAAAGGAGAGAAGATTAAAAACCACAGAGGAAATACAGAATGATGTAATCTGTGGGCACGTGGGCGTGTCGCAGTTTACGAATGTCCCGTGCGTTTAATGTCAAGTTGTGCTTTGTTGCATCTGTGTGACTTTAGTGTGCATTGAGGAGGCTGCTCATCCACCTAGATAACAGCCCTTATTCTTTTTTAATCACATGACATCTAAAAATGAGAGATAAGTACCTGACTCACGGATGGACACTTTTAGCTCGAGAGAGCACACTCACTCACACTCAGGAAATCAGAACCTGTTGCTTTCGGTAAATATGATCCACGTCCGTGTGTTATGTGTTCACAGGAGCATGGCCGTTGGAGGATGAAATGAGTTATAAAAGCAAAACGCACTGATAGGGCTTATCTGAAGAATGTCTGTCTGCTTGTCCCGGATATGAAGAACATGAGCAGACGGCTAAACTAATTAAGCCTGATTTAATAAAATGAGGCTACTTGAGACAGTTGTTTGGCTGGGATTTTGTACCTTTCTCTTTCACACAACACATGGACACAGTCCTAAATTATCGCCTTAGGAAACTCAGACTGAAGTGAATCATGCCAGCCTGATTCAATAAGAGTTGAGCAGCATGACCGGCTCATGCTAGGCAGTTAGAGCGGGCCCATATGGAGGCACGGGGTCAGCTTCTATGTGCCAGCTGAGGCTGTTTATGAAATTTAACCCTCTTCTTTGGCACCTGATCCTTTCATTCATCTAATTATGCAGAGGGAAACATTCTATGTTGTGTTCTTTAGCAAGGTGAGATTACATGTAGTCATGCTCTGCTTGAAGTGAGTCATGTTCACTCGTGTTTCTGGCCGTCTATGGTGTGATTAGTATTCAAGGATTGTGGGAATTTACATAGAAAATTGGAATATTGGACATCTTGCCAGCTGTCTCTAAAAACATATCATCCAAAGTATAAGCTGAGCCCAAATTTACTCATACACACTCATCTACCACTCGTGTATTCAGACATAAAATGTAAGGCATGTTTTTTTCTGATGATATTCTTCTGCAGTGACCCGATTCTGGTTTTTATTCAGCTTGAATTATTACATTCCTTTTCTTTAGAAGACAAGAGACAATTATGTTACTGATTCTTGACTTTATGCTTTGAATAAGTAATGTCTAGTTTGATTATAATTTTACCTAACTTGTGACATTGAATCAAAACCTCTTTGCCTTTCAGTTATCCTTCCTTTTCTGATCCCCTCCCCCAACACACTCTCTTTACATTGTTTCCCAGCTGGAGGCTGCAGAACTTCCTGCAGACACACTGTGGGAGTTGGGATTGATGATGAAAAGTGTGCTGATATGACACATGTTATATTAGGTGCACACATGCAGACATATGCCTGGGAATGCCCACTGATTATCTTGCTAAAATTGCCGGGAAGCCATTCTTTATATGGCGTCATTATGCAATATACTCTAATGCTAGTTAGATGAAAGTATGTCTATCGGAATGAAGCCAATGTTATGACCAAAACCTTTTAGCTGGAGCAAGGATGTGTTTGTAATGAGATCATCTTAGGGGTAATAATAAAAGAGAGGCCTTACCTCTCCCTTTTGAGGTCTATATACACAAGCTGTGTTCATCTTCCCATAAACGCAGTTCCTTCAGTCAGGAACTTGTAAATGAAAAATACACAACTCATTAAATCCACGAGGTTACATCACATCCAGTGTGCTCTCATCAGTACGCTCTGGCTGTACCTTCGTGGCACACAGTGCTCATGGCCATATGAAATAGTGTTTTCTTTTGTTGATGTTTTCTTTTACACTATTCACACATTATTAATAGAACTGACAAAAACATGCGTGATGACAAATTATTTTTCTCCGGCCCTCCACTCTTGCACTTGGCAATTCATAAAAACCTGGCAGCTGCTTATGGATTAAACATTTTTCCATGTAATTGATAAAATCCATCCATCCATCCATCCATCCATCCATCCATCCATCCATCCATCCATCCATCCATCCATCCATCCATCC
>JAOXYM010000015.1:21740151-21760653 GCA_028567055.1 Leptatherina wallacei | reverse complement strand
CACACACACACACACACACACACACACACACACACACACACACACACACACACACACACACACACACACACGTGCTGAGGTGGCATAAGTTACTTTTTGTTTCGGTCACCGTCCATGACATTTATTTTTTTCCATGCAACCCAAGTGAAACTCTGAGATGAAATGTCAAGCAAACAGCTGACGTTTTTTCAAAACATGAAGGATTAGAAGTATTGGAAAATGAATAATTACACATCAAAGCAAAAGGGAAAATGTCACGTTGCGTGTTTTATAAGTCAAAGAGCCAAAAATACAATTAATGTCACATTGAATTTTTTTCTCATTCTTAAAAGGCAACATTTGTTTCCATCTTATTTCTAATGTGCAACAGCAGAGTATGCAGCATTTACCAGTGATGTCAGAATGACTCAGTGATACAAACATGCATTGTTCAAAACATGTGTATAAATTACCATAAAAACATTTATCACTAATAAACTTATATTTCTAAATGCTTGAAAAAGGCTAATATATTTGTGTGTCTGTGTGTGCACTTAGGGAAATATTCCTGGCTTGACTGCAGCTACACAGATGACTGAGTGAACTTATTTGTCTCAGCTGGAGTTTGCATCCTCTGTGGAGGAAGCAAGCTGCAGGACTGAGAGGAGATCATAGGGAGACAAGATTAGACGTAGAGCGTAGATGGAGAAGATGTTTGAGGGTAAGGGTTTGGGGGTAAAGAGGAAGAAAATGAGAGAAGAAAAGGTGAGTGGAAATAAAGGGAAAAAGAAGTGATCAATACTGAGAAAAAGAAACGAGTTTTACACCATCCTGTGTTGATGAGCTACCCAGAGGCCTGGACATTGTTTCACCCTCATAAAAAAGAAGTGTGTGATTAAATGGAAGAAAATAAAAATGAGCGAGAAAGTCCTCCTTGCCTTAAAGAAAGACTCCATAAAAATGTGTGTGCATGCTCGTATCAGCTGTAATTACATTTTAAATAACCTCTCAAATTTCAAGTTACAAAAATGACACAAACATCCAAGAAGCCCAGCAAAACCTTGTACAAGCCCAGATAATCATCTCAGCTGTCAGATCATTTAGACTCCAGAGGAAGGCTGGGTGAATACAGACAGAAATTCATTATTTCATGAAACTTGGCTAAAGGACTTTTTTCTCTTTGTTTTTCCTGCGTGCAGGATCTGTGAGGAGCAGGATTCTGTCAGACAGGAGCAGAAGAGTGACCTTTAATGTGTTCACAGACTCCCAGACAACAGGTAACCCAGCAGTGACTCTGTTTGGTAGAAATCTTTAATTTTTGGAACTGGTGGAAAGTGAAAATAGTGTTCTAAAAAAACATGTTTGTTATTGCAATTTGATTTCCTGATCTAGTGGGATTGACATCATTATAGACATCTGCAGCAGCAGTAACAGCAGTCACTGTAAATTTAGCTTAAAACCCTTAGTGCCTGACAATAGCAGTTTGCATCAATGACTCATTTTTGGAGTCAGCACCACACGCAAAGATGTGATGTTGATACCCAACATACACTTCCTGGCGAAAAACAAAGTTGCCACCTGGATTTATCGAGCCTCCTATTGGATAATAACTGCGTGGGTGATTATCTTTCAGCTGGCAAAAAGTTATTTAACCCCAACTGATTCAATGAGTAGCTTCTCATTTCTTAAACAACCATGTGTGGGAAGACACATCCCATGGTGGTGGAAAAGATGTTAGTCTGTTTAACTCATTAAACAGACTAACATCTTTTCCACCTTGAAGCACTGGCATACATGAAGCAGAAAACATCTAAGGAGAGACAGAAACTGCTATAATTGAGTTTAGAACTGTCCAAAAAACCCATGAAAGGATAACGGAGGAACCATCGTCTTCAAGGAAGAAATGTGGTAAAAAAAATGTTGAATGATTGCAATCGGTGATCAATTAAATGTTTGGTGAAATCAAATTGAAGAAAAACAGCAGAAGAGCTCAGGGTTATGTTTAATAGTGAAAGTAAGAGCATTTCCACACTCACAATGTTAAGGGTGTGGCCATAGGAAAACCACTAATATGGAAGGCTAACTGGAGAAAAAGGCTTCAATTTACTAAAGAATATAAAGATTGGACTCTGGAGCAGTGGAAGAAGGTCATGGGGTCTGATGAGTCCAGATTTACCCTGTTCCAGAGTGGTGGGTACATCAGTGTAAGAAGAGAGGAGGATGAAGTGATCCCTCCGTCATACCTAGTGCCTGTACTGTACAAGCCTGTCTGGGAGGTCTATGATCTGGGGTTGCTGCTGGTCAGGTCTAGGTTCTGCAACATTATGTGCCCAAACTAAGATGAGACATTATTTTTACACATGGATCAGCCACCATAGAGTCCAGACCTGAACCCCATTGAGAATTTTTGGGATGTGCTGGAGAAGGCTTTGCGCCGTGGACGGACTCTCCCATCATCAATAAAATATCTTGGTGAGAATTGAAAGCAACATTGGATGGAAATAAATCTTGTGACGTTGCATGTTATTCAAACAATGTCAAAGCGAATGTGTGCTGTAATCAAAGCTAAAGGTGGTCCAACAAAATATTAGAGACTGTTTTTTTGGTGGTGACTTTTTTTTTTGTCCAGGCAGTGCATAATCCTAATTCCTTTGAAATCCATTGAAAACCAATCCAAATTCAACACACTTCTTATTACTCCAGAATTATTCTGAAAATTATCTTAGGTTTTCTAAGTAATTTAGAGTGTTGTTTAAATATATGATTGCCTTGCATACTTTCAATGAGAACGACCACAAAAATAAAGTAACCACAGGTTTACAAACTGAGCTCATGTTGGAATTCACAGGTGACTCACTGTCTTTTTTCATCCTCTAAAGTCCCCGATGACAATTTATAAACTAAAGTAAGTCAAATGTAGCATAACATAGGCAGTGCTAGATCAGTGATCATAGACATCACTGTTATTTTAGTTCAGTATTTGTTGGAAACCTGCTGCTAAAATTAATATAAGCACCTATGACACAGATGGTCCCTGAGTTTACAATCCCATGGTAGAAGTTGAAATTCTTTCTTTTCCTTTCCAGAATCCTTATTTAAAGGCTAAAGATGAAGAAAACTCCAAATATGAAGTAATTTGTTCTCAGGGGCTTTCGCAAGGTTTTTATTTTTAGAAGCCATGCATAGCTTTGTGAAAGAAACTTTCTCCATCAGCTTAGTGCTAATGGGCTTTCCTTTTAATTTCAATCCTCATGTTTCCCATGAAATTACTGGCAAGGTCTCAGAACAGTCTACAGACTAAAATAAACAGACTATATGCTTAATCAGTCAAACCAGGGGGACTTGAAAGAAATGTGGACAATGTCTTTCAAATGGCAAACACAGACCTCCTCTGTATGTCTGTGGCCCATTGCTGCTGTTTTCCCTCTTGCTTTGTTGTGATTCTTAACTATAACTTCTTTAAACACTTATTCTTATAGAGTTTGGGTTGCTTTATTCCTCTCTATTTTTTCCATTCTTACTTTTGGTTTTCACTCATGTGTCCTCTCCATGTGCCTCCAGGTGTAACTGAGTGGACGTCTTGGTTCAACATCGACCATCCTGGTGGGAATGGAGACTACGAGCGTCTGGAAGCAATTCGTTTCTACTACAGAGAGAGAGTTTGTGCGCGGCCTACAGCCATGGAAGCTCGAACTACAGACTGGGTGGCAGCTGCAGACACCGGAGAAGTAGTCCACTCCAGTTTGGAGAAGGGCTTCTGGTGCATCAACAAAGAACAACCACATGGCCGCATTTGTTCCAACTACCACGTTCGCTTTCAGTGTCCTCCAGGTAGTCCTGATGACAGCAGCTCAGGATTTTTCAAGCTGTCAGTCAACAAATATTTGCTCTGCCTCTTTTTTCATTATAAACAGTGGCTCATAATTCCAGGTCTCAAGTTTAAGACATAATCTCCGTATCTTTAATGTGTGCTTATAGTGCAGAGCTATTGGACCGACTGGAGTGAGTGGGGCCCCTGTTCAACCACGGTTTGTAGTGATGTGGGAATCCAGGTTCGGCAAAGGAAGTGTGTCAGCTCTCAAGCCATGCCTCTCCTATTCGTTCCAGCCTGTCAGGGCCACCATTCAGAGAGGATGGAGTGTTCCACCCCTCCATGCACAGGTGCTCAACCAAAGTTCCATCAGCAGCCGGCTCATAAGAGTATTATAACTTTCTTACTGACCATAATTCTTTAAACTAAACCAAAATTAGGCATTTAATTCAACAAATCATCTATAAATGGTAAATGAGATGCTGGAACTTGCAATCAACTGTTTGAATTAAGACTATAATCCAAAAAGACAAAACAATTGGGCCGTTTAAGATTTTTTTTGTCCAAATATTACATATATCCATGCACAGCAGTTTGCAATCAGCAAACAAATCATTAAGAGTGAGTGAAGGAAACAATGAAAAGGTTAATCATATCCATTCAAACAAATTTTTCTTGTGTAACTTTATGTGATTAGCCAAGTGGAGTCCATGGGGTCGATGGGGGATGTGTTCAGTGACATGTGGTGGAGGTCGTAGGACTAGAAGACGGACCTGCATAAGGGCCTCTGTAACAGTTCAGTGTAAAGGACGGCCTGTTGAAGTGCAAAAATGTGGAAAGACTCCGTGTCCAGGTAAATTTTTTTTACAATCTATAGAACTGTTTTACAACTCATTATTTTGGTGTCTTTATCAGCCTTCATGTATGTCTCTATGACTCCCTGACAACAGCAAAATGCCAGCTTGTATGCACTGAAGGCCGCCCCAGTGAGGACTGCAGCCGCTGTGTCTGTGAGGGCCACGTGCTGCGTGGGGACGTCCACAGTGTGACTGGAGTCCCTGTGGCAGGAGCCAGCGTGGCTCTGGCCAGTCATCCTAAAGCCATTCGTGCTCATACAGACGGCCAGGGAAAGTTCAGAGTCACCGGAGTCTGCGCCTCCAACTCAACACTGATCATCATCAGGAAAGAAAAGTTTGCCCCGGTCACTGTTTCTACCTCCAGTAATATTACAGGGTTGTCCTGGTTACAGGCCGTCCTCAGATCAGCCGGTGAGTTCCTGCAGATGAAGGAGAAGTTAATGATTAGATATTGGTGGGTTGTTTTTCAAGAAACGTGTTCTGATCATTTTTATTCAAATAACCAATCATACTCTCAGACTGAAAAAAAAACCTGACAGTTAAATAAACTGTCTGAGCTTTTGTAATACTCGGTACAACTTGGCTGCATGAAAACCAAATGAAACTAGAGCGGTGCTGCTTCTAAAAGGGTCAGTCTCTCAACAATTATTTTACATATAATCATTTTACAATAGCAGAGAACAATGTTAGAATAAAGTCAACATCTGACTGAATTGTATGAGTTCTCTGCATCACCATTCTAACCAATCATAGTGACATGTACAGGATTTGTGCCTTTCTGTTTCTACAGAAAAGCCATACATTGTAAAGCACCCAGAGGATAAAGTGCGCTACGAGGGTGGACGGGTGCTGTTGTGTTGCACTGCAACGGGATCACCAGCTCCTGATAAATACTACTGGTGAGATAAATACCAATGATCACCCTTCTGTATGTCCAACAGAGTTCATAAAAGCTTTTTCTCTAAAAAACATGGCCCTGCTGCAAAAAACTGGAACTAACTTGATTATACATATAAAAATATGGTACTAAAAGCAAGATTTATATACAATTTTGCATGCATTCAAGATTTTCTAGGTGTTAACCTTTATCAACAGAGAAATAAAAAAAAAGAGAACTTGCTTTTCTTTGTTTCTTCATTTTTATATGTTTCTATTAAGGTACCACAATGGTACACTGCTGGACAGGAAGGTGTACAAATATGAGGAGGACCTCGTACTGCGAGATCTGAAGCCCGAGCAGTCAGGAGAGTATTTCTGCAAAACCAGCAGTCCTGCCGGCAGCATCAAATCCTCCCCAGCTCTGCTGACTGTGATCGGTATGTAATATATAGGCTCTCATATGGAAAAGGGCTCACATGCTTTGTATAGTACATGTGTAAGCCAATTTTTCTTTATTTGAAAGTTCTTTTCAGAGCCAAAAACTTAGGTTGTAGTAAACTGCAATTTGTCTTCATCTGCTGTAAGAGAAGGTAATCTACTGTGATGATAGAAAGCAGCTCATGGGGATTATAGCTCAGGATGGCTTCTATTCCAGGGCATTTGACAATGACGTATGTAGTCTTCTACAGGTTCAAGTAAAACCACTGCCGAAAAGCAAACAACCACAAGTCATTTGGCTGTATAAAGACCAGCAGCTGCGGAGATTGAATACACACTTTAGAGGAATGCCAGTGCTGGGCTTCAACCAAGTCATCCATGAGACATGACTGTGCATTAAGAAGAATGAAAGAGAACCACAGTGTCCTAAAACTAAAGGGGAGAGCAAACTAATTGGTGGGAAAAAAAACTGAGAAAAAAAATAAAATCAGGACAGTCTGTCTGCACAAGAAATAAGTTCTTATTATGTTTACATTGGTTGAAATTGCAATTTTTTCTAAACAGGCACTTTTCTTTACTGAGCAAGACAGCTCTGGATACTGTTGACACCTCAAGTCTAGTTTCTCAAGAACAGTCAGAGTTGAGATGAAACCCCAAACTGTCAATGAATTCTGTTTCTTTTCTCTCTCAGTCAGACGATACGTATTTCCATGTCTGTGGTGGAGAGCTACTCAGTGCTCATATAATCCAGATGCTTGGTAGTGAAGATTGACAAACATGGTTTTCATGAAACAGCTTTGAAGCCAATTTACCTCAGACCGCAGACAAATCCCTGCACTCCAAAAGTTATTATGGCAGGTGACACTGCATATGAGAAGAACAACACCTGCACTACATGACAAACATGGCTTTCTATTCAGTTTCTTTTTCCTTTTATACAACAGTAAAGTTTGAAATTTAAATGATCCATGTTCAGAGGAAACTCATTTCCTCGTGAAACTAAAAACAACAGAGGTAGAGAAATGAGATTATTTTTGAAAATTGCTCCGATCCATGTGTCTGCAATTACTGACTTACTTGGAAGCTGGGGAACTTAACAAGGATGCTTGACTACAAGCTCAACCATGATATCATACACATTAATTATCCAGTCAATGTCAATGTGGACAATCATTCTTTCTTTCCATCCCCCCAAGATGGAAGGTTGGCAAATAAACGTTCTCTTCAAATTGATGTCTAATTACCATTTCATGCATGCTTTATGATCCAACTTGGACAGTTTTGGTCACTTTCATGCCATGCATACATTGTGTGTGTAAGTCATAAATATTCTTTTCAAATACTTTAATCGAACAGCACAATCTCATGACAGGTTGTACAATTTTGTCCATGTAGGAAAACAGAGTAAATTCACAATGGAGGCTCAAAAATTGTATTGTTAAATTTCCTCTCTCACTTTTCTTCTCTGACTTAGCTCCTATATAACTATAACTAGAGTGGAGATTTTTCTACCCCTGACAAGACATGACAATATTGACACTTGCGATGTAATGAGGTTTAACCCTTTGACTTTGAAGTGTAAAATTGCTGGTTCAAATCATGACCTACATAATCTTTTCTAAAGAAATCTTGCCAGTTTCATGGCAGAGTCAAAGTGACACAACCAAGATGCGCCAGATGAATATTGGACATGGCTGTTTGTTGATGTTATCTTCTTTACCAACAGGCCAATTGCAGTCAACAAGCTGAATGTTTGCTAATACTGATATTTGGCTGACATATGTGTGTGTCTCTTGTTAGAATTAGTGACTATAAAGTCTATGACTATAGATCATCAGGGACTACACAGTTTAAAGTGGCACAACTGAACTATGGAAGATTTTTGCACTTTGGCACCCACTATTGAATGATGATCTGGCTTCGGTCTTGCATCCTGTCACTTCTCTGAGCTCTCTCCAGCCAGTAAAAGCCAGTCTGATCTTGACTTTGTCTTTTGTCTTGCTATTTCACTTTCTTTTATTTGGTAACTCCAATAATATCATTTTGTGTTTCTTTGCCGAATCAGTCATGGTGCGCATTCAAAACAACCAGTGTGTTGATACCCAGGGTCAGATGACAGGGTTCTGTAAAGCAAATGGTAGTAATTTGATGCTCTGGGCTGGATTCTCCAAAGTTCTCAGCCTTGGGACACTGCAGGGCAATAATGCCCCCAGTAATGTACATAATGAATATCAGTGTGCCATCAAAATAAATCAGGAGCACAAAGTTTTTAGATTGGAAACCTATGTAGTATTGCTTTAATATTCTCTGCTCCCATGACATGACAGACACAAAACAACTGTCTAGCAAGGCATATTCATCTAACAATTTTAAAGCCTGGATTGTGAAACTACCACATATTGTTTACGTGGACAAACATTCATATTTCATCATTTCTGTTGAGACTAGACTGAATAAAAAATATATACTGTATATTACCTAACATTTTTTCTTTTAAATTCTATAAAATACCTGCTATGCAATAATTTTTGTTATAATCTAAGAGGGTAAAACAGAAAAATGCATGATTTTTTCATAGTAAGTGCATTTCTGGAACCAAAGTAACAATTAACATTAACCTTTCATGTTTTCTGTACATTAGATGCCATTTATTGGTACAATAGTTTGTCTTATCCACAACTTAATGCAACCTATTGTCTAATTTGCAGCTAAAGGAACACCAGCATGCAATTCTACACCTGAACCACACCTTGTCAGACTCCCAATGGACTGTGTTCAACCAGGAACTAACTCCAAGTACTACAACGCTGGCCGCTGCCCTCACAACAAATGTGCTGGGTCCCTTGACTTTGATATGCGCTGCAGAGATGGAGAGGGATTTTGCTGTGGGGTCCAGCAGATGGAGAGTCAAGTCATTGACTGCGGTAGCTATAGCCTTCCAATCCGGGCTGTGACACAGTGTAGTTGCCAGAAGTGCGTGCAGCCGACTGTGTTAGTTCGTGGCAGAGTCGTCACTGCGGACAATGATGAGCCTCTGCGTTTTGGGCACATCTACATTGGTAAAGAAAGAGTGGGCACCACTGGATACCAAGGAGGCTTCACTTTGCAAATAACTCCTGAAACCCATAGGTTAGTGGTCAATTTTGTTGACCCAACTCAGCGGTTTCTCGATACTCCAAAAGTGTTTATCTTTGACAAGAAAAGTGGATCCATCTATCATGATGTTAAAGTGATGAGAAAGCAGACACCCATTGACATCAATGCTGGAGAGACCAATTTTATTGATTTAGGAGAAATTAAAGGAGAGGACCCAATTGGACAGTTGGTCATTCCTCCCAATTCTTTCCATAAAGACAATGGAGAAATTTATGAGGGGACTGTAAAAGCGAGTGTCACATTTATTGACCCAAGAAACATCACTACAGCAGCTGCAGCCCCTGGCGACCTGAACTTTGTGGATGATGAGGGTGATATGCTCCCTTTGAGGACCTATGGCATGTTTTCTGTGGACTTTAGAGATGATGCCAACAAGGAGGTACTTGGAGCTGGAGCAGTCCAAGTCCTCCTTGACACACAACATGTTAAAATGGAAGAGCACATTCCCAAAATGAAGCTCTGGTCTTTAAACCCAGACACTGGGATTTGGGAGGAGGAGAGTGACTTCTCCTACAGCACAACAACTGCAGGTGGCCATGGACGGAGCAAGCGAGAGGAGCGCACATTTCTCATTGGTAACATGGAGATTAGAGAACGCAGGCTCTTTAATTTAGATGTGCCTGAAAACAGGCGCTGCTATGTCAAAGTCCGTGCATACATGAGTGACAAATTCCTACCTACTGAACAGCTGGAGGGTGTTGTGATCAGTTTGATAAACTTGGAGCCCAAACCTGGCTATTCATCTAATCCTAGGGCATGGGGACGCTTTGATAGTGTCATAACTGGGCCCAATGGAGCATGTTTACCAGCTTTCTGTGATGCAATTAGACCTGATGCTTACACAGCTTATGTTACAGCAATGCTAGGTGGAGAAGAGCTGGAGGCAGCTCCTTCCTCCCCAAAGATGAATCCAAACATCATTGGAGTGTCTCAGCCCTACCTCGATAAAATAGATTACCAACGGTCAGATCATGAGGATCCAGCTCTGAAGAAAACAGCCTTCAGAATCAACTTAGCAAAGCCTAACCAAAACAACCTTGATGAAACTAATGGACCCATATATCCATATCAGAATTTAATAGCTTGTGAAAATGCCCCTGTGGATGCAAATCATTTTCGATTTTTTAGAGTGGAAAAGGACAAATACGAATACAATGTTGTTCCCTTTGAGGAGAATGACTTGACAACCTGGACAGGAGACTACCTCTCCTGGTGGCCAAACCCTCAGGAGTTCAGAGCATGCTTCATCAAAGTCAAGATTCATGGACAGAGGGAGGTGATGGTCAGGTCAAGGAATCTGGGAGGAACACACCCACAGACAAAAGGCAAACTTTATGGTATTAGAGACATTCGGAGTACCCGTGACATGCGAGAGGCCAACACCTCGGCAGCTTGTGTTGAGTTCAAATGTAGTGGCATGCTGTTTGACCAAGCAGAGGTGGACAGATCCCTGATATCTGTCCTTCCACAGGGCAACTGTCGCAGGATTGGTGTCAACAGCCTCCTACAAGAGTATCTCATTAAACACCCACCAGTTGCTCAAAACAACGAGACACACGCATTCACCATGCTAGCGCCTGTTGATCCTTTGGGACACAACTACGGCATTTACACAGTTACAGACCAGAACCCCAGGCTGGCCAAAGAGATTGCTATTGGGCGCTGCTTTGACGGCACCTCGGACGGTTTCTCCAGAGAGATGAAATCAGACTCTGGAGTTGCACTGACCTATAGTTGCCCTGAGAGGAAAATTAATAGGGAAAGCCTTTTCCAGCGTCTCCAGACCAACCCAGGTCAGACATTGTCTCAGGTGGCGAGGGACATGAGGGAGTTGCAGGGTCTGCAGGTGCAGAGATCATCCACCCAGGTGGTGGCTTATCCGTCAGAGCAGCGGGGCAGGACCCAGAGTCGCAGAGTTAGCTCTACACCCAGGAGGAGAGCATCCGTGCGAGCACAGCAGCGCCAATAGAGGCACCAAGATGTAAGTTTATATAGGATGATTGATTGATTCATGTTTACATTGGCGGCAGCAGAAGAATGTTTTTTATGTTCTGTCCTTTTCATTACCAGGTAATGAGCGGAGACTGACACAATGGCATCAAGTCTGGAGAGTAAAAGCTGTCTGATGAGAAGTGGATGTTCCCTCTTGACTTTGAAAATCACAGAACTGAGACAGACAGCAAGATATTCATTACTCTGATAGTAACTTGAAGGATTTTGCATATGAATTTTTTCCTCCCTTTAAAAGGCAAGTATCATTTGTCTATTTTTAACTCGGAGACTGACATTTATTTAATTGGTATGTTCTTATCTTATGAATGACTATACAATGTTGCCCGTTGACATTGGAGCTTCACAGAGCTTATATGTGGCCTTCCATCTTTGCTGACATGTATCAGTTCTGAAGTCGACTCCAAACCTTCAAATACTGTCAAGACCACAGTAGGCCCTGAACACTTAATAAATATTTAATACTTTCCAATGAAATCACACTTTTTAAGATGAGAGAGAAACCAACATGAATTCCCATGTTGTCTGCAATGGACACTGAGCCCTTTTTCTACAAACTGAGACATTCTCTCCACCAAGGGAGGGCACATTCAAAACAGTCAGTGGGGTGAGGCATGCCACCCAGGGAACCGAGGACATTTTTAGTCAAGTTTCTTAATATTATTCATTAGCTTACTAAGTTGCCAACTGTGCTTCAGTCAAACATCCTTCCAATCCTACTTAACATGTACAAGACCAAGATTGTTGCCAAGACAAGCATAATTGATTGAGAGGTATGACAAAATGTTCCTTTTCCTCTGAACATTCCAAAAAAGAAAAAAAAAGTGATCAAAACAATGTATTCCTCAGTGTTTCATTTTCACAGCAAAAGGCTCATTCAGCATCTATAAATTAACTTTGTTTTTGTTGTTGGGTAATGTGTTTGTGAGCTTCCTTTGTATCTTGAAGTGCAATAACTATAATTAAACTTGAGAATCAGTCCAATTCAGCATGTTCCTAACTATTACAGTACATGTAAAGTGCTACTGGTGAATGAAACAGCTGTCAGTATATAGTGATGCTTGAAAGTCTGTTAACCCATATGATCTTTCTATGCTTTTGCATAAATTTGACCTATATGTCCTAAAAGTAACTACACTATACTTATTTATGGTGGAAATGATCAATAATACACGAATGTGAGTGGCAGTGTTACCACTTTGTACTGGAAAAACTGTAAAGAAAAATTCAGGTAACATTTGAAAAGTGTAGGACATTAGCTTGGAGTATCTGTGGAAATCGGATGTTTTGTTTTTTCTTTTTGAAGAGTTAAACTTTCAAGCACAAACTGGGCAGCAGGTATTGTGGTTATGGAGTTCATAAGAGATCTTGCACAGGACAAATTTTATGTTATTTTCAGCAAATAATTGTGCTATGTAATCATTCTTTCACTCTTCATTCTTTGATGCATAACTCATCTGATTTTACAAGTTTGTACACATTATTTCTTTTAGTTTCTGAATCCAATCTTGCTATTGGCTTGGTTAATAATAGGTTTAACATTTCTAGCCGACCCCTCCATTCATTTATGGGATGCACTACAATCAAAAAGCCAAATATTTTGTTTCCCAGCCCAATTTTCTGTAAATCTGGCCTATGCAACACTGTAAGTGACAATGTCCACACATAAACTCTAAATGTTTGCAAGTACTCAGATTGGCAGATCGTTTGGCTGCTCTGCTATTTTAAATGAAGTCAGTAATAGGCACAAAGTTCACTTGGCATTAAAAGCTTGGAACATATTTGTCTGCAACATGGGATTTGGCAGACCCATAGGAGAGGCTGCTCTAGCTCAACTAATTCACATCCAAATCCAAAGGAAGCACCATGGTCCATGGAGTCACGGAGACCTTGCAAGTAAATATAAGCTTTAAACTAATTAGATCCAGACTTTCACACACAGCTAAGCATGTTAATTTTCAGGCAACTAATATTCAACTTGGTAATCAAATGGGCCCAAGACTATTACAGTAGAATAACATCTGAGTGCCACCTTGCACACTTACCGTTATGTGCAACAGATAGATATCCACGCTCTAAAAGGAGCCACAGCTAATTTCTTTAAATATTAATAAAATGTAGCCCCATTATTATTCTTGAAACCACTTTAGAGATATTCCTCCACTCAAGGAAAGCCCTCGAAACAGACAAAGTAGCAACCTGTAACACCTGTCAGTTTCACTGACTTATCCAGTCACAGGCCTGTTTGGAGTGAGGTTGTTGAGTAATCCCTGTGAAAAAAAAAAACTACCAGCTGCATTTGTAGCATCCATCCAGTAAGAAAGATGATGATTGAATCCAGGTGTCGGAAGAGATAAGTCCTCTAAAAATGCAATGATATCTGAGGTCAGATGAGGGGACTCAACAGATGTAGCACAAATAAAGGAAATGTTAAACCACAGGCTTCAGGAAAAAGCGAATTGAGATTGTCTGCTGATGGATTTAATCATCCTAGAGTACAGTTTGGCAGAAGGAAAAAAAAATATAGGAAATGTTAGTGGTCTTAGGCTTCACAGTCTGAGATTTACAGAATCTTGAGCTTCAAAAGTGGTTGCAGATGGAAGAATGCAGCATTTCTTCTGAGAATACTTTAAAGGGAGAACTGGATTATTCATGAGGAGAGTTTATCAGGGGTACCCTGAATGACAAAAAAAAACAATAACAGCTTAAGTAAAGCATTATGTAAGGCTTTGCTTGAGAAAATTAATCTGTGCTCTATAAATAGTTATTTTGTCTTTGGAGAACTTCCAAGGAGATTAAAGGACCTCTTCAATGTTTGGTTTAATGACTTGAGAAAGTTTCCAAAGTCTTTTACATCAAATGAAGGGAGTTTAAGTCTTAATCCAACAGATAAAACATTGCAGCAATTAGTTGCTTAAGGAAAGGGGATGCTCATCTCATCACTAGCAATGCTTTGATTTTACAAAGAGAACTTCAGTGTCAATATCATAAGCATGGCTTCATAAAGCTTAATGTATTTTTGTTTTGCGCTCTTTTCTGAATTATTTCATATTGAGGAAACAGAGCAAACATATTTTGTGTCATAAGTTGAGAAGATCAAGAAAACACAACTATTGGGTCAGTTGAGAAAGATAAGCATTGCAAACCTATTTTTCACAATGGGGAAACGTCTCTGGGACACATGGAAAGTGCAACGTCTAATCAAACAATTCACTAAATAAATGAAAAATTACAAGAGGACATCAATGCATGGACAGTGAGACAACTTTCACTTAAAGCATTTTTATGACAGATGCCAGCAGTGGATAATACTGAGCATAAATAATTCAACATCTAACAGATTAAGACTGAAACTTTATCACATGCTGTGCAAATCCATTTGATAAAACACACAGATTGATGCACTTTAATGATATTGATCTGATTAATTTACAAATTCATACATTGTTTTTCTTTTCCTCAGCTTTCCTCCCTGCATTGCAGGTGTGTGGCTTTTAATGGCCATATATGATTGTGATTGGGAGTGTGTGAATTGATAACCAGCGGTATAGTACTGCTCAGCGAGATCATTTCAATTCAATTCACAGACAAAGCCAGTTCATAATGATCCAATCAGTATTCACACAGGCCACTTCATAAAAAATAATAGTCTATCTAAGGAAACCAACAGATGCATCAGAACTTGACTTATATTCAGTCCCCCATCCTGGCCAGGCAAGGGGTGGCAGGCAACCACTGCAATCTCCATCGTTAGAGTTAGGTAAATCAGAACACCCCAGGGTACCCTGGATTTGTTGAAGCTGCTTCATAGCACAGGTCTCTGAGAAATAAAATGACCACAACCTCTTTGCATTGTTTCTCTGGTGGCACATAATATCTTCATATTACATGCTAGCTTTGCTGTGGTGGACACATGAATTCCCTGTTTCAAGTCAGTTACACAGACTGACAAAAGTTCACACTTAAAGGTCAGATCATGAATCACCACAATCCCAGCCATTTCAAAATGGAGATCGGGGTCTGTCTCCCTTGTGGTTTGCTTGTAAAATAATTGTTTAATCATTAAATGTTTTCTGGGGCATTACAATATTTGCCATCAGCAACAAATTGGTTATAGGTTTGTGACAAAACCACTTAGTTAAATTGGTTGGGTGAGCTCAACCTCACCAGTAAAATAACAATAAAAATAGGAGCCCATGATTATGATGGGATGAATGAGGTCTATGTAAAAATTGTGTTTTTTCAAAAGCCTGTGAAGGGCTCATTACCATGGTGACTAATACAGTGTAGGGGAAGCTAGGTCTTGGACCTAATGCTATGTAACACCCTCACATAATGGAGTATTAAAACCGGTCTATCTTTTTTTGATTAAATATTTATGTACACATCTCCCAAAACATTATGAGTATTTTTTTACTACACTTCACTATTGGTACAGTTGTTGCTGTTCTTAAGTATTAAGTACAAACTAGTGGATGCTCAGATATGTTGGATCAATTTTTAATCTTTGGTGAAAATTTCGTCCTCATGAAATCTCTTTAGTATTGCAGAGTCTTTAATTTCCTGGAAAATCATTTGATTTATTTAAAAGGAAATATCTAAAAATGCAGGACTAAGTTGCCCTGTTTCAAAAGGGCTTCAAATATTTCAAAAGGTGTTAGTGAAGTTGATCTCTTCTTGTAAACCTTTTTTACCTTTGTGTTACAGTAATGATCCCATTTGATTTTAAAGCAGAAAAGCAAAAGTCTGAATCCATCAGAGATGTCCAACAATTTATAAGAAACTTAAGCGTGAAGATTTTAGTCTGATCTCTCCTTTGTATAATCCAGGTGGTCTCAGTGAGATCATAATTTATTCAGGGTCTTCCTGGAACTCTTTCACCATTTTCTGGATTGGAAGGATGTATATTTGACACTTTTCCCAAATGTAGTAAAAGAATTACAGTAATGAACTCTTGAAAATATTCGAACATATAATCGTTGCATGGTAATGCTGAGCGCTCCTTCTGAATTATGATTTTATGTGTAAATGGTGTACTGTACTGAATCTGCTAGAATTATATGAACAAGAACCTGTAAATAAAAGATTTTGTGTAAACTTTCTGATTGACATATCCCTGAGTTAGTCATTCATAAATAGGGCGAATCATAAAGTTTTGATGCAAACTTCTAAAAATAAGAAAAATGATACATAATGAATATCCCACGATGATGCAAACAGAATTTAATTTGTGATTTCTGAATTAAATAATAAAAGTAAATACTTTCCATGAGTCCAAACAATTAACACAATTTACAAGAAACAAAACAACAGATAACATCATGTCCCTTAATGCAGTCAAATGAATAACTATACTATATTATGAACATATAGGACAGATTAATACTTAAGAAACAAGAAAAAAAAACATTAAAACTATAAAAAGGCATAACAAGGATTACAGTAATCTATTTGTCTTTGTATACTTGCGGGATGTCATGCCATGATGTGAAAATTCAAAAACCACTCCAGTAGAATTGTGAACGACTTTGACTTTCATACTGACACAAAATAGCTTCATCTCCATTGTGTGTTCCCATTACTCTTCAGGTGATTACAGAGACCTTTGGAGCGAGTAACAGATATTATGTTGAATTATTATTGCCATAAAGTTGAACAACAGTGTGCACAGTAGGGAAGAAACCCAGCATTAAGCTACGCTGTCATTGACACCTTCATGACTGAACTCCGTACATTTGCTGGCAAATGAGGCAGAGAGAAAATATAGCGAGTCCCTACTTATGCAGCAGCGGAATAAAGAAAACACACTGGCATCAGTGTGCACATGCATACAGCTAGAAAAACACTTTTTTCCCCCCAGTCAATGGTCCATTCCAGGCAGTGAACCTTCCTCCGGCGCCGTACCAGCCATTTCTCTTAAATCCCACTGCGTCACAGTAGCAGACAAACCTGTCTGTGCAAAAGCCAGGAGTGGAGAGTAATGCTGTTGGAGACGTCTCCGCACTGGAGCTGCCACCAATCGTAACCACAGTGCCCCATTTCTGTGCTCCTTTTGTTTGAACTCTCATTAAGTTTTGAAAAAAAAAAAAGAAAAAAAAAGAACATTTAAAAAGATCAAAGTTTAAAAGGGAGAGGTCGCTGTATGACATCACTGGAATGACCCAAGGCCACACAATTTAAGAGGTGTGTCTGACAGTTTGAGTGTGAAAGTAATGTTTGTTTTTGACAGAAAGACCATCACGGGCTAAACAATTTCAATGTGACTGTCAGACAGTTTACTTTTGTAATGTATTAGCAATTGGAAAACAAAGTAATTATGGGTCATTATTACACGAGAGCTTGAAGGCTTTATAGACCGACATAAATGGTAAGCATCTCTCTTACAAAGACATTAAGTTAATGGTGCTCAGTTATAAGCACAGACTGTACAAAAAATGTCACCCCCTGATTTGTGTTCAGAAATAAAGTGTGAGGCATTCTGGCTGCTGCCATCTTTGTTTTTGGAAACTGGACTTTATGAAGGAACAGGCCTGACTGGACTTCAGAAACTATGCAAGGCAGCTTGGTAATTAAAGTGTAGCCTCAACTGATTACATAACCTGTTTTGTCATTTATTTGACCTTAATACAGACCATTATGGTCAATTAGCATAATGACCATTATGTTCTAAGACAGAGGTTCTCAAATACTTTATGCCAAATCCCACCTCAGAATATATCAGGCTCTCCGAGTGCCACCTTTATGACTGACAATAGAATACGGTAGAAAATGTGATCTGATCATGCTGTTAATGCTGTATTGCATGTGCAAAGTATTGGGAGTCATAAAATTCCAATGTTGTCACTTTCTATACTTATTAAAAAAATTATATCTGATAAATTCTTGGTTAAGTCATATTACAATTGATCGGATCGTCAGCAAGTGGAGTAAAGGAGGATGCTCCTACTTCTATGAACAGAGACAGTCCTGATACCTAAATCAATACATGCTAGCCTCAGTCTCAGATTGACTCTCCATCCTCCCTTCTGTCCGTTTTCATGACAGCAAGTAAAGAGAAGCCTTTATCGCAGAGTCTCACACTTTGTAGATTAGGCAGAGTGTAAAGGCAGAGACTCAACCTTTTGATCTGTGATCAGGCCAGCATGACTGGATCATGTGACATCTTCAAAAGCACCATAACAAAAAAAGGGGGTCACCTGAAACACTGCTGTCAGCTTTACTTTGAGGTCCGATCTTTCCCAGTTTTTGATTAATGTTGATGGATCATGGAAAACCAGAGATGTGATGGTTTGAATTTGATAATAATAATCCGTAATTCACAAAAAAACTCAGAGCACAATTTATAAATTGGTAATATCCGAAAATTCTGCAGCATACAGCTGGAGGTAGCTCGAGTAGCACCAGTGGTTAACGTACCACGGTTTGAGAACCATGGCTCTGAGACATAAATAAAGCAATAAATTAAAACACTAGAGATCTCCCCTGCTGGACATAAGTAAGAAAAAGTACTTTTGCATTGGCTTAATTTTTCAGGCCAAGATGCTCAAACTATCCTTTATAGTGTATAAAGTCTCAGCTTTTAACTAAAACATTCTGTTTATTGTGTACAGAAAATTTATACCTTTATTAAAGACGTGTATTAGCTATTCTGAATTTAGCTTAGCAAAGCACAGTTTGTTGCTTCATTTGGAAATATCTTCAAAAAGTCCACAGCTAAGTATTTGCTTGTGGATACAACTGATCATGGTGTTTAACTCTCTTCTATCTCCACCACCCGCTCAGCCACCCACCGTGTTGACTGCAGATATGTTTGCGTCCTACTTCACTGAAAAGGTTGCTACCATCAGTAACCAATTCTCTGAGCCTGGCCAACTCAGCCTTCCCCCAACCAACTACTGGTGCCTCACTCTGCTCCTTCAGCTCTCTAAATGAGGACAGAATCTCCAAACTTCTAGTCAACTCAAAACCCACAACCTGTCCTCTTGATCCTCCTACAAACATCCTGCAGAGCATTCTACCTACAATTAAACCAGCAGTAAACCATACTATCAACTCCTATCTTAAATCCGGTGTCTTTCCCTCTGCCTCCAAACAAGCTCAGGTTACCCTGCGCCTGAAGAAACTCCACACTCAACCCAGCCCAGGTTGAAAACTACCGGCCGATCTCACTACTCCCGTAAACTACTAGATCATGCCATTTTCAGTCAGGTTTCACAGTTCCTCCACGACAACAACCTGTTCGATCCATACCAGTCTGGCTTTAGACATGTCCACTCTACTGAAACTTCTCCCCTGTCAGTTACTAGGTCCCTACGGCTTGCCAGATCCGCTGGCCAATCCTCAATCATTATACTGCTGGACCTGTCTGCTGCCTTTGACACGGTCAACCACCAGATCCTCCTCTCCACACTCTCTGAGCTTGGCATCTCAGGATCTACCCTCTCTTGGTTCATGTCCTACTTCACAGGAAGATCCTTCAGAGTATCTTGGCAATGGGGAGTGTCCAGATCGCATAGGTTGACAACTGGGGTACCTCAGGGTTCAGTGCTTGGCCTTCTTCTCTTTTCACTTTACATCACCTCACTCAGTGGCTTCTCCTACCACTACTATGCTGATGCACTCAGCTTTTCCTTTCCTTCCCACTGGATGACACAACCGTCTAAATGTGGATATCAGCATACCTTGCCGATATCTGCATATGGATGAAAGAAGGCCATCTTCAGTTAAATCTGTCCAAGACAGAGATTATTATCTGTCCAGCCGGTCCTTCCTTACCCCCGCAGATAAGCATGCCGTTCAGTTCTATCACACTTGTACCTACATCTTCTGCCAGGAATCTTGGTGTCATGGTTGACAACCAGCTGACCTTTGAGGTCCATGTTGCCTCGATTTGCTCTCTACAACATCAGGAGGATCAGAGCCTACCTGACAGAACACACGACACCACTCTTGGTTCGGGCTCTGCTCATTTCACGCATTGACAACTGCAATTCCTTACTGGCAGGCCCTCGTGTGTGCTCAGTTAAACCTCTGCAGATGATTCAGAATACAGCAGCACGACTGGTCTGGGGGTAATTAAAAGGCACTGCCTCCAACACTTCATGTCAGTGCCTGGGTCCAACTGGACTCAGCAATTTGACTAGCACTTAATCATGATGTCCCCTCTTGTTTGAATTGTTGCTTGTGTTGTTCTCACTTTCAGTTGTAAGTCACTTTGGATAAAAGTGTCTACTAAATTACTGTAGAATAGAATAGAATAGAATAGAATAGAATAGAATAGAATAGAATAGAATAGAGGTTAAGGGGAGACGAATTGAGAGAAATTATATATATATAAAACAATGTTGACTGCTCAAAAATAAATTGAAAGAA
>JAOXYM010000015.1:21728609-21740051 GCA_028567055.1 Leptatherina wallacei | reverse complement strand
AGGTTAAGGGGAGACGAATTGAGAGAAATTATATATATATAAAACAATGTTGACTGCTCAAAAATAAATTGAAAGAAATTCAAAACCCATTATATTTTGTATGTAATATTTCCATAAGACATAATATAATCTTCCTAGGAATCTGTTGAAAATATCATAAACTCATTGGTAGGAAAACCCTATTCATTTTGCCTAAATTTCCCTCTTTATATTGCATATATGCTCCCGTCAAGTCTTTCATCAAGATCAGCTGCATGTAGGCTCTCAGCTCTACATGTTCAGTGCTCGTGCTGATTCTCTACCTGGAATGCCAGCAATAAAAACAATGTCATGATGTCATGTCCTCTTCACTCAATCTCCTCGATACAGTCCTGAGATCATAGCAGTCAAAGCAGAAGCAGCTCTGAGAACAAGACTGATAAGGCTCTGGAATGTTTTTGGATGGTGTTGTGTTTGTGGAAAAAAGTCTTAAAATAAGGATGAAGCAGCTGTGCTGAGGTAATTCAGTTTTGCTGATCCACTGGAAATGGCTTTAAGGAAAGACAACTTGCATGCTTCACATATAGGTTGCCATCCTCCAGCTTGACTTCGTACACTTGTTGCTGTAAGAATTAACAGAGAGGATACAAAGACTTCAGCATTGGAAAAAAAATAATGATGCTGAACTACAGTGGAAAAAAATCTAACTTCAATGTGCTGGATACAAGTAACTGGAAAACTGAATGCATTGTTTTTAGTTTAGAAGGGTCTAACAAAGCTAATGAGTAAATATTACCTTAACAGTCAATCTGTGCAACCTTGTTTTAACTACATCAAAATGCAAATGGTCATGTTCGCTCCAAGATACAGCCCATACTTATAAATAAAGCAACTTACAATTTGACACATATTTCCGTTTCTAAAATATAATGTCTCATTCATAATTGTGACTGATTGAAAGTTTTCACTTGTTAGTATTTGTATCATGTACTGTGACACTCTATCTTGTTGGATCAACTTTAGCTTGGTTACAGTACTCATTCTTTGGATATGTCCATGCAATGTGACAACAGTTATTTTCCCCCTGAGTTGCAGGATTTTTTTTTTTGTTTGTTTTTTGCCAAGATCTTGTATTAATGATGAGAGTCAGATGTGCATAAAGTCTTCTTCAGCACGCCACAAAGATTCTCAATGGAGTTAGGATCTGGACTCTGTGGTGTCCAATCCATGTGTGAGAATGATGTCTCGTGTTCCCTATACCACTCTTAATTTATGTTGGGAAAAACCAGGTCAGTAAGGATATTGGATTGTCAGCTGACATTTTGTTTTTTTGTTGTGTCCAGATGGTGTATGTGTATACGAGAATAGGAGATTTATCTTTATGTGGTGACCACATGAAGCATTATAAACAAATATGCAGACTAACCTGTAATGAAGTTCCTGACTTTCCAGTTCTGAGATCAAAGTCATAGTCATGCCAGGGACAAAAGACCTGCAGGACTCCGTCTGCCTCCTCAATGTCCCCCTCACACAGAGGACCACCTGAAGGGTCCACACGGGAAACAGATGATGACAAACTCTTATCAAAACAGTTTTCTTTCTGGGAAAATGTGATGCTTTCAGAGCACTATTTGAAACCTAGCCAGCAGGGGGCGGGTGCAGAGAATCTCACTCTGATGACAATCCAGAGGCATTCACAGATGTTTAATGTTTACGTTTTCCTTGCTTCCCGCACAGATGAAGGGTTAAATTAAACGAAAATGAAGTACGCTTTTTTTTTTTTTAAACATTTTTTATTTTCTTTACCGGAGTGTGCACAGCGGGCGTCCATGGCAAAAAACTCCCCCTTCACGTAGAAAAGGCAGACATTCGCATCGTAGCCGAGAGAGGAGTACATTAGTCGGCAGCGTTTCTTGGAAAGCTCCGAGGCTGGACCTATGAGCCTCCATGAAACAGCCTCCGTGTTTCCCTCTTCATCTCCGGAGCCAGAAGCCATAAATAAGAGTGAAACGATTTTGGTTCGAATAAATTACGCAGAAGGCCTCCTTTTTTCCCCGAGTGCGAACGATTTTAGCTGTTCGCTGCGTGCAAATGTTCCATATTAACCACCGGGCAGACGACTGAGCGCGGACCGAGCTTCTTCTGCCTGTCAGCAAAGCGGCCAGGACCCCTCTGCACTGATGAGGCATGCAGCTTAATACAGCCGCAAATGAATGAATGTCACTGATGGATCAAGACCAGCGCATATATCATTCACAAACCTATATGTGAAAATTATGACGAATGTGTTAATCTGATGCAAATGGGGGTATCTAAAAGTAAGCCATCAAGCAGCATCTGGAGCAAGCTTTCTGTAAAAACCTGATAGAGACGGCTGCACACCATAAATTACTTATTATGAATGGACCCAGACAGACCCTTCCTGTTCTTTGATTAGGGTCAGTCTGACATTAACTAGCAGTTTCAAACAATGCAACCCATTTCTATGCTTCTATGGTGGCCTGTTGAGTTTACTGAAAACATGTCCTGGACATGTTCCCAAGAACTGTGGGGCACGACTTTTTATGTAGTGTAAAAATAGTTGCAAATAATTTCTCAATTATCAGTTACAGAGCCTGTTTTTGTTCTTTCATGGCACCAAAGGCCCCAAGCTGCAGTGTTGCAGACAGGTATTTGGCTGATTTCCTCAGACTGAGGTTTTGTTTTGTGTTTTTTTTTCAACAATGCCGTCTCTAAGCATTCTTACAAATAGTTTTGCAGAGTCTGTGTTTCTACTTGTGCTTTAGATAATAAACGATTTGATCCATTTTAGTCAGGAGTGCTGTATCAAATAAAGATCTAATAGAGCAGATAAAACTTCTGTCAGCAGCTTTAACTTTCCTTTATATTGCTGTCCAGGTCTGTCAATGACAGAGATTGATGACTCATAATTATCACCATTGTATAAAACTAAGCTTTTAAAAATAACACACATGTTGAGCTATTTGAAACCATAAAGTTGTCCATTTGACAATTTAAAAAAAAAATGTATATATACATATACATATGCTCTGTGTTTCTTCATCTATTATTCACATTGTCTCCATTATGCAGAAATAATGCAACTGTGAGCTTATAGCCTTTATGTCTAGACTGGAGTGATGTAAAACAGAGGGTGCCTGTTTTTGTGACTTTGAGAAACTGAGTCATGTAGAGATGCTGCTGTAAGGGTTTTACAGGCAGAATGAAAGAAAGCTCCTGCATCTTGTCAGAAGTTGCGTCCGAGCGTAAGTAAATGAGAAGAGATGGGAAAGCCAATGTAAAGAAATCTGAGCTAAGTGACCACGTTATTAATTATGTAGCTTGTTATTCTCAGCAGGCTAGATTCCAACTGTGAACTTCATGAAGTAGCCTTAAATGAGTACTCTGATATTCTGCTTTAACAACTTCTTGAATTTCATTTTCAACTCCAGACCTTATCGAAATACCAGAGTTAAACCCAACTAACTAGCAGTGAAACACACTTGGGAATATTTTTCTCCTCATACCGCATGGTCAGATTGTAAAATTACCAGAGGTTTTTATTTTCGGCAGTGCTTCCAAGTGTTACTTATTAGAGAGAAGGTCCAAAGTTTATGAAGTGGCTCAAACTTGATTCACCCAAAAACCTTTGCAGTGAGGAGGAAAAGGTGTTGGTTTGAGATGGCACTGACAAACTTACACTTCTGCTCTGGCATGCGGAAAGGCAACAAAACATGCTGTGCACATGTTTTGCATAAAATGAAATAAGCTCCAAATGATTAGAGTTTGTGGAGAGAGAAAAAATTGAATAATTGCAGAGATGAAAATGATGAATTTTGGAAAATTTGAATCAGAGGGCTGGAGAGGATTAATAAACATAACTGCATACGAGAAAAAAAACGCCAAAATGATCACATGAGCATTGCACTGTTCATAAATTTCTTTGACTTCTCATTCCAGGACTCTGACCACTGGACAGTCTTACTGTTTGCATGGGACAAAATTTGGTGTGGAGAAAATCTGGCACAGATGAGATATTAGACTATGGAGCCAGAACTCATCCATCATTAGCTTTATCTTCTCCACAACCCAGCAACCGCTCTCGAAAGTCTCCTAATTCACCCTGGACGAGCAGCTCTCCAACCAATGTGGTTTTCATTAACTAAGCAAATGCTCAGGCCAAACTCAAAGCCCCAGTCCCTACTTTGCAACTTGTTCTAGCTTGTTATTCAAGTGCTTCTTGTTGTCATGTAGAGATAGTAGGACATCCCGATTTACAGGATCCCGACGGTGGTATCTTATGAGAACAGATGTATTTGTTTGTTTTTAATTTGATATCCTTAACTGTGAAACATGAATAGCTGCAGTGTCATTATGTCACCACAAATACAAATCCAGACTCAGCATTGATGTTTAGTGGACGGGACACTGAAGCCACAACCCCACTGTGCAGCCAAGTTCCAATGTCTACCCTCAAAAACTCACAAAATGGCCTTCCACCAAGTGTTAATGCATTCTTTATGAGTTTTTTTGAGCTCATGTAGCCTTTATGTTTCGTGACTGCAAGTTATATAAGGTTGGTTCCATTACTGTTTCTGTAGCTAAATTAAATATGAAAATATGAACATTAAGTAAGGGAATTAGCCTGACAGGATCTAGATGGACTGTGTTTTTGGCTGGGGGGTATATACGCTGCTAACTTACTGCAAATCATGGCTATATGATATATAAACCCAATTTTTCTTTTTGACTCCACTCCCATCTCATGTCATTTTAATGCTTGTCATGGATCGTACTCACCTGAAAGGCTATTTTTCTATCTGAATCGTCATTTATTTCAAACCAACTCTATTAACCAATTTCAGTGGCTAAAGTGTAACCAAAACAAAACACAGACAAAAGACAAGAACAGCTGTTATACAAGATTTACCTAAGTGGAAAAAAATAACAGTCTGAAATGCAAGTCTCCGGTGACTCATTCTACTACAACCACTCCAACTTCTTGGTTAAAATATAGAAAACATGCAGCTGAGAATGCAACACATTTTCTGAATAATAAAATAATAAATTATGCTAAAGCTTTGATTTATACTAAATGAAGAACTTAGGAACCGAAAGAGCCGGCTCTTCCAAAGGACCCAAGCCAAAAGAGCTTTTTAGAAATTACTGATACAGAAATAATCTTTTTTATGAAGAATATTTTATGATTTCGCTTTCAATAACATAAAACAGATACATGTTAAAAGATACTTGTGAAAATGAGTAACTTTAGGCTACAAAAAAGCATCTTGTTTCCTTTGACTGAGGATAATATTAATGCGCGGCCTCCTGTTCTGCAGTTGGACTGCTATCCCCATAAATAACACACAATCCAGAAGATAGAGGATGGACTCTTTAAAACCATAACCTCTGCCAAGTCCTAAGTCCAGCTGGTATGTAATTGATTAAAGCAAAAAATTATCACCAAATAGCCTAAACCACTCCAATCCTGGAGTGAATGCAGTATAATGTTGGATTATTTATGAAGAGGGAGATCCTCCACAAGAGGAATGACATGTAGGCAACTCTGAACTCTCTGCTGCAGTTTAATGATGTTTAAATCTGGTTACTGTGGAGGCCACATTCTTGTTGGTGTTCATGAGACAAGTCAATGATTTGTTTAGCAGTGTTTATGGGCACACCAGGATCTTGGTCTGTGTTTGCACCACCTGCATCTGTAAAATAGCCACATTCCTTGGCTGTTATATGACCATGCAGAGCAATAATCAGATCTAATAACACGAGATGGCTGCTCACACCATTAAAGATCCACAATATTAAACTGCTGGCAGCAGCTACTGCAGACTGAAGGCATCCTTTGGCTTTTTCCAAACATAAAGCTGCCTGAATGAGGGGAAAAGGGTGAAAGGCAAGATTAGTCATCACACAATATTTTGACTGAACTGTGGAAATTTGAGAAAACTGAAAAAAAGCAGATCCCTTGCTTCTAATTGTCAAACAAGTCTAGTATTTCTATTGATCCGAATTATGAATAAACAAATGAATTTTAGTTGAAAATGTTGTATAATATTGTTCACCTCTGAGATTGGACTTGGTGTGCTTAATTATAAACTTCATTGTCTAAATAAAATCCTTCATTAGACTAGATCCAATTTGACTAGAAAACATCTTAAATTTTCAAATGTTTTTTTGCCCCTGGTTTGCGGGGGAAAGTGCATCATTTAACTGTACCCATGAGATTTAAAGGGCATGAAATCAAGCCTCTGAGTCACTCTCTGTAAAGTCTACACCACAACTCACCTTCACCTCCATGGCACATATGTCTGCAGGAGAGATCAGACTACGCTACATTCCTTCCATCATGTCCTCAGTTCTGATTATATCCAGACACAATACATCTTGTTCTTCAAGGTTCCCAGCTTAGCAGATGGACATCTTGGGGAGGTAATGGACAAAGGTAATCTCTGAGAAATAAGGAGTTCACCATCTGAAATTGTAGACATATATTGTCATAATGTGATGCATTTATTTTTATATCTTTTATCAGACTTTTCTCAAAAATGTTTGCAAAAATAGCACAAATAAGATCACAAAATATAAACACATTATCAATATATGATGTGCCTCAGTGATGATGATTTCACAGTGTGTGATATTTTGTTGGATTTCCTTTGGATTGGTCTTTAGTTGTTACATTGTGTTGCTTGAAGCAAATGAAATTGGAGATGTAATGTTTATGAGACATAATCTCTTTTTTCCAGAAAACCCTAACTTATATTTTGGGCAAAACTGGCACAATTTTTATCTGTGAAACACAATAAAGTCTCAAAAGCAGTTCTGTGAATTTGATATGTTTCTAAATGATCCATTAAGAGTTATTAGCCATTCTCCGGGCACCATAGTTATTAGTGCCAAGTTATTGTTGGGTTATTGATACACTCAATGCCACAAATGACTACCCGAAACCATAGACAGGGCATTTATCCTCTGGAGATTACTAATGACTTTGCAAAATCTAAAAACAAATCTGCAAAATGAAATAAAAGACTGAGAGGAAAAGACAGGAACAAAATCTGTGCTTTTGATGCATTACATCATGAGCCAGAGCGGCTCATGATATCTTTGTTTGCATTTCTACTGAAAATGATCAGAATCCTCTTTAAAATGATGAGTTCTTCAGGATATGCTTCTCTCCACCAGAAGACAATACATCAATGCCAAACAGAACAACTCTATTTGGGGACAATACAATTTATAGACTGACTTAGTTCAGTTCTACCTTGTAGTATGATACATTTCTTAACATTTGCTGAGGGCAGATTAAGAATTTCCATTCAAATTGAAAACCATTAATCTGAGAAAGCAGCCTTCCTGAGAAGTTGGTAATTAATTCAAACACAGCGATCAAAGAGAGATCTGGTCAAATTTTAAAAGCAAACATTTTGTTTGCAAACCTGACATTGCTCATGTGATTTCAGTCAGTGTGAGCAAACATCCCAGGTGACAAGCTGGGAAAAAAGCAAAACAGGGCAGGCTAAAATCCAAGAATACAGACAAGATAGACAGAGTGATGCAAAAACCAGAAACAAGCAAGGGGTCACTCAGGGAAACTGACTGACAACAGGAACGGCTGGAAAGTGTAACAATCAGATTGTATGAAGACAAACTGGCAGCTGAAAGAGGGAGAAGCTTGTCTGCAGTCACACAAATCAGACTGGCTACTGAGGCACAGGCGAAAAAAACAAGGTTAGGTGAGTCTGATCTTAAACTATTGTGACTACATACCAGTGCCATTTTAAATAGCCAAACATAACTAAGTTAAAAAAGTTGAATTTACAAATGATTTTCAGTCTAAACAAGTACAAAAAAAGAAAAAAAGCTCATTATGTCCAAACCAAAAAAGAAAACCCACTAAAAGTGCACATGCTTTCACTGAGACATGCATGTGCTCATAGATCATCCAACACCCCCACAGAAGCAGACAGCAAAGAAACAGGCATCACGCACGCCATTGTATGACACTATTATAAAACACGTGCATGACACCTATAAACCTATCTCACCACAATGAGCAGACATTTTGCTACGCAGCACACAGTGTTGTCCTCGCGGACCCATAATCTCTTGACCCTCTCACAGTCTACAGATGTCTGCACCAGCAGGATCTCTGAAATACATCAGTCTCTTTCACATCAGTCTATTATTAATAACCAAGCCGGAGGCACACAGAAGCCAGCAAATTTAGTTTTGGGTCTACTAGGCCAATAACCTGTAATTTATCATGGCTTGTGGGCCATTTGGCTATTTGCCAATTTAGCCTTCGCTCCTCTTGCTTTTGAGAGCAGTGGACATGGATCCAGTCAATGCAAATCTCCTGTACATACAGTAAAAGAAACATTTACACAGATTCGGGTATGTTACAAACATATTTGGAACAGAAGAGGAAAGAGCAGGAGAGATCCCCATTGAGGGAGAGCAAAAGAAAGACACTATTGTCAGAATTTTGCATTTGAAAGTGGCCCATGGAGACATGCTTCCTCCAGCCTGCGGCTGCTGTTGCAGATTCGCGCTCAGGTTCAGGGTTTTCCTCTGAAGGCTACTTCAAGCCTCAATGATTTGCATGAGCCCCTTAACAGTGATCTTATGTGTACATGGCCTATTACCTGGCTCTCCAAAACAGAAGAGTCATTTTTATGAAAGAATATTACTGTCTGGAACCAAATAGAACAGAGACTCAATAATGGGGGCCGGTGGCTTTGTTACAAAACAAACAATTTTTTTCCCCATTACAGACAAATTATAAAACAGTCGATATCGGTAAGAAATACTTTCCAGGCTGTTAGCTTGTGAGACATGAACTACTTCATAGTTGCTCAAGAGATCAACAAAATCATTTCACGATAAATCTGAGCTTCAATTATATTTTAGCTTCAATAGATCTAACATGTCCAACTTCCATCAGAGACATGGTTTAATGGCTGGAGAACACATAAAAGAATACTAAAACAACATCAAACCGGACATACCTATCAATCTTACTGAGTAGAGGCTATTCACAATGATTGGAGGGATTTTTGAGAAGAAAGTTCAACTCTTTAAAAGGCTATTTGATAGAAAATGAAATGAAAAATGAAACGTACATTCCTCCACAGTTCCTAGCCACATCAAAACACTCAGCCAAATATTCTCTCAGACTAGATTGTGTTAATAATTGTGAGCACGCAAAGGACTCATGGTGAAGGGATCGATTTGTAGAAAGGGTTCCATCCATCTGGAAAAGTGAACATTCAGACATAAAGGTCTCATGGAGTGAAATTCAACATGTTAGCTGTTTTTATAGCTTCTTTAGGGAGACTCATACAGAGTTTTCACAAGTGGAGGTGTATTAGAAAACCTTTTTGTGTCAAAGGTTTTTAATCCATGTTAAACTTTTTAAATGTTTGATGAAAGATTTTTTGTTTGGTTCACCATTGTCAAATTTTTCAAACCCTAATCAATTAGTTTTGATGCCTAACTAACTAAACAGCGTGAAAAAGTGACACAGCTAAAAAATAAAATAAAAGCGAACACATTATCATTACCGTGTAACTCTGTCAGTCACACGTCCACACTTGAGATCTCAATCTGTCCAGTTAGGAAGAATCACTGATTGGGAAACAATTTCACCTGCTGATGTACAAATGGAACAGACAACAGGTGGAAATGAGGGGGAATACAACAACCTCCAGACAAGGAATGGTCTTGCAGGTGGTGGCCACAAACTAGTGCTCTAATCGGGCCTCAAACAACCATTGGGCCTTATTCATGACTAACATAAGTTATAGGCCACTTGGAAGTTGGAACAAAGAAATAAGATAAGCATCCATTTCCCCATCTTTCTCAAGCTAATCGAAACTCGTGACCTGATGGGTCATTTACCGTTCAAGCCCGAGTTCGTGTAAAATGATAGAAATTAAGCCTGAACACGACCGAACCCAGATAAGCGGAAGAGGACGGTACGGTATGGTACGACCGAACCCATGTGGTCCCCCTGAAAAGCATGCAGAGTCTGGGGCTAAGCTCTCCCATCTCTGTGGTTGAGGTTGCTGAGGTATTTTGAAAATCTCCATGATGGCAGGGCCTGGGGGTGGATAAGATCCGCCAGAGTTCCTCAGGGCTCTGGAAGTTGTGAGGCTGTCTTAGCTGGTACACCTCTGCAACATCGTGTGGACATTGAGGACTCTGGGCTGGCAGACTGGGGTGGTGGCCCCCTTTTTAAACATGGTGTCCTGGAGAGGAGGGTCAGTTGGATAGTAGAACCCGGGATTGAGGAGGAGCAGTGTGGTTTTCATCCCGGTCATGGAAACGTGGACCAGCTCTACATCTACTGCAGGATCTTGGAGGGGGCATGGGAAATCGCCCAACCAGTCTACATGTGTTTTGTGGACCTGGAGAAAGTGTTTGACCATGTCCCCCAGGTACTCCTGTGGTGGTGCTTTGGGAGTATGGAATGCTGGCCCTCATCATATGAGCTATCCGGTCCCTGTATGATGATGCTAGTTCTTGGTCTGCATTGCTGGCAGTAAGTCGGACTTGTTTCCGGTGAGGGTTGGATTTAGCCAAGGTTGCCCTTCCTCACCCATTCTGTTTAGAATTTTTATGGACAGAATTTCTAGACACAGCCAAGGCATTGAAGGTGTCCAGTTTGGTGGCATCAGGATCGGGTCTCTGCCCTTAGGCAGATGATGTAATTCTACTCGCTTTATCAGGCTGACATCTCCGACTCTCACTGGAGAGAGTGTGAAGTGGTAGGGATGAAAATCAGCACCCCCATGGTCCTCTGCTGGGAAAAGGGTAAAGTGTTCTCTCCAAGATGGGCTCATAGGGCAAACTGTCTCTAAGTTTTCACAGTGTTTAATCTTGGGGTCAGCTATTGGAGACCTTGAGGATCTGCATAATCTCGAGGAAAAAAATATTTTCAAAGGTTCTAATCGCAAAATCTCCAGACATAATGTGAAATACATATGTTAAGCAACAGAAATAAACTCACAATTTTACTTTGTAAAGGCTCAAAAATGACTGCAATACACTCCTGATGTGACATAACAATGAGACACAATTATGTCTGCAATTCTAGATTGGTATAAAAAAGCTTACCTTTATGTGAAAGATTGCTGGTTCAAATCTCATCCTGCTTTATTAGAATTAGATTCAAATGAGTATTATTTATTCCAAACTGTAAAATTGTTGCAATACCATAGAAATTTTTTTCTTGGCTGGGCAATTATATTTTTGGGACAGGCTGGCTTGTATAAACACATTTATTATAAAGTGGACTAGTGTGGATTTGTTTTAATTTGATCACAAAGAATTGGGGCCCTGCGACAGACTGGCGACCTGTCCAGGATGTACCCTGCCTCCCGCCTGATACTTGCTGGGATAGGCTCCAGCCCACCCGCGACCCTGCATGGATTAAGCGGTACA
>JAOXYM010000015.1:21700414-21711155 GCA_028567055.1 Leptatherina wallacei | reverse complement strand
ATGAACCTGCAGATTTGTTTTTCTCCATCTGCGCTCAGCTTTCCGACATTCTCTTTTTTCATTTTTCACCAGTGCAGTATTTCTCCATGGAGACTTCTTCCTTCCAGAGACAACCTTCACCTCTGCAGGAGCATCCATAACATTTGACATTTTAACATTGAAACTAGCAAAATCTCATCGGCTGAACCCCCTGACAGGACAGGTGTTTGAGAGAAGACCTGGATAAACGTCTCGCTCGTGTTTTCAGTTATACACCGTTTGGCAATAATCTTCGTTGACATAGTAGTGTGAACAGGAATCATACTTTCAAATTAGTTAGTGCATTTAGGAGTAAGAGGTCAGCTTCAGCCTTCAAACAGAAGGACTTATGTCATCTTCCATCACTGTTTTTGGTGATGATGGATCCATAGCTAAACAAGTGTTTGATATTAACTGAATTGTATTCAGTTGGATGTGGTTGGCTTGTTCATAACTGGTTTATAATCTAACTTGTTAGCTTTTTTGTGAATTGCTTTAAGATGGCCTATGTTAAAAATTTACTTTATTCAAATACAAATAATTTGAACTGCTCCCCTGCTGCCAGCTGCCCTGTCTTACAGAGAGATAATGAGCCAACACCAATCCGTGACGCTTCCACCACCATGCAAGACTACAATGACTATTCACTTACTACTTGCTACACTAAACACTATTACGTTTCATTTAAAAAAGAAACAATTTTCTACTTTTAGTCTGCTGGGGAGCAGCATCACAGCAGCTAACAGAGAGTAGCCAGACAAAGATGACAGAGGAAGACCTCAGCCAAAACCCCCACGGCCATGGAGCACAGACCCAGGGGGCCAGGTATGACTGATTAAACTTTATGTGTAGAGAAAAGCTCCCAAAAAACACTTTGCTAAGACTTGATAGACATTTCCTGCTTGTGAGTTCACAACATTTGCGTGTGCAAAAGCCCCCAACACTTCCTTCACTCTAATACAAGGAAGCATATAAAGAGTGAAATTGTCAGAGATGATTGCCACAGCTCAGCAGCTCAGCTTGATCTCAACATGTTTCTTCAGGGTACTTTGCTGATCTTTGTGCTGACGCTTCAAGGTCAAGGTGAGTCTTTATTCATGAAATTCAAGACACCACAACTGTGACAGTCCAGCTTTAGTTTTTGTTAAATGTAAATTGTATTGTTTAAAATGACTGTCCATTGTCACAAGGATTTTAATAACATTTAGAATTTATGGTAAATCCATGATTGTGTTGGTGTGTTTTATATTTGCTTGGATGGGCCTTATTATTTGCTTGGTAAATCAAGTGGATTTCAAAAAAACATCTCTTCAGTTCATACAGGGGGAGTCATTGGAGGCCATGAAGCTGTGCCACACAGCAGGCCGTACATGGCCATTTTGGAGGGAACAACTCATTATGGTAAAAAGTACTGCGACGGATTCCTTCTGAGGGAAGATTTTGTGATGACTGCAGCCCATTGCCAGGCCAAGTCAGTTAAGCACACTATACATGTATCTGCCAGAAATATTTCAACTTAAAACTCATGCATTAAAGCTGGGAGATATTGTGCATACATACTGGGGTCAGGGAAGGTATGAAGGCAATAGATACTTTATACTTTGTGAATGCTACACCCCATCAAATCTGTTTGCTCTGGAATTTCAGGTCGTACAACATTCTCCTTGGGGTTCACAATTTCCATAACAAGACAGAAGTGCAAAACTTGACTGTAGGAAGTACATTTCCACATAAGGAATTCAATGCAACCACATTCCAAAATGACATGATGCTGCTTAAGGTAACATGAGCAATTTTTTTTCTTTTTATTCAAATTTTTTTTTCTTTTTTATATAGGAAAGGCAAATTTCATGTGAAGGACAATTATAAAACAGAAACATTACAGCAGAAGAAGGGGTGCAGAAGAAGCATTCAGATGTATTAAAACAAAAATGAAATAACAAAATAATAAATAGCAAAAGAAACCCTCAGAGAAAATAGGATATATCACTTGTTTCCATCAAAGGCAGCTAATAGAAAAGTTTTTAACCCTGATTTAAAACTGCTGAGAGTTTCAGCAGACCTGCAGGTTTCTGGGAGTTTGTTCAGCATGTGAGGAGCATAAAAACCTAAACACTGCCTCTTTGTGTTTAGTTCTGACTCTGGGAACAGAAAGTAGACTTGACCCTGATGACCTAATTTGATATCGTCAAATTAGGAAGTAAAATGTTTTTTTTTAGTTAAACAAATCTTTTACCTTTTATTTTTCAGTTAACCTCCAAGGCGAACTTCAACATCAATATAAGACCAATTGCTCTCGCGGACATGGATGATATTGCTTTACCGACATCATGTATCATCTCTGGCTGGGGACGAACAAACACAAAGAATAAAGCAAGTTCTAATGTTCTCATGGAAGTCAATGTAACGCTGATCGACAATAAGATGTGTGAAGACACATACTGCTCTGAGGGTGATCATGGACCGGGGTTGGTACGTATATATACTTTTTAAAAACTTCTCATACACAACAAGTTTTGGTCAGCAACAATTATTTCTTTTTTGTTCACCTAATACACTCACCATATACTGTTTATGTACTTTCAGGGAGACTCTGGTGGTCCATTAGTCTGCAAAGATGGAAAGGCGTATGGGGTGGTGTCTGCTGTCAAACAATCGGGTCCCCCCATCTATAAGTATGCCAAGATACCTGACAACAGAGAGTGGATCGATTACATTATGGAACATTACTGAAGGAACAACAGGGCTGCATGTTAAACTGATCAGATCATGACGTTTGTATGTGAAGTGAAGCTACTTTTTTGTTTGTGCTTCCATGCTTTTTAACAGCAGGCAACCAACATTTATGTACATTGGCTTTAATAAAGAGATAATATTTCAACGGAAATCTGTTGGAAAGATGTGGTTAGATTTATCTTTACAAAGGTAAAACAGTTTAAGACACCATGTAATTTTACAGATAATCACTGTAACCTGGATGTATCAGTTGTTAGACATAACATGAGAATGATTTAGAATTTGGTGGCAGTACAAGCTGAGCTCCAGCACCACCATGTGGTGGATTCCTCTTTTGCATTTACATCCTGCTTGCGTGATTCAAGTACTGCTTGTGTACAATTTACATTTCACTGCTCATACACTGTATGAAGAGTTTTGATTGAGTTTGTTTTTTAAATAAAAAAAAAGGCTTCCCCACTTCAGCCGCTTTCTGCTCTGATTCCTTTTGGAGCCAAAAAGTGCTTAAATTACATTTAGTCACCATCATCCAGTCTGAAATCCAGTGTCTAAGTCTTTTTTAAAGTAGAGCCTATTTTATTGTATAATGGAAAGATAGATGTGTTTAATTTTTTGGGATGAGGACTTTGAACAGCTTTTAGAAGCAGACTTATTGTTGCTGCACATTAATTGTGAAGACTACATACGCAATTGTAATTACATCACTGTGATAATCTTCAGTAACCCGCCTGTCAGCTTGCTCTGTGGTGGATCTACATCACATCTTAGGCCATATAAGAAGGCAAATTTCTTTCCTGTGTGCATTGTCGAAACGTTGTCATCACCATCAGCAATTATATTCAGATAAGTGTCTTCCCATTTCCAATGCTTTCACTTACTTGTAATGTCATAAAAACCCTTGTCAGGACTAGGCTGAAGCAGCCTTGTCGATCTGTTTTTCCCACTTTCCATCCTCACTTATGCTGTGTTCGATGTAACTTGGACATCTGACACTTCCAACATTTTACTTGTATTAGTCTGATGGTTCAGCCAGATCAATCACATGCAAAAGTAAATATTATTCTATATATAATCTAATTAACCTATGCTACAACTTGAATGATACTTAATAGACTACAGAATATAAACATACACTAAATGTCATTTGCATGATCAGTGTTAGGTCTGAATGTCCATCTGCTTAAAATGTTTTCCTTTCCAAAATTTAAGAGAACCTATGGATAACCCATAAATGTCTTAATAGTACAAAGTGCCCATTTTAAATCCAGAGTTATATGGTCTACTAGAAATATGGTGATGCTGTATAGCGGCCTCCACTGGAGAGGAATCATTCTCTTTGTGTGCTTCATTTCAGTTAATCAAAACAAAGTAGTTGAAGTGAAATCTATTATTTGCAATTTAGGCTGATGAATGGCCTCAAATCAAAAACTTGATATGAAGAACTTTGGAACTTTATTTTTTCTTCTTACATTTGGAAATTAGTGTACAGTGCCTTGAAAAAGTATTCACTTGAACTTTTCCCATTTTGCCATATTACAACTATAAACTTGAATGTATTTTATTGGGATTTTATCTGATGAGCCAATACAATGTAATGCATAATTGTGAAGTGGAAAGAAAATACATAGCATTGTTATTAATTATTTCAAAAATAAAAACAGGAAAAATGTAAAGTACATTTGTATTTAGCCTCCTTGAGTCAATACTAGTATGACTGTACCAGCTTTGCACCTCAGATTGGATGCAGTGTACCATTGTACAGTCTTTTTAAAGTCTCATTAGCTTTAGGTCTGTACTTTAACTGGGCCATTCTCACAAATGCTTTGATCTAAATAATTCCATTGTTGTTCTGGCTGTATGGGTCTACTCCAGTCTCAAGTCTTTTGCAGCTTCAAACAAGTTTTTCTTCCAGTATTGGCATGTATTAAGTTCTATTAATCTTCCCATCAACTCTGACCAGCTTCATTGTAAATGTACATACAATGAAGAATACATTTTTCAGTTGACCATTTAGAGTATACGCTATTACTACTGTTGAAAAATGACCAAGGAAATAAGAAGGAAATGTGGAATCAAATGCCTTTCTTTATCTAGTCAATTATTTATTTTTGGGTCCCGGGACCCACTTCAAGATTGGTCATCATAGAACTGAAATGTATGTGCCTAACACCTAATAAAGACAGCTCCAAAAACAAGGCCTGTTATTGTCTGCAAGGCCACAAAAGAACCGCAGGTACCTTTATAACTGAAGGTCTCTCTCATGTTATCTAATCTTAATGTCCATAAGTCCTCTATCAGGACAATGCTGAATAAAAATGAGACATTGCACGGCTAAAAAGAGAAAAGCCACTGCGCTCTAAACATGTTGCTGCCTATTTGCTTTTTTGATAGATCAGAGGGCTTTTTCACAAAAGTAGAATGAAGTCATCCAGGATAACAGAAGATAGCGAGGCTTGACCAAGCCTTGTCAGACCATCCTGACTTGAAACGGTTTCACAAAAACCAAACCGGGCTGAGAAGGAGCGACTAAATCAAGCCAGGTGTAAAAGTAGTCCTATTAAGTACACGTTCATAGCGGTCCTCAAAAGACCATGAGGTGGATCACAGATGAACTGATATTGAAATTAAAAAGTTATTGATCCTTACTTAAAAATAACATTAAAATTTCACCTCAGTGGATTGATTAAGTATTATAAATTTCATTTCACTTTACCTCAAGTGAGCAATGGCTATGGTAACAGAGGCGTAGGAAGAATTAATTCATTTAACATCAAAGCATTCCAAGTTAATACAACCACAAATACTTTTTAGAGGCCATTTTCTATGGAGTTATAGAGTTCTTGGAAAAATAGACCTTGTAGTGTTGTGTTAGTAGTTACAAATCCTAAAGGTGTAAGCTACATGACAGTACTCACTGTTTCATTAATGTTAAGTTATTTTTATTCAGCTCTGGTTCATGTTAGTGTGACAGTGAGGATCCTGTCACTATGCCTCAGATCGATCATGTGCCCTGGCCACTTGGCCACAGCAATATCCCTTTGGTTGACTGGTCAGCATGCATGACTCTCACCTGGGAGGGTGTGGGTTGATTACCCACCCAGGACCTCCTTTGTCCTGCCACATTAGCACCATGAGTTAAAAGGGTTGTTTCCTCCCTCTGAGTGGTGTCAGTAATGGCTAAATGATGTATTAACGAAGCCTCTTGGCTGCTGTCTGTAGCACTCAGTACTTTACTTTGTAAAGAGAAGAAACAGGTACATCCTAAAATGTAACAGAAAAGATTAGCAGACAGGATTGGATCAATTTAGTGTACAAGTGCATTACCAATAGATCAAAGCAGCAGTAGTTGGTGAGGTAAAAGGTAGTATAGAAAAAAATCTGGTTGTACAGTCAACAGGTAGTCAGTCGCTACGCATCTGCTAAAGATAATTCAGCTGCAGGAGTTGGATCTTTATATTGCAACAAAAGAGAGAAACGTGAAGAAATTGGACCTGGAAATCCAGAAACTGGAAATTGAAATGAATTATTTCAATGTAGAGTTAAATTTTAACTAACAGTATAATTAATGCATCTCTGTGGTAACTGATGTGTTTCTGGTTTTGTGAAACTGAATCAAGGATATGTTCAGCCAGGATAACTGAAATCCTAGCTTAATCTCTTATCAGCTTTGTAAAACAGCCCTCATGTGATTTGGAAAATGTTATGTGAATGACAGATGTACAAGTTATTTCGGGACACAAATACAACCACAATGATTCAGTATGAGAATCTTTTCCCATCTGTGAAACATTGTGGTGGATATATCATGGGTCTGGGATTGTTTAGCCTAATTTGGTTCAAAATGTCAGCTCAATATCTGAAAAGCTTCATTGAAAGGTGAGATAAACAGCAAGAGAACTGGAAGCATACAAATTGCCTGACCATAGAAAATATTTAAGAGAAGAATTTGGTGGATGTTTTGGGATGGAAAGGTCTAAATCCTGAATTAAATCCTAAAAATGTCAAAGCAGCTAGTGGCTATGATTACAATTAAGAAACGCACTGCAGCCTTCTGTATCATGTTCCATGAATGTTCAGATTAATCATCCACTTTTGATTTGCATAATCAAGTTTACAAATTTTTTTTTGCAGCTGTTTATATCAGTTTCCCCTACTTGAGGTTTGTTGTCAGCATGAAAATGTGCTAAAAAGCCCTTTGATTAAGTGGTGTATCTTCAAGGCCAGAGCAAAAATAATCCCTGTGTTGATGCAATTCTGTTTAAATCCTGTAGGTGACACTATGTGACTCTTAACATAATCCCTTTAGAGAAACTGCTGCTTCAGAATAGTGTGGAATAGACACTACACTACACACATTGCGACGTTGTGCAGTAAAATTAATAAATCACTGATGTTCAAAGTGGAAAATTACAGGGCAGGAAAAAGTTTGAGTAAACATGAACAAATTCGTATCATTACCCATGTCTTTAAAGCACTGTGTAAAAAAGATGCAGAAAATGCATTCATTCACCCAAGATGTTTTTCTTGCTTTGTTGAATTACCATTTGTAATTTAAATGTCAGTGTTTTTATATAAATGTCCTAGAAAGTCCAAATTAGTTAAGTACAATAGACAAACAAACAAAAAAGTTTCAAATTAATTCTAAAACAAGTCATTTTTCTTCAAAAAGTCACTTATTTGTCGTAAGAAAGCCAAGTAATTAAGTCTTAGTCTAAGTGTTATATGATCTACATGACGAATTACATCACCATTAACTACATGGGTTAGAAAGAGAAAGCATCATGAGGAAAATCAAGAAGCTCTTCAAACCGGTCAAGGGCAAAGTTCTACTCCAAAAACATGTGAGAAAAGGTCAGATGAACCCAACATTTTCTCATTATTCATCAATGCAGGGTTTGGTGCAAACTCAACATTTATGTAGAATATTTATTTCTCATCCCAACATCACTTCAAGACGATTGTTTGATTTCTTTGATAACAAAACATCAAAGATGCCAAGGGGGTGCTAAATCAAGGCACTGCAATAATTTTTTAGGGGTTTGCTTTTTTAACCACCCTCTAAACCAGTAATAATGAAGTGTTAGAGTTCAGTGCAGGTATTGTGGGGACTACTTTGCAATACAAGCCATGCAGATGCTTCTCTGAAACTGTGATCCTTGACTGTAAACAAAATGGTGCAAGCAATTAACATTAGAAAGTTAAGACCACAGCCAGGTTAAAAATAGATGCAGATAGTGCTGCAGTAAGCACTCTAACTTCTTAACTACCCTTTCTCTTTATTTCATCTACCTCAGCACCTCCTACACAAGTTCACCTCACGGCTTCCTGTGCATCACCACAGTTTTCCATTGTGGCCCGTCAAACTTCTCTGAAAATTTTTTGTCAGATGAGATTCTGCAAAATAGAGTTGCTGAGATACTCCAGAGAGATTCACACAATAAATGTAATTTGTATGTATTTGAAACATGCTCAAAGAAATAAATAAAAAGAACAACTTTTTTGTTTCTGGTACACTTGGTTTATTCTTTGTGTTGCATTTTGAATGTGATTCAGTCAAACTGAGAAGGAAACAAATCAGTCAGATAGGAAATATACCAATCAGCCAGATCTTTGTGTTAACTCTATTCATTCAAGTGTGCCAAACTATGAATGTTTTAGTTTTAAAAGTTTTAGAACATCTTTACTGATATGACTGAAGAGGGCACTCTAAGCAAACCTGCAGTTTTCCTCAAGCAAGTATGGGCCAGTACCCTCTCTGAGAGGTTCATTGACTGCATCCTATAAGTGCTGTGTCCTGCACTTGACTCTCTTTGATGCTGATTGCTATTCCAGAGCTGCAGCTTTGCAGAGACGTGCTATTTTAGTGCATCCATGCTTGTGATGATGATACCTCCTTTGTTTGCCCCAAATGATCATTTATATGACTGCATATTACAAATCAATGCATATTTGAATATCTGTAAAGTTTCTGGAAATTCTATGCAGGAGAGGAACATGTGCGTGGGTGGGTTTTGTTCAAAACGAGGGTTATGAGCATCACATAAATGTGGCAGCACAGTTTTGAACAACAAGATAATGATGCAAAAAGCTGCCCATGTGCCTTTAAGAGGCAAGATCACATTGTTATTCTGGGTTTGTCCACATGCCGACTGTGGAGGTGGACAGATAGTGGTTCTGGGGGTGGTTTGTGGAGGAAGGAAAAGGTGTGGGAGGGGCAAGTGTAGGAGTCTCCTTATATGAGTCTCCAGGGGCCAGTATGGATTAGAAAGAGACAGGGACAGAGACTGCGATGTGGATAAGATGTCCTTTAGATGCATCCCATGTTTTACAGCACATCCGAGGAGGCAGAGATTGATCTTGTGTTCCCCTTCAGAATGGTGTTGCAGGCTGAACACTCAAGGCTAAGCTGCCCATTAACGAGCCAATAATTTGTGTCATTATGTGAAGACTGCAGCTGGTGCTGCTAATGCTCCGCTTCTCACATGTCAGCTCTGAAGACTGAAAGGAGTCTTACTGCTGCTCATTATAAGGACGGCCTCTCATCCCTGCTTCCATCCTTTGTCTTGGAAGCATGCGTGGCAAAAAAGGCTTGGCCTGGATAGCTTATTTATTTCTTCCCTTGCTCTCCTTTTTAAACATAGCATGCTCAATATAAAATCAGTGCATTAAGTGTTCTCAAGTATGCAGAGTGACGTGCCGCCATTCCCACTCTATGCCTTTGGCTGTGATTACAGCTAATTTGAATGATTGAAATGTTTCCATAGTGAAACCAGAGTGACTGAAGTGAAGGGCTCACACAGATGAAGGGGGAGGAGGCGAGAAAGGCTTGGCTCTACTCCAGGTGGAGGAGGTGAGTCATTCCCCACACAGATAGACAGTCTGCCAGGGAGCACGTATGTTTGTATGTGCATTGTTGTCACACGCACGCACACAAACTATTTTATTCGGCCGACTCAAATTGTTGCAGAGAGAATGAAACAGTGCTTTGAACTACAGAGTGATAAAGAATGAGTGCAGCTGTAAATGTACATTTTTTTTGTGTGTTATTGTGATTCTGTGTGCGTTTTTTTGCATGTGAACAGCAACTCTGTGGTCTTAAGGTCGTCTGACCTGACTTTGCAAAGCGGGTGACAGTTTCATATGGCTCAGCATAAAGAACAAGGCTTTCTCTTGCTGATCAAATGAGCTTGTGCATGTTCTACATCTCACTGTGAACTGGAACTGATGATCTCTTTATTCCCCACTATTCATCAATTGAGTGCACTTATGTTCGTGAAATTCGGGGCATATCTGGTTCATTTTTCTATAGGCTATGTTGCAGATGCAACCATGTGTGACTGTGTATTCAGGCCGTCTGATTCTGCCGCTCAAGGTGGGCGTCGGATTCATGTGGCTTTAGCATCAAAACTAAATAAGGTCAACAAGAAATTTTAGTTGCAGGTTCATAAGCCGACTCTAGTTGGCCCTGCTTTTTTTTCCATTTACAATTTTTTCAACATTTCATCTCACCATGATAGCATCTTGAGGTTAACTGTTATTTTGTGAGTGTGTGGGAAACTTTTTTGATCTAGATTCTGTGCAAAAATACACAGACACTCCCAAAGGCAAACACCCACCCATAGTGATATTAGACATTAAATATGAGTTTCCCGTTGCTTCATCTATTCTTGAGAAGTGTGCTTGCTTCTTATAGGATAGTGACGACACATATCTCACAAGATTTCTATGGTATTTGTGGATGACTCCAAGCAAGTTGCTGGTTACTTCTCTTCCAACAAGGGAGGGGTGCATACAAAGAGACTCTGTGTTCAAGACAAAGCAAACAAACAGGCACACAACTCAGCTGCCTTCTTCCACCCCCGCCTGCCATGCACCCCAGCCCACAAGTCTGTCTATTCCTAATAAATGTGCCAGACTATCTATCTATCTATCTATCTATCTATCTATCTATCTATCTATCTATCTATCTATCTATCTATCTATCTAT
>JAOXYM010000015.1:21689194-21700314 GCA_028567055.1 Leptatherina wallacei | reverse complement strand
TCTATCTATCTATCTATCTATCTATCTATCTATCTATCTATCTATCTATCTATCTATCTATCTATCTATCTATCGGTGCCCATCCATCTGTTCGTCTGTCTGTTTATCTCTGTCTGTCTCCTCCACCAACGCCACTGACGAGAGAGCAAATAAAACATTGTTGTCATGGAAACCTGCCATGCCTCTCCTGCTCTCCCCTCATCACCCCCTCAGCACATTCAAACTTGTAGAGATACACGTGCACGCACACGCGATCATACACACACACACACACACACACACACACAGCCAAATCATTCCAGGAAAACTATTGCGACGTGGACGACTTCAGGAGGTAACGCAGAGGACTAGACATCCTACTCTTCAGGAGACTGTCAGAGAGGGGAATGCAAAGACACACCAGGAAACGTGAAAACTGGAATCCATTTAAACCAAGCCTATGCACATGGTGCATGGCTTTATTCTCTTTAGATAATAAACTTTGTCAATATCTTTGTTTAAGATGGCATGGAATGATACATCTGTGATGTTATTTGGAATGAAACAAAAGAATACTTACCTGTTTTATTCTTTGTCCAGATGTGTAAATGAAACTCACTGAAGAATATTAATACTGATGATTTTAATTTCTTGTTTGATCAGGCTAAAAGTTAATGACACGATTACCTCTGCACAGTGACTTCTTTGAGCTCGTTATCAATTTATAGGCATGCATAAACTCAATGAAATTGAAAAAACAATGTAATTATTCCATTATGAGCCCAGAAATAACAGAACTGTCCAGTTTGCCCCGAAGCAAAGTGCAGTTTTTAGATGGAGGAGCAGCTGGTGTACTCCTGTTGATGTTGTTGATTTTGTTCCTGTGGTGACAACGTGGTCTTAAGAACACCAGCTTCCCTTGTCAGCACCTGCTAAAGCAGATCCATAGCCACTTACACACACATGCGCGCAGCCCCCAGCTGCTCTGATGGCTGACACACCTCCACTTCAGTCCCCCCCCTCCTCCAACTTGCCTCCTCCTCGCATCATCCCCATGGAGGGCACGTGTCCCGCAGGTTTACATTCACTCAAGGTGAGATGCAGATGACATGACAAGCTGCTACCATGACAACGGTTGGTTAGGTAAAACCATGCAGCATGAGACTACATGTTAGCTGGTAATGAAATGGCCCCTCCTTTTTCCCCCTCTCCCTTTTTTACAGAAACAGAGGAGAAATTGTTGCTTTTAGGATCAGATGAAGTGCAATTCCAGTATTAGCTTGCCAAGGATTGACGGGCCTGCACTTTCTAACTCTGTACTAATATCTTGCACTGAGCATGATTGGCATGTGGGGAGAGAAAATAAGCCAAAAAAAAAATCTGAAGAACAAAGTGTTTGTGAGATTAGTCTGCACTAGTATTGTCCCCCTTAATAGCTAATGTATTTGATACTATAATTATGTTTGTTTGTTTTTCAGGTACTTGTAACACTAAATACACTTTAACAAGCTTATTCGCCAGAGGTCTACATGGTAGTTCCACTTTGCTGCCATGTTTCAGCTTTAGAAAGTTTATTTTGGTCAAATTTCAATTAGCTTTTAAGTTAGTTCCATATATGTTAAGTAAACTAACTTGACTCTAAAACATCAGAGTCCTTCACTACAGAGCAAACTAAATGAGAAATAAAACAATCTGTAGTTTTATGTGGCATCTGTGCCCCCTTATCTGCAAATTATTGTGTTGTGTAATGGATCTTTCCTCCCTCTCCATTCCAGTTCATTCACTCTGCTCTAAGTATTGTATTCAGACAGACTGTAACCTTAAGAACCTGCAGATGAGAAGATACATCCCTGATGACATTTAAAAGGAGTTGCTACCTCACTAACCCCCTCATCTGACTGCCCATTGTCAGCATCCTCTGTGGCCTGTCAGAACGTACACGCCCAGGCCATTTAGAAATAGTCTGTGTCCTGGTTAAATGCAACACCTCTCTTTGGGTGCTATTTGGGCTGCATGATTCACTGTGATTCATGCCAGCGTGTGTTCTCTCTGTTCTCACACATGAGCTGGATGACCAGGGGGGAGGAGAAGATAACCGGAACATGGATCATGATGGGTGTGTATGCATGTGTGCGTGAGTGAGTGTGCGTAGGCTGTGCCACACTTGTTAGTGGTAAATTGGACAAAGAGAGAAAGCCAGTCAGAGACTGAAAGTGCTCAAGTGCCAAATTAGCCAGCCCCCACTCTGGAGCCCACTTTCAGAAATATCAGGCCCACTTGAAGAAGGGGAGAGAATAAATAGCGAAATGGTGTGTCATTTTTAACTTTTTGTAGCTGTGAGTGTGAGTGAGCAGGGGCAGTTGCAGTGTCTTAAAGAAAGGGGAAACCTAGTTATCACACTGCTGTTATTATCCTGCTGTGCATGCACACTGTACATAACCTCCTCCTCGGCTCTGACTGACATGCTGATTAAGTGATTGACACTTACTTAACTGCACCCTACCGTCTCTTGTGTATGTACCCACAAGGTATGAAAGAGAAGCATGAACTAATGCATTAATATGACAGCCTGCCATGAGGGCACATACTGTTCCGTACACTTTGCAACCTAATATGTTGCCTGCTTGTTTAGCTTCTAATTATTTACACTGATATCACTTGGCATCTGCTGCTGGGTCTGTATGCACGGTTGTTTATATGTGTGTGTCCATGTACTTCTGAGATTTCTGGTGCACAGCAGCTCCCAACGGCCACGTGGGTGTGTGGTGGGTAGCTTAGAGTTACATTAATAGCCAAAGGGCAAGCAGGCTGATGCAGGCATGGAGAGAGGACATAGACAGGAAGGGGAAATACAGTTTGCCGGTCGCCCACCACTTCCTGTATGTCTCCTACACAGGCAGCCCACGGACCAGAGCTGCTTCTAAAACCAGTTTGTTTGCTTGCTGTGCAACAAAGAGAACACAAAACTGAAGGTAAGAAGTGTGAGGAAAGGTTTAAGAATGTTAAATGTTATTGGTTTGTCCCTGCAGGACAGTTATGCAAGGTGGCGCAATTAAAACTGCCCTAAACTTCTATTTTCTATTTGTGTTGTTAAGTCAAGTGGTACAGTGACAAAAGCAAAAGCAGCAAAAATATCTTTTAATTACAGTGTGTCACAGTTGCTCTATTCTTACAAGTCACAATCTAATATTGATGGGCATAATGCACACCTCCCCCCCCACCTCTCCAAACTGTAACCTTGCTTTACAGTCAAACTCCAGGTGCAGACATCCAAGATGACTCTGTCTCAGAGATGAAACAAGGATTGTAGTATCAAGGGTTAACCAGCAGAGGTCCCTCTGTCATTAATTGTTGTCTGCCTCTGTCTTGAACTGGGAAACAAAAGGTGATGAGCCACCACAGTTCAAGTGTAGTGTAACAGAAAGCAGATGCTTTCATGAGCACATACTACAAAGTCTCATCTATTATGAACTATAAGGATCTTAGTCTTTCAGATATGACCTATCTTTGGGCATATTTCAGACCTTTTACTCCTCTCCACCAACAACAAACCTTCAATCATTCACCTCCACTGCAGGCCCTGCATAGAAGCTGCTGCTGACTTGTGGCCAAGTTGAGAGGGTCGAAGGTTGATTATTGGACTGGTGGATAAGAAGCCCCTGGTTTTGCACACACACTGCGCTCCTGTAAGAGGCACCCCCCCCCCCCCCCCCCCCCCCCCCCCCCTCTCCCTGCCCTTTTGGGATCCCACATCCCCATTGAACTTTCCACCCACTCACCAAAGAATGTTGAGGGAGGGAGGGGAGGGAGCAGGGGACCGTGAGAGGCAGAGATGGGGGATGTAAAGGGAGGAGAAAAGAAAAGAATTAAAAGGATGACAAAAGACTGAGCAAAAACAAATTTTGAAATAAAATATTAACAAATGGGCCCCATGTCAATACTCAGACTCCCCTCATTGAACGGTGTGTGTGTTGACTGGAGAATGGAGATGGGAATGTAACGACAAAGCTGGTGATGTCACATGGACTGGGTTTTCCACATAGTTGGGGATTGACATGAACAAACAAAGATAAGACAGAGATATTTAGAAGTATGCACCCATGAACACAGACTATACAAGAACCTTAATGTTTGATCCAGTCCATAATATGTTTTGCCTTTGTCCCAGCAGTTTGAGCAACATGACATCAAAAGCCCTTAGGTGCATGTTTAATATTGTTTTTGACACCCTAGTCTTGTCAACAAGTTGCTAATGCATCTCTGCGTTCCTATTCTGCAGACTTTCTCAGAGGACTTGTGTGCAGCTGAAAGCAGGTGCCTTGGAATGCCTTTGGTTGAATTAGGAATTCCACAGCGTAAAGTGGCAGCATTGTTCAAGAAAGGTTAGAGCTGTTTCAAATTCTCCCCCGAAATGAAAAGGCCCTCTCTCCAGCGGTTGTACAAAAGAGAGGGATGACATTTTGGTTGCATCAGCTGTATGTCTAAAGTGTCTGCAGCAAAATGCCAAAATGATCAAAGCCAAAATAGGGAGGATAATACACTAGAGAGCACCTAGGCTCTCTTTGTTAGGTTATCTACCCACAAACCTTAGTCAGACCTCATAAAAAGTCATTACGCCCCTCAATGATAATTCTGTGAATACCACCCATTTAATGATAAACATTTACAGGGTGACAGTGAAAGGAATTTATCAGGTCTTTACATTAGGGATTAGATTCGGTGGCTGAATTAGTGTCTGTTCAAGGGCAGAATGGAGGATTGGAAACTCAGTGGGTGGAACATGAAGAGATTTCATAAGAGGAGGCAGGTGGTGCTGACACAAGACATTAAAGCTCTCTCCTTTCTTCAGGATCAGTCTCTGCATCTTGCTCTACCTGTCTTCTGGTGTCTACCTCCAAGCACACCTTTGTGACATCTTAAAGATGTGAGCAGACACATTCTCTTTGAGGTGTCGGCTGGAGGACTGACAGAGTTGCATTTTCAAAGATCAGACTGTAAGAAGTTGGATCCTTGACCATCTTTGTCATTGCCCTTGTTTAGGTCAGCCATGTATACGTCACTGCCTCTCTGTATTGTTCATTCTTTAAAGAGCAGAGAGGCTACCTACCTCACCAGCCTGTCGCCATTGTGGCAACGCCATCTCCCTGTATCTGTATCTTATAGTGACTCACTAGAAATCAAGCCCTTCATGTTTGCTCCACTTCTCAGCCAGTGACACGCTGCAAAAGGGAGTCATCGAGCTGAAAGTTCAGTCATATGTAAGGATTATCAAAGGAACATGATTTCGAAAGGTAAACTTAAACTCTGCACCCGCCCAACAGGGAGACAGAACTGGGAGGCAGCGCAAACAGAATAGATGTATTTGCTTTTTATGTGAAAATCAATAAGCACAGACAGATGGCGGTTTGTTTCCTCACTATTTACTCCCTAGCTTCATGACAAATGTCCCCACTGCCCCTCCTGGGGTGATGGTGAACAGGTAAGAAGAAAGTAGTCCCTTCCTTCCTGTCTACAAATGGATGACAGATGTGTCCACTGCCGTATTTCTTCCTTTTTTTTTCTTGCCACCAATGACCCATCTATTCCTTTGCAAATGACCTTACCACAGCATGCAGCCTTGAATTTGAACTTTTTTTAAATTTCAAAAACCTCTTCATCAGATGATTTTTCCTCATCTTCATTAGAAACAATTGAGTTTTTAAAAAGTCAGCTGGAAATTTTCACATTTATTCATGCAGTAGGGTCTGGTGACTCATCTTGAGCAACAGGAGACGGATAGTGTCTACGGTCTCTTACCACCAAAGATAGATTGTGACAAACACTGATGAGGGCTCATGCCGGCCATGCCTGAAGTGTTTGAACTCAGAGGGATAGTTAACTTGACGTGACGCATGGAAGAGACTAATAACCAGTGAAATGATAGATAATAGACAAATGCATTGTCATTTTTTTCCTCCGAACCATGTAAAGGATGGTTCATCAATGAATCAGAAATATGACAGCAAACTGGATCTATATCAGAGACATAACAACTTTAGTCTCTCCAAAGTTAAGTAATATTTTCTAGATTTGCATGCACGCTATAAAGTCATTTTCCCTGGACACAAATTTACACAAATTGCTTTTACTGGAGTTTGCCCCAACTGAGACTGTGTGTGAATATCTTTCCTTGTCTCAATCAGTACATACACTAACTCTAGAGGCAAGAGTGATCCTCTCTGGAATCAGACTGAAGTCTGCACTGCTGAATCTGTGGGTTTTAATAGAGCCCCGTGTGGAATCAGACTTTCCTTCTGCTGCTCAGAGATATTTTTAGTCACACAGTGGCACTTCTGCTTAAGAGAAAGACAGCACAGAAGGTAAATTTGTCCAATTTAAATGTATTCGTAAGGAAATTCTGATAAAAGCACAATTCCCATTCACAGGCAGAGCGCTGGTCACACAAAGCTTCTAATCAGGCATGCTATTTCCCATTTATATCTACATTTTTTGCAAGAAAAGTTGTGGTGAAAACTATAAAGAGGGGATGTGTTGAAAGTCTGCATTCCAGCTGAACTGAAGTAGAGCAGAGGCTGCATGGGTAAAGAGCATGGGTGGAGGTGTGGGTGTTGCAGTGGGGGTAGTGCAGGGGTGTAGCAGAGTAAAGAGCAAAGAGCAGTTCCTGATTCCACAGTCCTGAGCTCACCTCCTTTGCGCCTGCTGCCAGCCACTCCTTTTCTCCTTCACACCCAGCTTTTCCTTCTCCTCCCACTCCTCCCTCCACTATGTCTCTCCATCTGAGGTGTTAACTCCTTGCTGGGCTGCTCCGGAGCCACTGGCATCAATATCAGTTTTCAAGGAAGCTTTAGGAAAGAGGCTGACATGCAGCTCTTACTGGAAGTAAAGGTGTGTGTGCCAGGAAGGTTAAAAATGAGTCACTCCTCAAATGTTTTTATCCATTTGTAACACCTTATAATCTTCCTGGCATTTAACTCGAACCTTGCATGACGGACAGAACGCACACACACAAACACAACACTGTATCAGTAACGTAGAGCGCAACACAAGATGAGACAGGGACTAGTGAGGAGGAGCTCTGGAATGATCATGCTTGCGTTTAACCCATAAATACTGGGCTTAGTCAAGCTTCTCTAAATCATAAATGAAGCCTATTTGAGAATTTTAAACAATAGCAAATTAGTGATAAAGCCAACTGTTACAATGTCGTCCCACTGAATATCTAAGGGTTGTCCACAAAGGAGCATTATTTTGTTGAATAGAATCCATTAAGCCAGACTGACAGGTGAATACAAGAATAACACCGGACAGGAAATCGTCATGTAGGAGATTTAGCATCCTAATATGGATGGGTTTGTGTAAGGAGGTGGATATGCTGGAGGCATCTTACAAAACACAGCACCTGGAATGGACAGGGTTGGGCTTGGCAGATGCATAAGATCACTATGTTTTTCACTTATGTTCTTACACTACTCACAAGTGCAATCTGTGAGTGGTTGGGTGACCATATTACACAATACAAACCATAGATGGTGACATTTTAAATGTGCTGACTGTCCTTAGATATGTAACGCAAAGGTGACGTGTATTCTGTGGAAAAAGATGACCTTATGATACAAATACAGTTAAGCCTCCCTCCAGTTCTTGTGCCTTTAGTTTTCCTTTACTTGCTACTGTCCTTCGTTTTGTTCTGGCCCGCCTATCCCGCCAGTGCTACCTTGCTCCCTGTGTTTAATGATAGAAACAGCTCATGCAGCTGCTTATTGTCCTCTAGCTGCTGGAGCTATAAAAAGATCCACTCGGCTGCATTTATTTATCAATGAATCTGGGCTATGCCTCCCTTGCTTTCATGCTGAAGGATCAGGCAGTACATGATTAAGGGCGCTATTACAGTTTGGCAGCTCTTGACTTTACTCTGTAACCTCAATAGCATAATGTGCTCTAATGTGTTTAAGTTCCATTTAAACTTCCAGCTTTGCCGCTGTCCCTAGCATGTCAATGGAAAATGCCCAACTTCAGAGAGAATGTGCAGGTGTAATTACCTAAGATAGAATCAAAGGTCAACAGAATATTTAAACATAAAGCATAGCATTCATTAATAATCTTTATTTCACTACCTGCTCTTTCTTGCTTTTATTTTCTGTGGTGTGTGAAATGAAGCAGGGGTTTGTGAATCTGTGTGTTCTTCTGTGTCGTTGGGTTTGCAGGGCTGCGGTCCACACGTAGAATTGAGGATGTCAGTGTAAACACAGCCAGTCAGTGCAAAGGAATGTGTGAGGCACGCATTAAACCATAGGAACAAAGTCCAAAAGAGGAAGGGAGGGGTGACAAGAGGAAGGAAGGGGGAGGAAGATGGAACAGAGTGCAGAAGAGGGGGTAAAGAGAAAATTTGGTATAAGTGTATGTGATGAGAAGAGGGAAGTATGCTACAAGATGATGTGAGAAGTTGAGAAAAAGAGTGGGAGAGGAAACAGATCCTGAGGACTTGGTAGAAAAGAGAGAAGTGATGTGAAAATGCTTAAAGGAGATAAAATAAATCACTGGAGGAAGAGAAAATGGGGACTCAGACAAGAAGAGGAGGAGGACAAGTGAAGACTCATTGAGGTACCCTTAGGGGTAAAGAGAGACAAGGAAAGAATGAAAAAGGACCAAATGAACAGGGAACGGGATAGAGGCCAGAGAAGAGGGAGGAAGTTAAGGGAGGGTGCAAAGCAAGAAGGGTACCTCATCCTGGAGGCAAAGAGATGGAAAGGAGGGGTTAGATGGTAGAAAAGAGGGTGAAAAGATGAGGGAGGGTTGGTGGAGGGCAGAGGTGGATCATTCATTTGGAATGGGGTGGCGTGAGGAAGGAAAAGCCAAGTGAAACTTCAAAGGCTTTGAAGGCCTTGACAGAGAGACAGGTCAGAGTTCTGTAATCCAAAGAGAGGTTGTGGGGGCCTGCAACTCCGGTTTCTGGTGCTGCTGAAACTAATTTAGCCAGAGGGCCCCAGCAGTTCCCTAGAGGGGGCAGGTCGTAACCAGAGGAGCTGTGAGTGACGAAGTGCAGGGAGCTACAGGCAGAGAAAGGCTCAAACACACACAAGGAAGAATATTTCACTGTACCTCACTTGTCTGTCATATGCATTCCTCAAAATACATAATAAACACTGCTTCTGTTCACATGAAAATGTACCAATCCATACTCAGAAGGGGAAATAAGATTTGTGATGTATGAATATCAGTAATTTCTTTTGCCAACATGATTGCATAATCTGTCTTCTTAATGGAAAAAAAACTTCAGGTCTTTTTACACTTTCCTTGGCTACGGTAAAGATGGATAAACATGTCTTCATCTTAACAAAGACTAACTGACATGAGGGGAACAGGGAGGGCCTTGTCACATGTCAGAACACCTAGTAACACACTACTCACGGTCAGGGAAAGTTGAGGTTTTTTTTGTTCAAGCAATTATGTTTTACAGTCACCCACACTAAATTCCTTCTTTGCTGACACATATGGAATTACTGCACTGGCTCCTAACCACCCTAAATGACAGAAGACTGTAAAATACGGGTAGGCTCTGTGAAAGGAGACACTGTGGTGATGAAGCTTTAGTGCTTGGTGCTAGCTAACTGATCAACACCACAAAAGGCACTTAACATCTGGCAAGAACTCGGAGAACCATACTATGTGTAGATGAGCAGAATAAACAGATTGGTACATACTGTATATTTGTTTTGTGTATATCATAGTGCAAATGTTTTATGCCAGGATCCTTATGTGCTAGAATGTGAGCCTGTGTGTGATGGGAGGCCATGATAAATGAGTCGTCCCGTACTAATCACACAAAAATGCTCAGATCTCATTCACATCCTTGCCCGCTTGCCCTCAAGACACCGTCTGTATACTGTGTGAATGTAAACAGGTGGAAGTGAACAGAGCTTTGAGACAGGAAAAACAGGACGGGAGGAGATGTAAGGGTTTGACTCACAGTGGCAGTCATAGGAAAACCAGCTGAATGGTGTCTTTAAGAAAAGAAAATGAATTAAAATGGTGGGCAGCAAAGAGGCTGTGGGTGTCTGAAGTTTTGTTAGATAAGGACACAGGAAGTGTAATTAAAACTTGCAGGTGAGTAAGCGGTGCAAGATTGTAGGAGAGCATGTATGAGCAACAGATCTTGCATGAGCATGCACATACTGTCCTCGCTCCTCTGTGTGGGCTCTGGGTGCTGGTTTGATTACTGTCATCAACCAAACATTTTTAAGCACTTCTGTCTACATAAGTCAAAGGACGGCACACACCCACTCTGTCTTCCTCTCATGCATACAGTTATAGATATTTTCTCAGTCACAACATTGAGACATAGTGGTCAGCAGTGTTATCACAGCAAGAAGATTCAGACCTGATTCTGGTCTGCTGGGGCCTTTCTGCTTGTTGTTTATATGTTTTCCTGGTAGATTTTCTCCAGGTGTGTCAAATCAGCTGGGTAAAGCAGCTGTGTGTTATCAACCATGGTCGTCTTTCTTGCTATGTTAACCCTGAGATGAACTGTCGACCCATTTGCGGTGTCAGCGGGGATGCGCCTAACTCTGCTGGATAAAGCAGGTTCTAATGAATGAATGGAGGCACATCAAGCTACAGCAGACATGCTCAAGCATCATTTAGCAAAACACTAGCTACGTTTCAACCTGATCTCACAAAAATACGTGAAATCTGCAGTCCAAGAACCAATAACAGTGTACAACCCTAACCCACAAGAAGTCAGGATTGGTTCCTCCAATCTTGTGGAACAGAGGAGCTGTCTCACCTTTCTGAGAATGTAGGAAATGCTCTGCAACCCCAAAAATATAATGGCGGCCGATTTCGTCTGTTTTGTAACACAATAACACCCCCACCCCCCACACAACCCGCCCAAAAAAGAAAAGGAAAAAAAGAAAAGGAAAGGAAAAATCACAGATGAGCAGGTTAACAAGGCCAATATAAGTCTCCAATTGAGGGGGACTTATATGGAAACTAGGATTAAACTTTAACTTTAAAAAGCTTGAACTTCCCAAAAGGTGTGGTGGCTGAGAAGTGCAAAATATATTTACATTTAAAGGAGACATATTATGCAAAAATCACTTTTATAAGTCCTTGGAATAGTCTCTTACAATGTTCTAAGTCAC
>JAOXYM010000015.1:21647774-21673681 GCA_028567055.1 Leptatherina wallacei | reverse complement strand
CTGCTTCACGGGCAGACATTTCTGCCCGTGATTCAGCCGCGATACGCCCGCAAAACGCAGTGTGACCGGGCCTTTAGATGTCTGTTCAGTACACTCTATACCCTCCTCTATCGTCGAAGAGATAATTGCGTTGTAATTTCTCTAGATGCCGAGAATAGGCCTTGGATAGGGTTGAGTGGAATTACTTGTTCTCTGTTTTAGAGAAATTAGATTTTGGGAACCACTTTGTTTCATGGAGTCGGGGCAAACGACACTTACAATATTTTCCACTGTTACCGTTCCACCAGGCAGGGCTGTCCTTTGAGCCCATTATTATTTGCAATTGCTATGGAACCTCTTGCGATAGCTCTCTGATCCAACCCTCTCATCACAGGCATGTCCATAAACAGTGTAGACCTGTAGGTTTCCTTGATGACGATGACCTTCTTTTATATAGCTCTGACATGCCTGTTTCACTTCCTGCTGCTTTTGCCAAATTTCTGGATACAAAATGAATCTGAATAGAAGTGAGATATTTCCTGTAAACCAAGCTGCCATGATCTATCCTTTACACATCTTGCCTTTCATAGTTTCCCAGGACAGTTTTACCTATCTGGGGGTCCAAGTTACACATAAATTTGCAGAACGTTATAAAGCCAATTTTGCTCCCCTTTTGACTCGATTCACAGAAGATTGTGAGAGATGGTCCCTGTTCAGCTTATCTGCAATAGCTCGTGTTAACTGGGTTAAAATGTTTGTACTCTCCTGTCACTCCTATTTGTTCCAATCCATCCCACTTATCCTCCCTTGCTCCTTTTTTAATAAACTGGATAGACAGGTTTTGGAATTCATTTGGAATAAACGGTTACATAGGTTGCATAAACAAATTCTGCAAAACCCAAGCTCCTTGGAGGGCTCATAGGACCAAATTTTGGCCTCCAATATCAGGATTATTAAATACTGGTTTAAGTAGCCTTTGGACCTCCCTAGTTTGGCTGGCTATGGGAGCAAATCGTACCAATTCAGTGACTGTTACGGCTTTGGTGCACCCCCCTATCCATTCATCCACTGCTCCTTATACTAGCATTGAGATTGTTAAAACTTCACGTAAGATCTGGGTCCAGTTTAAATGTTCTTTTGGCCTACAGTCCTTTTTTACTTACGCACCACTAGCTGCTAAACATGCTTTACCATCCCTGGTAGATATCATCTTTTGAAGGTGAGTGACTTATGGCATTAAGAACTTTAGGGACTTGTATATTGACAGCATGTTTCTTTCATTTCAGCAACTAACAGACACTTCTTTAGATATTGACAAGTTGTAAATTTTGCTCGCAATACATTTTCTTAATTTCCTAATTCGTCTACCGACACAATTTTAGATGGTACCTTGACACCACCTCCAAATCTCAAAGGCGCTATTGCACACAATCAAATTAATTGCATATGCCCAGAACCCTTAAATCACTTTGGGAGGAAGACTTAGGCATGACCATTTCAGAGGAGATCTGGACAGAAATTTTTAAACAAATACATCAGTTCTCCATTTGTGCCAGACATCTGATCCAATGTGGTACTCCATATTTGACGGGCCAGGATATAAGGTTGGATATCTGCATCCATAGGTGTCAACAGACCTGCAAACCTCATCCATGTGCTCTGGCTGTACCCACCCCTTTAAAGTTATTGGTCGGAAATTTTAAATACCTTTTAATACCCTGTTAGAGGTACTTAATGTGAAAATTCACCCTAATGCTCTGACTGCTGTGTTTGGTGTTGCCCCCGTATTGCCTTCTCTCAGCACACCCAAAAAAGATGTCATAGCATTGGCCACTTTGTTGGCTAGAGGACTGATTATATTAAATTGGAGATCGCTAAGATCCCTGTGTTACACCCACTGGATCAGGGATGTTCTGTTTTTTGTTCAATTTGAGAAAATTAGATTTACATTAAGTAAATTTGAGCATATGTGGGGTATTTTTTCTGTTTTGTTAGGAAAACTGATCTCATCTAACCCCTGGCTGAAATCGTTTAGCTTGGGAAATGATTATTCTATTCTGGTGTTCAGGGCAGGCCTGTCTGTGGATGAGTATAGCTGTATAACACTAGTACTAGCTGGCTGATTTTCTTCTCTTTTTTTTTCAAATTAATTGACTGACATATTTATTTATTCGTTTTGACTCATTTAGTTCTTCGTTTACTGATTTGTTGTCATTACCATCTCTATTTTTATTTGTTCTGTCTTATTGTTTCTTTTTTGGGATTGTATAATTTTTTCAATTATGTCTTTGATGTTGGTTAAGCCACTGCAGGTCATTGGGTTCTTACCATGTTTGCTGCTATGATATTTGCTTGCCGACTTCTTCTTTCTCTTAACTTTTTTTCAATTTTAAGAAAATGCTTATTTCATAAGTCTATTTGACTGTAATGATTCACCTGTGTTTCTTTGGAAAACGTATCAAAAAATAGGGGGGGGAATAAATAACCTAGGTAGAGGTGGTGCTGGTGCAGCACGGAAAACACAGGCTCATGGAGGGTTATTCCCATCTAGATATGAAAGTTTTATGAGAAAAGAGATTCATCACAAAAATAAGAATGTTACTTTTCAAAATGAAATCTGTGAATGGCTTATGTTGTACCACTTGGTAAGGCAACAATCTGGCAATGAGTGGTCGGTCGATAGATCCATGGATCCATGGATTTATGGATAGATTAGAAGTCATGGGGAAATCACTTGTGTTTCTAAAACAAGTGTTAATTTCACACTTTTAAACTAACACAGAATGAAAAAACGCTGCAGAGAGAAAATAGAGCAGTAAATGTTTCAGGTTCACACATAAAGGCTGCAGAAGACGGACAGAAGGCTCCATTTGTATGCATATTTAACATGGAGCATAAATGAGGCTTAAGAAGGATTCAAATACTTTGATCGACGGGCATCAAGATGAGTTAGACACCTTTCCTGGAAGAGGGAAACCGGAACACCTTCCTGGAACCAGGCCTGAGAGATGAGTTTGCCACCAAGCACCTGGTGGCCAAACCATGGTACTGGAACTTGGCTGGACACAGCTTGCCACTTCTACGTGGGCTCACCACCTGCCACGAGGAAAATTGAGATTGGTTTCATCGTGAACTTGGTGAACTTTATTCATCTCCAAAGGGAAATTCAGCTGTCCAATAGCTCATAAAAACAATCACACTTCCATTCATTAACAATTATAGGGTCCTATGAAAACTGATAAGATTGAATAAAATCAGTTAAAATAGTCAAATAAAACAAGCACATGAAAAAGAATCATGCAAAGAAAAAATAAAGAGTGTCTATCATGAACAGTTTGTGTCTGCTGTACCAGTGTCGTCATTCATTCTTTGTTTTCCATGCACAAGCTTCTTCAGTGCATTAAACATATTTTCATGTTTTGTTTTGAGATTAAATTTGCTCAATTATATTGCTTGAAATTTTATTGGTTTGAAAATGAGAGTCAGCTAATATCAAGATATATTAAACTGCAAGTTTTCTTTTCATGGCAGTAATCAGTTTTTATCTGATTAAACGGCACATTTTTCATTTGGTGACAAACTCATGTTGGAATTAAACAGTAAATAATGATGAAATCATAATTCTTTTCTCCATCTTGCATCATGTTTCCTCCTTTCACACTGCTGTTTTCTGCTGGCTGTTTCTGTAATCTTTCAGACATCAATAATTCAGGCATGAAGTTGAAGATGAATTATTCACATGCTGATGTCAGACATAAATGCACCATGCTCATGGTGTGGGCCTGCATCTCATTTTAAAATGAACCAAGGAGCAGGGGGTTACCTGTGCACCACAGTGTCAGCTCACATTCAGACTATACTCTCCCCACCTCCTGAGTCTATTCTTCCAGCCCAGCTGCATTCTTCTCCCTGTCAGCCGTCCCATTTTCACTCCCTTCATACACATTCAATTCTCTTTTCATTCTTTCTTGTCACCTAGATTACATGCATGTAGAGAGAGGCGCTTCTGTTTGAAAGAGACAACACAGGGACAAGGATAAGTAGTTGTGGCTGAAAAAGGGATTTCACTGCCTATCCTCTCAGCACACAATGCAAGCCAACAATCCTACAAACTAATCCCATAGCTGCTTAAAACTCGAGGTGTAAAAACACTGGAGGTGCTGGGCAGGAAGGCAGGGACTCAAACGCAGAGCGGTACAAAACCATATATTGTTTCCCACTTTTCTGTCCCTTTTCTTACTTTCCATTTTTCTGAAAATCTATTTCTTTTTTTATCTCTGTCCTTTTTTGTCTGTTTCTCAATAAAACAGTGCTAGTGTGAGTCATAAGCTATTACTGTATTATTTAGCCTCTGGCTCTATTTAGACACACACTGCCTCCTTAACAACTGTTCACATTAATCATTTGATTCAACATGACACTAATTAGGATTTGTCAATACCATTAATCTGCTCATCCAGCCCTCATGTAGATCTGAATATCTCTGCGATTGTTTAAAGTAGACCAGCATTTGATAGGACATTACCTGTTTCCAGGCCAACACAAACAAATTATGAGCACCAAGAAGAAAAAGAGACATTCACAAAGCAAAAATCCCATATTGGCAAGCCGTCTCCATCAGCATTGTAGATTAAGATTTTGAGTATATTAACACAACGGTAAGCATAATCATAATACATCGGCACTTACATGTTTTGTTTTATGTTGTAATGCAGAGATTTACCTGCATTCAAATATTTCACCAATGTCAAAATAAAACAAAAAACACATATAAACACTACTTTTTACTGACACCTAAAGAACAATTATCACATGAATATATTTATATCCAAATTTTTTGTTCCCAACACGAATCCCAGTTATTTAAGGTTGAGTATCAGACAATTCAGAGTCTCAGTCTGATTGCATTTCCTCTCCACACAGTTGCAAACTACACACTTTAAGTATGTTAAAACCATAAAAACCACTTTTACATAAACTAAATAACAATGAAAGATTACATATAAATTAAACAATCCTGCAATGTGAAAAAAGAAACAAATTCTACTATTTTCAAAGAAAACAAAAACTGAGATCACATATACTTGAAAATAAATTTATCATTATGTCAAGAGGAATGTTTTCTTGTGAAATTAAGTTCTGTATATGTATTATCAATTAGTATTTAGGCAGCTTTTTTAATGTGTCTTTCCATGTTGATATGCTAATTAGCCATGTGCTAATCACCAAACACTGAACACTACTGTTCAGTATCTAACCTCAATACTGATAATTCAAAACAAGGCTTAATATGGAACATTATGAACAGACAATAATGTGTGCGTTTTCTCCTGGAAACATGTAAGCATAGTGATCCAACAAATCAGGAAGGACATCAAGCTGGTAAAGAGGCAAATTGCATAAAAAAAAAGATAAAAAAAATAAAGGTCACTTGTAACTGAACAATAAGGCAATCCTAGTAAAATTCTTTTTAAACTCCTCCCTCCAGCAGAAATAATCAAGTGTAAATACTGCCACTAGAAGAATTCCAGTTTGCACATTTATTACATGCGATATCTCTTAAATGTTCTTAATTTCTAGATAACTCACATTTGCCTGGGTTACAGTTAAAACATTTGACCCTTTATGTCTTATTACCACCCAGCAGAAAGTGGCAGCGTAGGAATACACTGCTGCCTAAAAATCTACAACCATAGGTCACGACACTATGCTTTTGGTTAGTGGACAAAAGTACCCATAACACATCTTTTGGAGCGATGAACCTGAACGGTTCTTTAGTCTTTCTGCCTTAAGTGATTTTAAGACAAAGACAAAATTAAAAACTAAATATTCATTAAGCAAAATGTTGCAGTGACAAGTGGCAACAAAAATGTATGTTTAAATTAAATGATTTGTAATTCTTCATAATTTTCATAAATCTGCTACAATTTTATTTCCTTAACAGACATTATTGTAAATTCAAACAAGTCAAGCAAACCATGTTATTGTTGTTGGTGAAAGTAATTTCTGAAAAAAGTCAATTTACCGTTTCATAGAAAATAAGCTCATTTTGGAATTTGATAGCAGCAAAACATCGCAAACATATTGGAACAGAACCAACAAAAAGCCTGGAAAAGGAACTGGCAAAAATCAAAAACAACTGAAGGAGCCTTTATACCCAATTTCTAATCGGGTTTCAAAATGAGTATTTGTTAGAGAGGCAGAACTTCTCAGATTGAAGACGTTCAGAAGCTCACCAATCTGCAACAATCTGTGTCTAAAAATGAGGAACAAATTCAGAAAATTGTTCCTCAATGTAAAATTCCTGATTTTGAAGATCCCACCAATATGCATGGTATAATTGTCGCGGTTACAGTTCTCAGATCCTCCCGAGCAACAGACAACATGTAGGCGTCATAAGTTTTATTTACAATAGGCCAAGAATGTGATCAGTAAATTGAAGATTTTTTAGAATCTCTCAATTTACCATATATATCACAAGAACAAAATGAAACATTAACAGCACTTATAACTGAGTTAGAGCTGAATAAGGCCATTTCCACCCTGAAATCAAGCAAATCACCGGGCCCGGATGGTTACTCTTCAGAGTGGTATAAGACATTTAAAGCCAGAGAAGGCAAGTAACGAGGTACAAATACTCCATTACTGTACTGTACTTCAGTAGATTTTTCAGGTACTTTGTACTTTTATAAGTATTTATTTCTCTGACTCAGTTACATTTTCAACATAAATATCAGTACTTTCTACTCCTTACATTTCCTAAAAAGGCTTGTTACTTTATAGCCTAAGCTTACATATTTTTTTATATTTTTTTGGGTGCCGCGACACCAATATGCGTGAACTGTTTTGGGTTAAACAAAACACATCATGTAACCGTAGCCAATGTGGAGGGTTTTTTATTGAGCTTCACTGAATGCACGGTGTGCAACTTTTTCTTTTTTCCATTTTTTATTTATTTGGCAGGGAGATTGCACCATGTTTATTGTACCAAAAACTAGCTAGAGAAGCTTATTTTCATCTGTAGTTCTTGGATGTGCCGCTCACAATAACACACCTGTACAATGGTAAATGGACTGTACTTGTATAGTGCTTTTCTAGTCACCACTCAAAGCGCTTTAACACTACACGTTCATTCACACAACACATTCATACAGCACCTTTATTTATACATACTTGGTGCTTCTCTAAGCATGCATACACCCGATAGGCACATCGGGAGGCAACGTAGGGTTTGACATATAGTTAGGGGAATACTGCTGACCTCCTGTTTAGTAGACGACAGCTCTATCCACCTGAGCTACAACTCCCGCCAATGTTAAAAAATGTTAAACCATTTTTACCTGATGTGTTGATAAAAAACAAAGTGCTATTAAAAAGGTTGATTAAGAGCTGGGCCTATGATTTGTGACATCCTAGTTAAGAAACTAATCCTCTCTACAACTTTACAATTTCCGAAAGAGCAAGGGGGAATGTCTCTACATAATTTTAAAGATTATTTTTATGCAGCCCAGATTACACCCCTAATTAATTTGTGTAACCCATCCTTTCCACCTGGATGGAAAGATATTTAAAGCAATGCTACCTTACAAACATCTGGGAGGATTCATAGATGAGGTACAGAACCCATGGATCAAAGTGCAGTTAAAAATCTGGAATATGTTGAGGGATGAGTACAAATTAAGTAATAAACTTCAGATAATCCAACGGTGTACCTACGATCCAGAGTTTAAGCCTAATACAATAGATAAGGGATTTAGATCATGGATTTTGAAAGGAATAACGACATACTACTCTCTTACCAAAAAGGGACAATTTAAAAGCTTTGAGAAGTTGGAAGAACACTATGACCTGGACAGAACTGAATTTTTTAGGTTCCTCCACGTAATCGTTTTTGAACATATCAGAAAGGATACAGACCTTAATGACCCGATATAAAAATTTTTTTATTGATGCTTACCAAAGCAATTATTGATGCTTACCAAAGCAAATCAAATAAGGGTGTCATCTCTAGAATTTATAAAGACCTATTGTCTAAAAAGTCCTATAGCACAGATTATGTTAGGAGAGGATGGGAGAGAGAGGGTAACCTATTAATACCTGAAGAGGACTGGCTCGAAATTTGCCAATCGCCGTGGAAATGCACCACCTCTCATGCAGGGCGAGAGTTTGGGTGGAAGTGTATGGTCCACATGCTACATGCTGGAAGCAATGCGGACACCGTGAAGCCAACCACACGCATATCTTTTGGGAGTGCCCAATGGTTAAATCCTTCTGGACAGAGCTTTATAGAATATTAAGCATTAAGTCTATTTAACACTAATCTACCTATGCAGTTTCCCACCTTATTTTTGGGAAATTTATATTTACAGGTCAGGACAGCTGATGAATATTTATTTTGTTATTTAGAAAAAAGCACTTTCAAGACATTGGTTGCTCCCCGACCCACACACGATACATGAATGGATAGGTATCGTAAATGACATTTACCTTATGGAAAGAATTACCTTTTCTCTCGGCCTTCAGAAAAATACATTTATTAAATGGTTGGCCAAGTGGGCTAAATATGCTGGTCTTGAACAGATAGGAATATTGAATGGGTGACCTTGTAATACTGTTACTATATTTTACTATTGAATGTTTTATTGGACCTAAAGATTGGTCTGTGTCACGCACGCTTTAGTTCAAACTCCCTGGTAAACATTTCTTTATCAGCCCTTTTATATAGGTCTATCTTTTCCATCCATCCATCCATCCATTTTCTGTACCGCTTAATCCATGCAGGGTCGCGGGTGGGCTGGAGCCTATCCCAGCAAGTATTAGGCGAGAGGCAGGGTACACCCTGGACAGTTCTCCAGTCTGTCACAGGGCCTCTATCTTTTCCAGTTTGTTCAAAGTTTTCAAATGTATTATCGATTTTCTTTTTATACAAAAAAATAATAATAATTGTGAGTGGCGGAAGTAAAGATGTATGTTGTCTGAAAGTAAGCAATATATTGTTATGCTGTCACAAGAAAAAAATTTAAAATGTAAAAAAAAAAAGAAATAGATAAACAAACAAAGAAATTCATATATTTTTTATAGTAACATTCCTCAACATGTGTACGTTAAAAAATGTGACAAATGTACCGGGTGTTGTTCCTGTGAAGAAAGGATTAACGCTGTGACTTTTCCCATAGGTTTCCCATGTCAGTACATTGCTTGAGATTTCAGACAGCAAGAGAAAGATGGAAAAGGGGTGAGAAATCTGTTGCATTTCACCTTCTGCTTGCTATCTGCACTGCTCTCTATCACAGAGAATAAAAAGAAAAAAATAAGGTGAGCTTTCCAACCGTAATGTGTAATCTCAAATATTTTTTTTCTGATAAGTCAGTTTAATAGAAATTGTGGGCACATTTCAATAAAGTAAGTACATGATTTAATAAAACTGAGCCATATTAGCAAATACAAGTCCTGCTTAAAGTAATTGTGAAAAGAGCTCCAGAGCACCAAAAGAAACAGCCAGAAATGTGGGCAAATAGAAACTACTTGAGAGATGAAAGACCCCAAAAAAAATCCACACTGGAGAAGACTTTGGTCTTTGAAATGTACTTAACTTCACAGACGTGCACATCTCCAGGGAGTGGGTCGAGGTGTGACAGAGCCAGACATTAAACAGAAGCTAGGCCAGGTTAGAGGGGTTAGGCGTGGGAGACAGGAGAGAGCCTGTGGGATAGAGCCCTGTGTAGGCACCAACTTAACCTGCCCCCTCCCCCTCATCTCTAGTCCTATCTGCTCACCCACACACTCTCCTCCATCCCCACTCCCCCTCTCTGCTCTCCTCTATTTTCTCTTCATTGTATTCATCACCCTCTGCCCACACTGCAAACTCCACGCAGAGACAGGGAATAAGAGCTTGGCTTGTGTTTTGCTACAAAGTGACATATAAGAATGTGCTGCAGCACTCCCCCCTGATTACTGCCGCTTTCATTCCACACCAAGGACAATTTGAAGTGGTCTGTACTCTTCTAAACAACATCAGCAGACATATACACAGACAGCCAAAGCTCAGCTGGGAGGTAATCAGTCCCAGGCCAGTGTTTAGTAAATGCACACAGTCAGAAGTGAGAGGAGGCAGCTCTGTCAAATCCAGAGCTATGATAAAACTCCTCAGAAAGGCACTTTGAAATGTGGGAGTGGCAGGATTGCCGGGAATTTTGTGTTAACTTGTTAGTCCAGAGCAGGATTTGTTAGGGGTGACTTTTTCTGAATTTCAAACACTAATGTAGGTTTTTATTATTCCATCCTTCCATTTTCTAAATCTGCCTCATCCAATTCAGGGAGCTAGACCCTATGCTATATGCCATCAGGTGGGAGGCAAGGTACATGCGGGACAGCTCACCAGTCCATCAGAGGGCCTAATTCAAAGATTACTGAATCTAAAATTAAGATGGTGTCAAAAATATACTTTTAACTACAACAAGAGGCAAGTAATGCAAAGCATTTATGCTACAAGCTATGTTTAAACTGCACTAAATGTGAAGCCACAATATTATTGTCATTCATTTTTGTTTTTTGTTCTTTCTTAGCAGTTATCCCTGGCTTAGAGTGCTTGTTTACCCCTCTTTCCTGCCCTCTCCATTCCCAACCAGACAAGGCAGATGCCCTCCCTGAGTCTGGTTCTGCTGGAGGTTTTCCTTCCTGTCAAAAAGACATTTTTCCTTTCCACTGTCACCTGCCGCCCCGTGGATACTGAGGATGTGGGACAGAATCAAAGAGAAGATTTGATGCAATCCATTGGTTTTGATAGCTAGGCAATCTTTTTTTTTATTATTGACTTATACTATTTGAAAACAGTCATAAACTGGACTAATGAGGATCATGTAATGGATTTGTTTGAACTGAATTGGACTGTCTGTAAAAGTGCCTTGAGATGACTGTGAATTGGAACCATGCGGATAAAGCTGAATTGGACTGAATTGAATTAGTTTAGCATTAAAGCCAGGGGGAAAAGTCATTCAGGAGGTAAATTTAGGGTTGTTTGTTTTTTTGTTTTTTCTTTCTTTTGTGTTTAAGACTTGTGCTTATATATGGACATAAGCAAATAGAGGAACATAGTGTCTCAGCATTTCATCATATTGTAACAAAGTGACTGTTGCATCATATTTATAAGGTCTACATTTTGAGCTCAGAGGATGATGTTATGTACATATCTGCCATGTGAAAGAGCCAAGATCAAGTCCTGTCAAATAACTTTACTTAGAAATTCATATTAACTAATTATTTCCTTTAGCTTTCATTTCTTGTTTTTACCCATTACAAACTGTTTGTTGTGCATAATTGACCTTTTGATAGACCAAACCGAAAAGGAGTAAAAGACAGCTTTCAAAGAAAGGGTGCTGAATAGTATTAATAGTTTCTGTGCCTGTATCGGGCTTTCACACTCTGAAAGGTACCATTTTTGTTGAGTCTTTTTTTTCTTTTTTAACTAAACTCCAGGCACCAGTTTAAAGCTGCTCTAATGTGAAGGTCATGCAGAAAATGCTTGCACCGTAAGTTAAAGGCCTGTGGTTGATGTGGTCAGCATTTACTCCACCTCCTCCAAACCAAACACAAAGGGCAGCGAGCGCTCTTCACCAAAGGGGACAGTACCTCTCTTCTCTTTCTGCTCTGCTGCTTTTACAACACGACCATCAACCTCAAAAGGCTTTGTTCAGGTTTGCGCTCCTCTTTCTGTTTTCACTCTTTATCTTTTCTGCTTAAGACTGTTCATTCATGTGCACTCACTGGTCAGTGATTAATAAAGTCTTTGCTCTATCTGCATTTCCTCAAGGTATGTGTCAGCAAAGTTTGCACACTGCAGATTAACATATATGTCAGAAAGATAAAGAAAAGCAGAGCAGCAGAAAAGTCAAAAGGAAAAGGCCCTGAGCCACAGGTTGATTGAGTTGGATGAAACACTACTTGGCTATCACCATGTCCAAATTTAGCACAAAGCTCAGGAAATAACCTAAAGACCATTTGGATAAAAAAAAAGATAAACATTTGTTTATCTTTTTTTTATATCTCAGACTAGCTTCTCTGCCATGTGTGATTATGCACTGGATTTGTAGTTGTGCGTCACATTTCCTCCCAGCACCCCTTTCTCTTGACAGGCAGCTACTTGTGTGGTGTAATCACAAGTCTCTGTGGCCCAAGGCTGTTCAGGTTGTGTACAGGTTTTTTTTTCTGCTTGGTTTAAAATGTGGAAATGTGCATGTGTGTGAACTTTGATATTTGTAGCTTCGTTCTGTGTTGTCAACTAAGACAATTTCTGAGAACTCTGCAGTGTGGAAAAAAGGGAAGATGAGAATATGATTGACATTTTTCTTAGCAGGCACATTTTCTCAACTGCGTGTGTGTGTATGTGTACAGTTTCCACTGATGTTTATGTGCACCCCAGTATGAGTGCTGCATGCCATTCTGATCCCTGTCAGGGCCTTAAGCCAAGACCGCAGCAGGTCCTGCAGCTAAATTCATAGAAATAGAAGTCTTTCCTAGCAACTGGACACAGACTGACACAGAGAGGAAGTGTTGGCAGTGCTGTAGCTCACAGGTACATTAACATTTTTCTATGGTCAGGAAGCAGCCGGCTGGCTGTCATCACAGGACTCTCCTTTCCTTAAAATCTGCGTCCATGAAAATTAATCTATTTAAATGCAATGAATGAGAATAACACCATGCAGACTTGCATCACCAGAAATATTTTATGTAACTGTCACGCAGCTAGCACACCTCTCCTGACATACTGTCTAACACATGACCCACAGCAAAACCACACACACAAACACCCATGTCCAAGCCTACATCACAGCGAGTAGAAAAGCAGGCCTTGCCCCATTTTTGCTCCATCTGAGTGAGGAGGAATGATGGGGTGGAAACATAAACAGCAAAATCAACCAAAAGGAGGGAGGATGAGAAAACTACTGGAGGACGGAATATAACTCGCTTTGTTATGACACAAAACAACAGGCGAAGTGAAGAGAAAACATACAAAACTTAGGAATGAGAGACAAGAAAATGTTCAAATGAAAGGTAAACAAAGCCTGACAGCTAGAAAAACATCCACAGCAGTTCCTTCACCGTACATATCCTCCTTGGGCAAGATCAGTTTACGTTTGCAATCAGAAGCTTATACATGGAGAAGGAAATGGTGTTTCCAGGAAAACGACAGAAACAGTGATTAAAGGAATAGATTGACCTTTTGGGAGTATGCTTATTAGCTTTGTTCATGAAAAGATATCCCTGCCTTATCTGTTCATTAAATATAATTATGGAGATGATTAGCTTGGCATAGCACGCACAAAAAAGTTAAAACAGCTAGCTTGAACAAAGCCAGTAAAATCTACCAAAGCAACAAACATAAAGTAACATGTCAGTTAGTGGGCTTTTATGACATATTAGGCAGATTTTGTTAACTTTGGACAGAGTTACACTGTCATAGCTTCCAGGCTAATTACCCCATTTAGGCTAGTCATTTGGCTAAACTGAGTGAGCTTAATTCAGCCTTTGTTTCCCAAAACACAAGAATAGGGTAAAAAAAAAAGGTTGTTTTTGTGTTGAATCACAGTTGAATGGAGTGTTTTGAATTAAGTTGATGGTAATTTTTGTTGAACACAGACCCAGTTCGTCCAGTTGGAGTTTAGATATTCAATGACAGCTGGGCCTCACATGGAGCTTTGGCAAACACGCTGATGTTTCCCATTGTTTGAACACTCACGGGACCAACCCAGCAAGTCTGCCTAGCAACAATTAATGCTGAAATGCATGCTATTGCACACAGGCAGTGTCATTTACCATGCATTGCAATCTCTCTGGATTGATTGGAACAAAATCAATGTTGTTCTGGGACTGACTGCCAGCATTTATAGAGTTGTCAGCTAGCCTTCCTGCATGATGGGAGTGGCATGGTGTACAATGGCTGTGTTGGAGATCTGTTTAAGACTAGAGGCCTGTGGGTGTTGACACAGCTGCCAAAGGAGCAGAGATGAGAGGATGGAGACAACTTTGGACAAAAGTTCTTCTTCCTTTGATCACAACTTTGAGATGATGAGCTGTGAGGGGAAGTGAACATATAACTAAGTTTTAAATGGAAAATTCATTTAACGCTTAGAACATCATTTTGAGTCCTGAAAATTCATTGACCACAATGTATGTGCTGAGCAGATAAAGACCCATACGTCTGTGTGTGTGTATTTTTCTGGGTCTGTGTTGAGGAAGAACTGTTTTTATCATTATCAGCAGTTATACTTCAGGGTGACCCCTGGCTCTCTCATCAGCCAACTGTGTTTTGGTGTGTGTTTTACTGCATTTGCGTGAATGTGTGTGTCAGCAAGTTGTTTGTCCTCATGAGGATTAAAAAGCTTTTCAGTAAGAGGAAACTTTAACGCTACTTAACCCACAGTGCCTTAACCCTGCAGCCAACGACCCTTGTTCTCCAGTTCTGGTACTTCCGGTGTCACACAACACAACTCTTCCAAGAAAATGTCCCAGAAAACCTTGGAATATATTTAAATTTGTCATGTGACAATGACGCAGCAATGAAAACACACTGTGATTACTCTTTTAACAGGAAACACATTTAGTATTAAGGCTGATCCACACAGACGGAGTAACACTTTTTTTGATTGAAAGGCTGCAAGCAAAGCGGGATGATTTTATCTTTTCCTTAGATGATGTAACTGCACTTTATTATGCCCTTAGATCAGGCACCCTCACCACATGCACACATGACAGCACAAAATAAAAGGGAAGGCAGTCACAGGAGTCATATATTTGTTGCGCCAAGTACCAGGGGCCAGAAACTCCACCAGTGAAAACACTAGTCAGACCCAACACACTTACATAACTGCACTCTCAGACAGCAACGCATCTTCAACTACAACTCATAACCTCATGTTACGAAACTGCAGCCAAGTAGTCTTATTGTGGTGAAGGCTGAAAACATGTAAAGGTCAATGTATTCGTCAGCAATAAACATGCAGTCCTTTATAGTATGTTAATAATATAATATTTCTGTAATTACAATGTCATTAAAGAGACATAAGAAACCTGGCAAAGACATAAATTACAATGTTATTGTATTTCTAGGTTAACAACTCTTAAGAAATAAGCACTGACTGAGGCTCAAAGTATATCATTAAACAGACATAAAAACTATGCAAGCCTCATAAGTCTTGCTGTTTTCCTGACAGATGATGATTAATGAATCTGTTAGATGTCTGTTAGAGCCAGATAAAATGTTATGCATGAACAAAACATTCCTAATGCCACAACAAGTTATTAAATATGTTTAATTGCTCTTTTTGAACACTTGTGTTTACTGACTCAGTTTCTACCTCCTTGGCTCATATTTTGTTACTAAATCATTCACCAAACAAGACAAAAGACAAAACTGTCAAAGTTATAGTAAAGACAAATTTGACTGATCACATAATTTCTTAAAAAAAAATCTGATATTGTTATAATATTTTTATAGTTAATTTTTTTTATCTTTTATCTTTATGTAGCAATAACTTTAAATTATGACAGCCAACTACACACCTTTCATTTCTCCTTTTCTCTGGGTTAGATGACGGTAGAAGTAGTTTTGAGGGTTTGATAATTACTCATAAATATGGTTGCTGTGACAGTTTTCCCTGTTAAATACAAAGGACCCCAGATAATTACAGATTTTAATATCTGCTGATGACAGACATCACCCATAGCATCATTAACCCTGCAGGTACTCCACACTATAAAGTCTTGATTATCACCCTGTGAACCCGTGGATAATTTTCATTTACTGGTTTACCAATACAAAAGTATGAAAACAGCTATGGTGAAATGGGACCAGAAGCACATCTCTCTGTCAAATTAGCCTCTGGAAACTAATGTAATTATTTAGCACTTCAGTGGGTCATGGAGGTGTGGGGATGAAGGGAGGGGAGGGGATGGGGTGGTATGCTCGAGCTGACATGATTTCATGCAGAAAATTTATTCAGCTGTCAATATCATTTAGATCTGTGCCGGTGAGCACTGGAGATTGTGTGTGTGTGTGTGTGTGTGTGGGGGGGGGGGTTGCAGATTGCAGCTCAATTGTAATGACATTGTCTTCAATCTTTTCTCCTATGATACCAAGGCCGTGTCTGTATTCAATCTGAACATATCTTCATGTACCTGCATAAGTAGTGAACACTTGGTGATGGGTAAGCAAGAAGACCAAATGTGTTAGACAGAAATGGTCTTTACTTTAATGCAAATCATACAACAAAACTCAGCAAATCTTTGTCAGGTTCTCGTCATCATTCCCTGATGATGAAGGAATGATCAAATCACTTAAACACCCACAATCTCACCATTTCATCTCTGAGTGGCCAGTGTCACTCCCATCACACCACCCAAGATAACATCCTCTCAGATCTTTTCTATTCTAACTGTGAACTCTGTCTGAACCTACGCCTTTGCAGAAACAAAGATATGACATCAGAGGGAAAGAAAACGAAGGGATGAAGAAGATTTTCATTCAGAGCATACAGGCATCAGGTCAGCAATCGGACTTATCTTGCCAATTCTCACAGTGTGAGAGAAGTATCGACACAAGATGGAAGAACTGGCTTGCATTCCAAATGCTGTTGATGAAGGACTTCTGAGACATGGAGAAGACAGAGAGGAAGAGTCAATGTACAGACAGTGGCAGGAACAGTCAACAAAGCAACGCCCTGCTAAAAGATGGATTCTTTGTATCATTTGCATGCTTAAGCATGAAGCGTTAAAATCCACAAAGAGATATTTGCATTTTCTTTCCAGTAATTTGCAAAGGCAGTTCAGGAATGACAAGAGTGATTGTTGCTGAAGAGGATGCCTCTTGTTTACTGTCAAATAAGTTTTTCTCCAAGCTGTCTCATCATTAAACTGACTGCTTCACAAGTGGAGACTGGTGTCAGTTTGCCACTGATAAGACATTTTGCCAAATTAAAATACATGTCAGGTAGTTATGTAAGCTAGTGATGAATGTGTCTTTGTGATGTGTATTTTGCATGTGTGTGTGTGTTAGTTTGTTCCCTCAGGCTCTGTGAGGGTCCTGACAATTATATCTGTCTGAGGCCTGAAGAGTACAAGGAAGGGAAGTAACTCAGACAAGAAGGCATAGAGGAAAAAAAGTAAATGGAGGTGAAGAAACGATACTGTTGAAAGAGTGAGCCCACATGATTCCCCATAAACCAACAGGACTCTATTTGTTGCATAACAGTGAGAGTGCAGAGACAAACTATGCACTGTCAAGGCACAGTCACACTAGGATGGTTCGAGGGACTGGGTTCAATTAGGTGGGGAATTTTGAAAAAATTTCTCACCTTTGGTTTTGTTTGCTTTCACACTGCGCTTTGCTCAAGCAGTCCAAAGTGCCTGGACACACTACAAACGAAAAGAACCGGGGTTCACTGAACCGAGACACCTGGTTTTCAAGCAGACCAGAGTTCGGTTCTTTGGTCCGCACCAGCGCATTAACACTGCTTCAAACGAACAGTACTATATGTGGAAGCAGACTAGGGTTTGTTTAAAGTGAAGCAAACAGCGCCAGTGTGAATGTGTCCTTAAACTAAATTTAACAGGACACAAATACAGTATCATCCACTTCTCAAAAGCATTATACATTTTATTTGGGGACAGAAGTTTCTACCCAGGTTCTAAAACGAAAATTGGTTTATTTGAAGCCATCTTATTGGGACAGTTGAGGTCCTGTCCACACTATGCCTCCGACTGATCATGCATCCTGGCTACATCCTGGCTACATCTGGGGTTCAAACCTCGCCTGGGCCCTCCTTCGTCCTGCCACATTATGAAAAGCAAATCAGACATGGATTGTAAATCAGAAACGTTTTGGTTTGAATCAAGGAAAAAATGTGCAGTGGGAGTATAAGCTGTTTGTGATCTGTGCTGATACATCCAGAGAAGAAGTAGTTGACCTAACTGGAAGAGAACCTCTTGGAAAGAAAACAATCAAATACTAAAAACTGATGTGGTCATCAATAAGAAGAAGATGTAGAAAAATCTTCTTGGGACATTATTTTTGTCTGTGGTAATATCTGGGATGTTCAACCATGTCTTGTGGTCGCCATTCCAGAATGAGCTTGTTGTTTTTTGGCTCAGTCCCGAAAAAGTTGGTGAGTCTCTTATTTCAGTTTTTGCAGTTGGACTTGATTCGATTTCAATCAAATTCCTCTTTGAAATGTGCAAATACCCCCTCCAACAAGTGTATTGTTTATCTTCTTTTGGTGGATTAGTGAAAAGTTTTCCAATTTTTATAGTTTCCATTCATTTTGCCTTATTCACATTCTAAATAACAGTAAAAAATGTCTCATTCTCACATAAATAAGTCATTAATAATTAAATACTTTTTGTATTGGGAATCAAATTTACTTTGATGAAGATTGATGAAGATGAAGTGTTGCCTAAAACCTGTGTGCAAGTTAGGTGAAAAACAGGATTGTACCATTTTTCTGGAAATAAAGGCCTAAGCCTTAATTTATCTAAGCACTAAGAGTAATAATTGTCGTTGTTATTGATATGACTTTTTTTCTTAATAGCTTAATGGCATCTTAATGGCTCAAAATGAAATTTCCATGGTGCACATAACATACCCTTTTCCTCATACCCACACCTATATGTGAATCAGCCATTCCATGTTCCTTAGTCCATTCATTTCTATTGTAATGCCCACAATCTTTCAAATGTATGCAAGACTGCTGTCTTTGTTTCCCCCCTCTAGAATTTGCTTAAATATGCTCAAACAAATACAAAATCTTGCTGTGGATTTAGATGTGTGCCAGGAACTGCCAAGGGGTCATTTTTACCCACTTTTAACTTTTAACTTTATGTAACTCTCTTACATATAACCTATCTGTCTCAAAATGTGGGACTCTTCCTATAATGTCCATTTTTGTCATCTTGTGAATTTTGAGATGTCTGTGATACAAAATAAAAAGATTATGATAATTTATACCTAGAACCGTCAAAGCGAGTCATTTTTACCCAATAAAAAACAATGTAAAATGCCCAAAGTAGAAGCAGCCGCAGCGAGGCAGCGTCAGCATTGCTAGGCAACAGAGTTGTGGTGCGTATAAATGACATATCAAAGTATCTTCTTTCATTGTTTACTAGCAAACAAATCAAATGATAGATTTCAGCAGTAGGCTAAATCAAAATTTGACTTGTAGCTAGGAAAAGATGCAAGCCGCACTGCAACACAAACCCTCGGGAACAACATGGTCTTGAGACTATTGGAGCCTTTTTTGGGCACAGGGAGCAATGTGACAACAGATAACTTTTTCACATCTCCCTCTGGAACACAAACTGTTGGCCAAAAACACCAGCTTAGTAGGAACAATAGATAAAAGTCCTTCCTCCCAGTGCCTCTCCCATCAGAGAGCAGTGCTTTTTAAGACTAAAGTTATGGAATGTGACAGGGCATCGCTGACCAGTTTTTGTTGTTCTTTTTTGTAATTGTTGCCTTAAAACAATTGACTAAAAAAATATGAATATTTTGAAGAAATAATTTAATTTTGTTAGATATTAGCTGATATTTGAACGTTGTAAGCTGGTAAGCTTAACATCTTCTATCTAAAATACAAGTGCAAAGTAATCCCACATGTTAATCAAGTAATTATTTATTAATTCATTGAAACTTTGTGTACTTCTGAATAATAAAAAATTGTTTCAAAGGAAAAAAAAGACTAATATAAACGGCATTTCTCTTTCTTAATGCTGCATCGGCAGTGGGTCAAAATGACCCACTCTGGCAGTTCTAGGGGGTATTGGAATGTTGGCGATTCCAGTGTTAATAAATAAAGTAGCTAACAAGCTAGCAAACTAAAACTTAGCACAAAAAATAAGTCAATTTATGTTTGGTCAATTTCTTACTTGACAATAATTTTTATACTTTTGGAAAGCCTGGCACCACATTTGAAAGGAAAATGCATTTGTGGGCTGAACAGCAGAGTTGAGTATGTGGGCTGTGGCCATGAAAAACATCCCATTTCTTCTCTGCCAATGCCAAACATCTTATCCTGCTATAGACTCTTGTGTGGTGTCATTTATTGGATGGGATGATTGAAGTTTAAATTACCTAGACAAATAGGAAATTTAGAAATCTAATAATTCAAAAAAAAAAAAAAGGGGGCTCAGAAGTATGTGGAAGAACACAGCAACAACGGCCTGACACTTCATCCTCATGATGGTCACCAGCTTGGTAACACGCAGCGGTGGGATGGCATTCAAGTCCACTAATGTCGTTGTGGAGTTCTGGTTTCTCTTGTATGAGCAGCTGATCCCATAAGTGTTAAATAATGTCATTCTGGAGGTAATCTCTGATTAAGGAGATGGAGGATAGAGCTCATCTCAATATCTCTCTGCATTGATATTTCGTCCAATGATGACAAGCCTTGTTTGTCTGGTGAGAGAAAGACAAAGCTTGTCATCCCCATCCCCACACACTGCCTCCACCAAAAGCTATTATCCTCAGCTTCCTCAGTCAGCGTTGCATTGTTAGCATCTTCTCCACACTTTAACTCTAGGCTATACCTACAGTACGCAGTATCTGGACTTATCACTGAACATAACATTCCTCCACGTGTCCAGGTTACAGTGTGCATGCTGCTGACACCAGCATAAATGGGTGAAGGGCATTCATGGCAGTGAATAAATAAGCTGTTTGCATAAGAATAAAAGTTTTTCATGGGTACATCCCACATACTCAACTCTGCTGGTCATTCCACAAATGTGGTGCCATTTAAAAAGGAGACTAAACTAAAGGAGATGGAGGATAGAGCTCATCTCAATATCTCTCTGCATTGATATTGATGACAAGGCTTTTCAATAATCTAAGGTTTATTACCAACAAGTATAGTTACAAAAAAAAAAGAAATTTTACAAACACAAATTTCCCCCAATTTTTTTATTAGATTCTAGTTTGATAAGTTATTACTATACATTTAGCACTTGCAATTTCAATCTAATTTAAATTAAATAAAGAAGAAACCTTCATGTTTTTTTAATAAGGATATGGTTGTTAAAGATGTAAGCCCACCTATGATGCAACAGCAGACAGACTGATTGGATGTGGTTCATAGTGAATGAATCAAACTGCACCATTGTTTAATATGTCACTTCAACAATACTCATCTGAGTAAAATGTGAAAAACGGTATGATTAGTTCATTGATCTGATCAGGTGGAATGGTAAAAGTGCCATATCTTTTCATCTTTTGGATGTTCACCCTATATTGGAAGCTGGCGTGTGTTAGCAACCTGCCCTGATTATAAGAGGTCTGACTTTTAATTGAATCTCAGTTTTAATTTGAGGAAATATAATCATGAAATCTAGACTTTAAAACCCAAGTATATACTTTGCATGAAAGAGTGAAAACCTTGACATTATCAAGATCCCATTTCCTCCATCCTCCTCCTCTTCTTTTCCATCAATTTCTTTCACTCCACACTGTTACATGTCTTACTCTTCCACCCACACGTATCCTATTTTATGAAAGGCATGCTGCACTGTCATACAGTGAAATTTGCAGGTTCGCTGACAGTGTTTCCAAGTATCTTCTCATTGGCCCAAGTTGGAGTTGAGTGGTCCATTGTCCACTCTGCTATCTGTCACCCACCTGAGACCATTGTGAGTGCTGACAGTGACTGCGACCAGGCTTGCGTCACTCGAGGGCTGAAAAACAGCATAAATGTCAAAGGAATTAGCTGCCTTGCCGGCGCCCACAGAGCCCGGCATGACAATGGGTAGGAGAGGAGAGAGGACAGTGGTTACAGTAGCTGCAGAGCATAAGTAAGCCATATGAATCTGCTCTGCTCACAATTCACCTCTACCCCCCCGCCCCACAAGTCCTCTTGTTTTTCCTTTCTTTCTGTATTTCATCTCTGTTGCCAACTCATTTTTTTGTACTTGTCCCCCCCCCCACTACCACCACCACCACCATCCCTCTAAACTCTCTCCTTCCCTTGCTCTCTCTCTGTCTCGCCCACCTCGCCTCTGCCCGCAAGCAGTTTAGAGCAGATTATAGCCCTACCACCCCCACTCGCCCATTTACACAAACATTCACCGGGGCTCTGACGCACACACATACAAACACACATATAAATGTATATAAACACAATTTGAGACTTTGTGTATCTCTGCCACCTACAGTGGCACTACATCATCCTCTCCCAGCGGTGCTCAACCGTGAACTTGTTTAGAACATGCTGTCCACTCCAAATGCAGCCAGACATGTGCTAAAATGCCCCTGCGAGCCAAATTACTAAACATACCCATTATCAAAGTCAAACACACACCTCTTCTGATAGTTATGATGAAGGAAAGTGATATATGGGGTGAACCGCAATGCACCCAGTGGTTAGATGTCCAACATAATCAAGCTGTTTTGTAATCACATGTTTATGGTGTGTAGTGGTAAAGGAAACCTTCAATTAAGACCCATGGACTTTAATATAGCCATGGCTGGCTATTTGTCAGAGAAAAACTTTGCTTTTTTTAATGACAAAAAGGACCATGTCTACAAAATGAGTTATTAAAACATTGAGGGCACCTTTTGGGAAACATTGCTGTGTAAACTAGAGCACTTTCTTTTCAACTTTTTGCATTTAGATCAGGCTATTATAGAGACTTTCTTCATGGTGCAATAATTATCATGTCTCTGACTGAGAGGTGGTAGCAATGCAGATGAGATGCAGGTACAATAACCTTGTGTGTGTGCATGCTTCTCTTTCTTTGTGTGTGCATGCATAAGCTCCTGTTTGTTCTGTCTGCCATTCTGGCCAATGTGTAGCCTGTGCATGCTGCACACAGTACAGCTGAAGGGGGGACTGCGTGGGCCTGACCTGCGATCTCACCACCCACCATACATATACACACGCAGTTCAGGAAACTGCCTCAGTTTTAGCCTGCAAGAAAGAGCGTGCACTTATCTGTGTGTATTTTCGGGGTAAACATAGACCATTGTTTCCTTTTCCCCTTGGCCTCACTTTTTCCCTCTTTTTGTGACTATCCCTTATTATAAGTGTTTCTACATTCTCCTCAGGGGACAGCGATGACAGCAGCTGTCCCTATGACAATCTTGGTGCAACTGTCAATCACTAGGGTTGCTATAACCTCCTTGGCTTATATTTTATATATATGCAGCTTCCTCAGCTTTGTCAGGTGTAGATGGCATGTCAGACAACTGTGTAGCTCAAATTAACAAACGCACGCCACATTACTGCCACAGTGATATTAACCGATTCATGCTGTGCATCTGTAAACGATGTCATCTGCTTGCCACTTCTGATCTAATTTTTTTTTCACAGTAATGCATGTTTCAAGCGATTGTATGTGCAGCATTAAATGTTCGTGAAATATTCAACTGTTAAATCCACTTAAATGAATAAAATATTTCACAAATAAAGAAAAAGATCAATGGTTTGTCAAATGTAACAGTTGCCGTTGATACATTAAAGCTGGTGAAGATGCAAATGCATGTGTTTGTGTGTTGTTTGTGTACATACCATAAGCGCTACAGTCTGTTGGTAATGAGTGCCCTGAGTGCTCCCTACTACACCTAACTGATCCAGTAATTGCTTTTCCTCCTCTGCATTTATCATCATCTACCTGACCTGTCATGTTAGCTGGGCTGTGCTGAGCTGAGGAGGGCCAAGCAAGGTGTAGGACTTCATGGTGGAGATACTGGTGACCCTGTCTGGATGTACCAAAGTCCTCCGCCTTGGACAGGGAGGTGTGGGGGAGGGGAGAAGGAGGAGGTGAGAAGCAGAGAAAGCAGTGATAAAATGGTAGAACCTTTGACTTGCAGCTGGTCATCAGGCGTGAACAAAACACAATAACAAACGATAATATTTCTGTTGTATTGTGTTTGTTTTTAGGGTTTCACACACATTTTTTTCTTTATTTGTCTTTAATGTTTTTAAAATGACACCATGGTGATATTTCCACACATTAAAGTTCATTTCAGGACAAACTGAAAAAATTATGGTGCTTTTAGTAAGAAAACTTGTCCCGAATCAGATCACAGCTAAGAGTCAGAAACAGGGCTGAGAATCTGACCGGATGGTGTTGTGTTTAAACACACCGAAAATACATGTAGGCTACAAACTCACACAAAAGACACTGCCCAGAAAATTTAAACAAATAGCCTCATTTTTGCAAGGCATGCAACTGTGTGTGTGTATTTGCATGTGTGAGATAGAGGGAGCGTACTGTATGTGGGGGAGGGCGTGCCACTGCTACTGCTGGTGGGGATTTGATGCTGATGAGGTCTGTAATGGGAGTGAACAGGGAGCGTGAGGGGAATAGATTGGGACTTCATTGGTGAGCCCACTCTCCCCATGCACTGCAGTGTGCTTGCCTATTTATTCCCCTATTTCGATGCGTCTTTGCTGTGACCTTTCTTCAGCCAATGACAGTAAAACCCTATTACCACTAGAGAGCTGCACATCCACTACTAAGCACTCCTCCTCTTCATGACCCCCCCCCCCCCCCCCCCCCCCCCCCCCCCCCCCCTTTCATTCCTCGTAGAGTCAGTCTGGCGCTGCAGTCCTGTAACTAGGGGTGGAAATGAAATTAATTGCACCTATACCATCATGTAAATGATCACTTCTTTAGCTATGCAAATTTAGGAGTAGAGAGAGAATGAGACACAACTGGAAGATAAGTGTATTTACAAAAATACATCAATATATTCAGTTACACCTCATGATGTCCATGGTGATGCTTTGTACCTAACAGAGAAAGACATGTGACAATATGTATCTTAAACATATGCAAATGTCTATTGGTCTCAAAAGAAAATTTTTTATTTGATTAATCTAAAGATCGCATTATCCTCACAGGATTCAGAATAGTTGATTTACAGGTCTAAAACATAACGTTAAAATACGCCATACAGTCAACAATAAAAATAAACGTTTGTTGATTTTATATTTTCGATAACTGTCAACAAATCTCAACCAATGAATAAAAAGAATGTTAACACAAATATCAGTGAGACATGAATGAGCCAGCCTGTTGCACTGAATGACATTGACGTTGGAACATGAATGCTGTGGTTTATTTTGAGTCAGTCCTACTTGTACAGCTCTGGTGCCAACCATAAAGCATTGGCACACATTAGCTGCTGAAAGTAGACCTCAAACCCGGTTTCACTAACCTCTGCTGCTAGTAGGCAACCATAATTTATTAAGTATTTAAAGTTGCATTTCCACAGTTGATCATTTAAAGCACACATAAGCTTCCAACCTACAAACTCTGCTTATGACTCGTTTTGCTGGCACACTGACATTCATATGCACATTCAGGGTCGTCATTGCCCTGCAGCATCCCGGGGAAATCCAAGAGGATATTATCGGAGGAAGCAAGGATGAGAATGAGGTAAAGTTAAAGAGCAAGAGACAAGACAGCAGTCAACATCATACTGATTATTTTCTGGCTAAAGAGAGCTCAGAGAAGGAACAGGAGGATGCAAGACAGATGCTAAATTACCAAACATGCCAAAGTTCAGGAGCATTGCTTTAGATTTTATTAATTTAATTGTTGTTTAATTTAATTTAATTGTTTTTACTGTTTTTGTTGTTTTACTGTTTAGTTGTTTTATTGTTCAACACTTTGGGCAACTGGGGTTGTAGTAAATGTTTTTAGTCATATCGACACACATTATACATATTTAAACATTTATATATAACCACATGCACAAACATTTACACATATATACACAAGCATAATTATAAATAAATAAAAAGTGTAGTTATAATTTTCTGTCTCCTGAAGCACAAGTTCCCATATCTCTTGGAATGTCTTAACATTAAACTGTAATTTTGTTGATACTTTTTCCATTCCCATCACGTCTTTTTCCCTTTCCCACCAGAGATCTCTGCTCG
>JAOXYM010000015.1:21636313-21647674 GCA_028567055.1 Leptatherina wallacei | reverse complement strand
TTGAGTTTTCTTTGTTACAAATGACAATGCTTCTAATGGTATCTTATGGCATTTTGTTCCATTTCCCTCCATCCCGTTTCATTATTTTTTATCAATCCACATCTGTAGGGTTTTTAAATGTGATGCCCAATAGTATTTTTTCTTCTTCTTTCTTGGTTTTTTGTTTCTCCATATGAATTTTGATATAATTTTTTTACTTTTTTACGTAAATGTTTGTTTGGAGAGTAGGATAGGAAGGGACTGGAACAGATACAATAACCTTGGCAAGACATTCATCCTTATCACTTCTATTCGTCCCATTACTGTCAAGGGGAGTATTTCCCATCTTATCAAATCTTTACTAATTTCATCTATCACCTTTATATAATTAGCTTTAAAGAGACATGATGGTTCTGGTGTAATAGTAACGCTCAGGTATCTAAACCCTTCTTCATTCCATTTAAATTTAATCTTTTCTTTTATGTCTAACGGATAATTCCCTGAAATAATCATAGCTACTGATTTAGAGTCATTGTTCACAAATATTCCTATATTCCTTCAAAATATCATTTAGGGCTGGTAGCGTTGTAACAGGATCTCCCATGTACAAGAGAACATCATCAGCAAACAGACATACATAGTATACATGTACATTAGTATGAATATTTCCATTTTACACAATTGAATGCCTTTTGAGCAGCTAAACTTAGAAGTACATTTGTGTTAGAACTTACTTTGGCACAAGACATAAGGTTAAGCTCTCCAGGTGTTATTGGCACCCTGTCTTCTAAGTATAAAACGTGTTTGATCAGGTTTGATTAATTTTTTATCTATGTTTCTTAATTCTATTTGAAATTATGCTTCTTAATATCTTTCAATCATTGCAAAGTAAACTAACAGGACGATGATTTTCACATCTAGCAGGATCCAAAACAGAGATGAAAGCTTCCAACAATGATTTTGGTACTTTTCCTGATTCTAAAACATAATCAAATGTTCTTTTTAATAGTGGTCCTATATCTTTAATGAAACATTTGTAAAATTCCCCAGGGAACCTCAGTTCATGGACTCTTGTTATTTTTTTTATTTTTTATTGTGTCAGCAACTTCTTTAAGATTAATTAAGAAAATTAGATTTTCATTATAGGTTTTCTGAAGTTTTAGGTTTAGATATGTAAATGGGAACTATAAAGGGAATTTTGCATTATACACAAAATGTGTGTATTACCAAATCATAATGGATTGATTTCAATGCAACATGAAGAGAAGTTGCTAACATTACACATGCAAACTACAATTATAGGCTAATCAGAATCAGTGTATAATGAACCACAAACTGAATCACCGGCATTTCCAGTTTCTTGAAAGTTGTTAATCTTATACAATTTTTCGATACACTGCAAACAACAGTTTCTTTACTTTGTGTCCGCTAATGTAAAAGGAATTAACCATCATTTTCAAACAATTTTCAGAAAATTTGAACCACTATTGCTGTAACTTGGTTTCAAGCGGCATGGGGACGCTCAAAATTAAGATGTTGGGGGTAACATGCTACTGCCTTGAATCATTAATGTCTCCAGTTAACATTACAATTTCAATTTCAATTTTATTTATAAAGCGCTTTTCATACCGAAGCAACACAAAGTGCTTTACATGATAAAAACAAGAAGAAAAAAGAATTTAAAACATTCTTACAACAGTAACAGAAATTTAAATCATTCATTTGTCTTTGGTTGTCGGTCATAGTTCCCAGTCTTTTTGTGAATGAAAATCACTGTCCGCAGTTTTTCTCCATTCTCATTTTGGATTTCTTTCTATGATGTGTCTAACAGAATCGGAGTGTAATTAAAATAGTAGTGGTATTCTTTGTAATATTGATGTCTTAGGTAGGAATGCATGACTTTTGAGTTGAGTACTGGTGACAAGCTGGAAATCAGGAGCAAGGCAAACTTAAACTTTGTATGGTTCTGCCCTTAATGGGTTTACAATTGCCGAAATCTTTCCAATGCTCCATTTTAAAAAACTGTCAATTTGGTCCAACTAGCGGTTTCCAGACGGCGTTTATGAGTGAACAAAAGAGGACTATGTATCCAAGGCCATTGTTGAATGTTATATGGATGTTGTTAGATGGACACAGCTACACAAATGTAGTGTAAATGAAGACAAAGAAAATCTTCTGTAATAGGTAATAACCCAGATGGTAACACAACCAGATTAAAAAACAAAACATGCTTCCCAGCGTGATGGCCTCAGACAAAAAGACTACATTCAGCCAAAAAAACAGATGGAAAACACTCCTTCTGTCTCTTCTCCTCCCTCATTTTCTTTCCTGCTGTCTCTCTTCGCCTCTTCCTGATCTCTCTCACTAACATAGACACACACACACACACACACACTGCCACCCAGTTCCCCTTTGGTTCTCCCATGCGGTTCTGTGGAACAGATGCAGTCAACACAACAGAAATAGAAAAAGGTTAAGCAGCGTTCAATCAGTAAAAGAGGACAGGAAGCACTAAATGACACTAAAAATAGATGAAACTTGGGTCAGAAAAAAATGCCCAAAGATCTTTAAATAGCTGGTCAAACAAAGGCATGAATAAATGAGAGGGAGGGTGTGAGGGCTTTTTATTTTTTTTCAAGAGGAAGCCCCTCTACTCTCTGGCTTTGTGTATGTGTGTATATGTGCACTCTCTTGCTCAGCGACTTCCTGGTTGCTAGGTTACGACACTTGTGGCCACCATCCATAGTCTGAAGGTTCTTTCATGCATCAGCAAAAGGCAGCCTTCTTTCATTTGAAATTTAAAAGAGCAGGAACAGAAACATGTGCGTTGCCAATCAAGGGAACACCAGGCACAGCATGAGAGACGTCAGACAGATCAATTTGTACAAAGACTGTTTGTGCTTTGGATGCACCATGGAAAAAAGAGACGACTTTAAATTACCTCCACTAAGAGCCACAGCAGGGAGGAATTGAGGAAAAGTGGAACATTGCAAATCCAACTTGTGAGTTTATCTATTTGTTATTAACAGTTAATGTCAATGCCAATTTTAACCTGTTACCACATTACACAATACCTTATTACCAACTACACATCTGCAGAAATTTTGCTCCCCAAGGCAAATACCTGAAACCATTTATCCATATTCTGCCTTGTTATACAATTGCCACCAACTAGCACACAATTTTCCAGCACCTTGGGGAAAGTTCTCACAGAAACAGGTTAAATTAAGTGAAATGAGGACAGCTTTACACACTTTTGCAGGCCAAGTTGGCACTTTAATTCCTCACAAATTCCACAGTTCAAGTGCATTTACACAGCGGATTCAGAGAGAATAAATCCTTCCTTATCTTTGAATGAAAAGCTGCTCATCAGTTAAATAAAGGTCACTGTGCTTTGCTGACGGATCATAGGCCAAGTATTATGTTGAATATAAATGCAGAGTAACTCATATAACAAACACGTCATCTCCAAGCACATGTATCAGAGCACCAGTGAGGCCTGTGTAAACATATCACATTACCCCTCTCAGCCTCTACTAACTTACTTAATCTAACAATGAAACTCTACTAGTAGACTCATAATGGCATAGATTCATAATTAACACATCAGAGAGCAAAAGTGACAGAAATTCCCTGAAATGTCATTACTCCTTTCCCAAAATCACTATGGTAGTAAATTTACAATTTATTCTCATTTCCAGAGTGAGTGTGAAACCTAAACTGCTCTGAAACAAATTACTTCACTGAAGCAGAACAACAATCAAAACATGTATTCCAGTAAGAGAGTCATTGTTTCACAATCACATTACTGTATTTTTTAACTCCCTAGAGTTACACAAAAATGCACTCAACACAATGGCACCATTTAGGGAAAAAAAGGGAAAGAAAATACACACCCTTGCCCATTAGAGACTTGAGTTCAAACAAAGCTAAACCACAGGGCACGGCCCATATTTCATTAGGAGAGGAGGGTCAGAGTTTAAGTCCCAAGGACATGCCGTTTCCTCTCCCTCCCAGGGTTGCAGAGCGTGAGGCGGACATTGTTTACTGGACGCCAAGTCTCCCTGGTCTCCCTCTGGGCAGGAGGGAGTTGGATCGCTTTTAGAGCACAGCGAGTCAAGGTGATTTAAACCAGCCAAAGTCTGAGCGTTGTGGACCAGGCCTGGCTCCTCATTCTTCCTGTTCCTGTCTCTCATTCGTCCCCCTAGTAAAAAGATCACAGTGCTTTTTATTTCTGTGTTTTCAGGAGGTTGTTATCGTGTCCTTGGGAGCTGATTTATAAGGTAACCTTGTGTGCTGGGAGCTGTTTCAATGGTATGTTCTTCTGTCTTTAATTTTGGGTTGCAGTACGGTGGCCCTGAGATGCAAAACACATTGCAGCAATAAAGAAGAGGAAAAGTCTGCAAACACATAAACATTACAAAAATATGAAATTATGGGAGAGCTCAGAAGAGGTAGATCATTTTTGATACAACAAATATGATGAATAGTGCAGAGGGCTTAGGCAATAAGCCCAGTATCTTTTGAGTTATTTCTGTGCTGAATTTTTGCACACCTCACAACATGATTCACCCGGGTGTGCCCCTTATAGTTCACTTTCTTGGTAATGCAAGGCAGGACGACTGATAAAACCCAGAATCGTGAGCAGGAAATAGGAGAAAGGCACAAAGAAAACAATTATTACAGTACTGCATTTTGAAATATCAGATATTGAACCTTTAATCATACCCTTGTCAAACATCAATATTGTAAAAACCTGCTTGCTGTATTCATTTATTAAGTTATCTCCAATCATATTACAGTTTCCTGTGAGGCATTAAAGAGCTGCTGCTCTGAAACTCACTTTTCCAGGTAGCATACTGTATGAGGTACAGTAACCTCTTGCTCACACATACAGACTCAAAGTAGCGGGCTTCCTGTTGCCTCTCATGAGCTTGACGCCTGTGGGCATGAGGCACAGAGGCGCTCATTTACATTCTCCAGCTGGGCAGTTATTTTGTTCCACTACATCGGTGCATGACAAAGTGGTTCATTTCCCGAACAATTCCTTCCCATGCATCATTCCTCCCATTCAAGTCTTAGTTTGCTTATTTAAATTGTGTCATTTATAATCTATAAACAAAAAACTGCAACCTTACATTTTGCATGGTCACCTGAAAGGATATTTTGTATTGCTTAAAAGCTCCAAGGCCACTGTAGAACTGAGACCAAAATGCATATGTAGTACACTCAAAAACTAGGCTGAAGTGGAAAGCTTTGCCGCTGGCAATGTAGACAGGTAATGCAGGGGATGAAATGTCTTAATAGGAAGTGAATGGGAACCAGACGGGCCTAAGCTGAGCCAGGTCTTCTATTAACCTGTCCTTCCAAGGGAGAGGCTCGTAAACAAGGCCAAGATGGCAGGATGTGGCTGGGGAGCGATGGGAGGAGGTTGGGGAGATGTGGAGGTAAAGCGGAGGCCTTCATGAGGCACAGAGAAGGTCAGTGTGAAGGAGGGGCTGCCACAGGGACAGCACTTGCTCCTTCAAAGGAAAGAGGAGAGAGCATTGATCTGCGCCATCCCTCTGATGTTGAGGGCATGAACACAAAAAAGGTACAAACACATAGAGACAATCTGGATGACAAGCTGTCACACTCTTTTAAGTCTCCGCTTTGTGAGATGTATTGTTTGGGGGAGTGGAGATGAATCCATCCTGTTAGCCTTTGCTGAGGACTTTTAAGGCCAATAAAAATCATGGGAACAATCTTATGATTGCTTTCAAGCAAGTGGAAATGGAAGCCTGATAGTTCTACGCATCACTTAGCGTAATGCACCCAATTCTTTTTTGTTCTCCACAAATATGTCAACTCTCACACAAGCACAAACATGGACATTAAGCCATAAAGGATGGCCTTTTGTTTTACTCTTGTAACAGCATAAACCGCACATGTACTTAAACAGACAGACATGCAAACAACGGCGGCTGAATGCCAGATCAAGGCTTTTGTTTTATTTGTTGTACTTTTGCAGATGAAGAGAACAAACACGGCAGAGTCCAGAAATTTGATGAAGTGTATGTACTGTGAGCTGGGAGGAAAATCAGGACACTGATGGAGCAAAATGGAAAACAAAGGTCTTCTCCTCTACTCTCGCCCCCGCAGCCTCCTGAGCACAGCTGTCTACATGACTGGGCTGTTTTCACTGACAGCCTGTGAGAGCCATGAAACAGGAGGGCACCAGGGACCTGGGCCACCTCGACAACACGCGCCCCCACAATCTGCTGTTCACAGTGCACCCCAACCCTCTCTCTTTCCCTCTCTCTCTTTCTCTCTGTCCCTCTCTCCTCCTTTTCCCCCACACTAACAATCTCCTTCACTATTTCAAATATTTCATCCCTCTGGCTCTCCGTCGTTCTCCTTTTCTGCTGCACCGTACCCCCACCTCGCTCAATCAGATTTTCTGTTTGTGCCTGTCATTTTCTCTCCCTGATACTCCCTCCTTATTTCTGCCCTCCAGTGGCCCTCTCACACTGTCACATCTCCATGTTTTCATTGCTTGGCTGTCATGTCCCATGTTTTTGCCTCAGCCGAGCATCGTTTCTCACAAAGATGAAAGGAAGGAGGGGGAGCTTTAGATGGAAAAAACAGAAAGTCCGGGCTGATCCGGAGGAGGTTAAGAAAGCATGTGGGATAAGAGGGAGGCAGGGTGAACAAACCAACAACAAACAATTTCTTATTTTAACTGGCTGCACAGTGCAATTGCGAGGCTGCCTGGGATTTAATAAGCACTTCTTTGGCATTGGGGGTCTGCTTGTTTTCCTCGTTGCAGAGGCGCTGGTTTACACCATTTTCTGCTGCAGACAAGTGTGTGTGTGTGTGTGTGTGTGTGTGTGGGGGAATCTCAGCCAAGGTTTATGAAAGAAGGAGAGTCTTTTAGCCCCCCACCCCCTTCTCTTTGCTGTCTTCTCTAACTGAGAGAGCTTAACTGTGAGGTTTATGGCTGGAGGGAAGGTGCAGGAGCTGAGGTAGTGATGATGGGGACAAGCTCCCCTGGAAAGCCCTGGAGGGAAACAGCCCCTTTGCTGTAAATAAACAACCCTCCTTTCATGCATCTCAAACCCTCAAGGACAGCCACACATCACCGTACCCCCTTCCTCCCTATAGTTCTTGCTTTCAATGTCCCTTTCTCTGATATGCTTTTCTTGCGTTTCCCTCCCCCCTACTTTCTGTCATGACAGACTCATGCAAACATTGTCACCCCCCCCCCTACACACACACCAACTCACCAAAAACCTTCTCTTAACACGCCAGATCAAAGGAGATGAAAATGAGATCTTTGTAATTCCATTTTTTTCCATCCCAGCCCACACCATTGTGATATTTTTCATCTGCCTTTCTTTTTTTTTTCCAGAGAGGCAAACAACAATGAACAATGTGGGGATCTGTCGCATACTTCCCAAGAGAGAAGACTTCTAAAGGCATCTTCTATTAGGTATAGAGAGGAGAGAAGAGAGAAAAAGAGGAACACCCCCACTGTGCAAACAAAATCAAAGTGAGAGTCATAACTTAATACTTAACCTTCCTGTGGTATCAGATTTGCTGCAAGTTTACTGTACGTTAAACTCATTTTGAATCCAGTCACCTTAAAAAGGAAAAACAGTCATGTACTTTTCAGCATGCTAAGTCTGCAGATCATAATGTGCTTATTTGCATGTGAGGCTACGAAATCTAAATAGATTCAAGATGAAATGGCAAACTAGCCAAACAATGCTTCTTATTTTTCATTGCGATGCATCACAGTGGAGTTCACGCTCAGCCCCTTGACTTGTCCTTCGAAACATGTCTAAATCAGGCCACGTGTGACAAGTTGTCAATTGCTGCAGCACGAAAGTGAGACTGAAGGTCAAAGGCAGATTTCTCACATATCCTGTGCGCAGCCACGCTTTCACCCGATACACATAACACATCTGATTAGCTTGGTGCTCAGTCCACCCACATAGGCAGCAAGCGAACATGCTGCACACACACTGTACATTTCTAGAGGATGCCTCGACTCTTCCGCACCATGCTGCTGTGATTCACAGAGGCCTTTCCTCCTCCTTCTGCCTGCCTCACATAGACCTGTCACTGCTTGACTTTTACCACTCTGCACTGTGGGATTGACCCACTTCTTACACTAGTGGGCTCAAATAAAGGTCTCCAGGACAACCAATAAGCACACAGAAACGCACACACTGGCACAACAAACATCACATTTTATACAACTGTGTACATAAGATAATATACAGTGATGAACGCCTAATAATTCCATCACTGGAGCGTGAGATCTTCAGCGCCCACTACATTTAAAACATACAAACACATATGTTGACTTCCACTCATAAGACAGTAGATGCTTGCATTTAAATTAATTCTCCCACATCTTACCTATTAGTTTGGTCACCATGATGTTTATATAATTAATGAAAATCAACCAGAACTGCACCAATCCAAAAAAAAAAAAAACGAAGCTTGGATAAGCGGGAGAGAATGGATGGTTGGATGGATAAATTGCATTGCTTCAAATTATGCAGTACAGCCTCTCACACTCCAGAAAACCATCTGTCCTTTTCTATTCAGTGCGAAAGTTTTCAACCAGCATTCAGACCTGTGATGGAAACATCACATTTAGGTGGACACTTTTATTTCTGCTGCATTTGTAGCTGCAAAAGTGAGCGCAATCCTGAAAAAAGCTTTCAAAAACATGAAACATTAAAGTGTCTCCCATGGAAACTCTGAAACTGCAGCTCACACACTCTCTTAGGGTGTATTTACACCAAATATTCCACTAGACTCGGTACGATTGGGAATTTGGTTCATTTGGGGTTGAAACAATCAGTTCAAGTTTACTTTCACACTGCCCTGAGTCAAGCAAACCAAACCTTTTGAATAATGAATTCTCCTCCTTGCCTCAGGTGATGCTGCATCAAGAATTATCATAGGAAAAGAAAAGCTAGATAGTGAATAAGAAAACTTGGTCTTCTATTGGTTATAGCAGGGCAACTTCCTTTTCAGCCCACGTAGGTTTTAGTCCGCTTCCTGCATATGGATCACCTAAAGTGAACTGAGACCTATGTTTTTAGGTGGATCAGATTTTGCTTCCTTGATTCACATCTCCCTTAATGAGGTGGACTTTCTGAGAAAATGAACTAGCATTTGATTCAGAAGGGCTGGTCTGATTGCACCCTTGGGTGATGTTGGGTCCACTTTAAATAAACCTCTGTCCTCTTCGACCAATAAAACAGGCATTTGGATGTGTGTGTGAATGCTCATTTAATTTGTACTCTGGTGAAGACCAAACAATTGAACTCTGGTCTGCCTATAAACCAGGGTACTCGGTTTTCTTGCAAGTGAACCATGGTACAGTGTGAATGCAAACTGATTATCCAATGAATCAAACAGAGGAAGTGATGTAGAGCACATTGTTCTCTGCCTCTCCTGTTGCTCATACTGGGCATCCCCATGTGAAAACTATAAGTAAGAATAGAAACCTCAACACTGCATAAAAATGGTGTTGCTCCATTGTTTACTTACGGTGAATGAGTCAGATGGAGGGGAAAGATTTTCGTTTTCCAATCGATGAGCCAGATTTTCTTCTTCCTCCTGCTTTTTTTCTTTTTGGTCAGAATCATTTCATTGCTCCAAATGAGTAGTTGTAACTGCGTGACGTTGCCCAAGTGGTTTGGTCCATTTGAGTATAGTGCGGTGACAAACCAAGCCAAATAAAGGTGCAACATTTCTTAGCATTCCCTGCCCAATCGAACTGAGTCCCTCAGACTATCCCGTTGTGAATGTGCCCTTTGCCTCACTGTGTAGGGCAGAGTCTCACACGAGTCATTTCTTTCAAAAAGTCTAGTTCGTTAGCAGTTCTGATCAACCTTTTTACAACAGGGTACCATATACCATTCTTTACATTTGCAGCAGTTTGTAGGTTAGTCCCTGTTCACTTAAATATAAGGTGCCAGCACACAGATTCTAGCAGTAGTTATGTCTAGATAAAACAATTTTGATGTGAAAAAAGATAACCACAAATAGTTATAGCATAATTATGTCTTCATCAAATTTTTGATAAGCACTATGCACTTCAGATCACATTGCTGAACCAGCTTATTTGGAGATATATCCTCTCTGTGTGTAGTTCCTATATTTGTTTGTTGAACAGTTGCATAGTTGTGTCATGCCTCCGCCCTTTTTCTAACCAACTTTTGTGTTTAAATCCATTAGCTTAATGACACAGAGGTCTGGCTGCACAAGATTAGGACTGGACAGGAGACACTCTATTTCCTGTCCAGAGGATATACATCTCCTACTCCTATAGAAAGAGGAATGGATGTCAGCTTGCAAGTATGCATGCATAAAAAAGTCTAAGAAGTGTCACCTAACATGTGAAGAGGCAGTGATATCTGGGCAGCCCAGTTGAAGTCAAAATGATGAGAGCATTTCTAGAGCATAAGCGAACACAAAGGTAGCAGTCTGGGTTAAACAGGATAGATGAGTTCACAGTGTTCCCTGGTTTAACATTCATCAGATGCCTTTACTTGAAAAACACAAAGCCATCAATAGTGATTCAGAAGAGAAATGCTGTTGTGAGGGGGTGTGCTGTGGTACACTGTAGAATTTGAGATCAAAAGAAACATATGGCTTCCACCTGTTGGTGTCTTGTACTCTGTCTCAGTGTTACACTCATGGCAAAAAATCTCTTTTAGTTTCGAAAATTTAATCTTACTGCATAGAGTTTTGTTAGTGAAGCATCTATCTACCACGGGAGTGGACCACTGGTTCTTTAGCACCTTCCTTTAATGTTTCATTCTTAAGATAACTTCATGGATTTAATGTGTTTTCTCAGAGGTATTTCACCCAATTAAAACAGAAGCACAACTGTAGCTGGTAGCAAACATCTGTAACTCATTGATAGGTGAAGCTTTCCATCCATTGACTGCAATATTCTCTCTAGGTGAATGGTGATGGCAAAATGTTGTTAATTATAGAAATATTTCATTATAAATTATCAAAATGGATGGCTTTTTTAAAAAAAAAACATTATGTTAATCAGGGATGTAATTCACAACTTTGATAATGAGACAAAATGGAATTGATTCAGTGGGTAATGATTTAATATTTTATTAATTCTGCCACAGTATTTTGATACGATTTGATTCAGGAGTCAGCAGTGAATATAAGACCATATCATATACGGATTTAACAAAATCACTTAAATTCATATCAAATTACAAAAAGGCAAAGCAAGGCAAGTTTATTTGTATAGCACATTTCATGTACATGACATTTCAAGGTGCTTTACATACAAACATTAGAAACATTACAGCAGGGTGCAGAAAGCATTAAGAAGAATTAAAAACAAAA
>JAOXYM010000015.1:21618636-21636213 GCA_028567055.1 Leptatherina wallacei | reverse complement strand
ATGGTAACATATTTTGTTGTTATTTATAATTTGAGCGAGTGGGAGCATGTAGATGTTAAACAGCAGTGGCCCCAGGAACTAAAGCAACTTTTTTCTTTTTCCTAAAAATATCTTACAATATATTACTGTATTGATGTTTACTTTATATTTTCAATGGTGCAGTCAGTCAATTAACATTTTTTATCACGATTAATCATATGAGAGTCCTGAGTTAACTCGCAATAATCGCATAATTTTTTTAAATCTTTTTTTTTTATCAATTTTATTTTATTGTATTTTTAACAGGGTATTCATCATTATATAATTAAAGCTGTTTGGAAGGCCACATAAACTCTAAACAGATAATTTATCCTTATTTGTTTATTTCTTAATATTGTTGTTGTCTTGCGTGAGGTAGACTGCTAAAGTTGTGATTTCCGAGCTACCTAGCACCTGCGAGCTGTCCGTCTCTGTAAGTCTAAGTTTCTTTTCTATTCCTCAACCTGTGGCCAGTTTGAGTCGCCTTATCCTGCATTATTTGGAAAAATTAGTTAACGCAATACCTCAGTCTTGTCCAGAAAACCATCTTGCAGAACTTTAAAGCTAAACTGTTTGTGTAAAAGAACCATTCAGCCACAACCTGCCTCTGCATCACTTTCTGATATTATCCTGACGGTGTGCGCGTTAATCGCGTGTTAAAAAAATTAACGCCGTTAAAGGGAAGTTGCGTTAACACGTTAACTTTGACAGCCTTAATTTTTTCAATATTGGATCATTGAATTGATTTTATTTTAGATTTTCCATTGTTAGAGTAAACCTCTCATTTAAGCCTAGTATTTACCAAAATTTAGGAAGGTGATAATTGGTGAAACCCAAATCAAATCAAATCAAATTGGTATAATGAAAGACAAAAAACCTTACTTTATTACTCCATAAACAGAATCATTATGTCTCCCATGATATATATTAGAACTCGTAATATACCCCCAGTCAAAATTTGCTATGTGAGAGTCTCTTTAAAGTATAAAAGGCACATAATTAGAATCAGAACGGGCAAAAATGACTAACATGATATAATTTAAATAGCGACTTGTAGGTTAGTAATCTCCATTATTTAAAGAATAGAAAAATTTAATGAGAACTTGGTTTTGTGTTAAGACTTTCTTAAAGTTTGAACTACAATAACATTGAGACCCATTTTAGTATCTGAGTTACTAATTTAAAAAAATGTTCTAAGTTTCTTTACAGCTGTAGCAGCTGGTTTTCTGGTTTATCTGTGTAGGGTGTAGAGTTGTTAATGTTGTTTTCCATATTTTGTATTTTTGTCTCTTCACTCTCTCCTCTCTTTGTCTCACTCTTCCCCTTCCATTGTTCGCCCTGTCAGGTCCAGCATTTACATCTAACTATGCAATCACCAAATTAAAGAACAATACTCAAGTATTAAGGGGAGCCTTTATCCTCAGAGCTTCATTTCTTTTATATCCATTAAGCTCCCCTTGGCAAAGCAAATTTGTTTGGCACAACACAACAGCCAGACCACCATTCTGCTTGCCATGATGCTGGATGAAAATAAATAAATACATTTTAATAGAATAAAAAATATGTTGTGTATAAAGCACTGCACTTTGTGCTCAAGATGGGTAAGAGAATAGTCATTTGAAAACTACTGGAAGATGATTGTGTTTTCAAACTTTAGAATTTCTTTTTTTATGGCAAATTTATGCCAAAACAAACTTCAACCAAATGCTCCTGAGCATCTGGCAGCTAAACAGGATTTTCTAAGTTGAGATTTTACTTTTAGCTGCACAATCTTAAAAAGTGTCACAGCTGATATTTGAGTAATAATAATTATCTTGCTGCTTTAAGACATTTTAATTTAGAAAATAGTGCTGTGGTTGAAAACATTGCGTATTGTGATATGGTTGCTTGTAGGATAGCAGGCAACTGCAGGGATGGCCAGAAAATGGTTATAATAAAAACACACTGCCTATCAGTGTGCCTGTCAAAACTCCCTGCAGCTTTGCTCAGCATGTTATCATTAGTATGTGGAAGTGAAACCTTGCTGTATTCCCTGAACCTTAAAGTGAAGACAACTACTATGTCTCAGTGTGGTGGCCCAGGCAACATGTTCACGTGAGACACAAACACCCACGGTTCATGACTAACTCCATCCAACATGTTTCCTCTTGGAGCTTTGCAATGCTACAAGTAAAAAGGCTCATGAGAGTCAAACAAAAAAGACAGGAGTGGGAGAAGAGGAGAAGGAGCAGAGGAGTGGGAAGAATGGGGGACGCAGGAAATGGAGTGAAAAACAGTGCATCACTAAAACAATAATGACTTCCACTAATTGTGTTTCCTATGGCCAATGTGAGTGTGGTGACATTTCAGTTCTGCTTTTGTCGGTCAAGAGATGAGCTAATTAATATGATAATTCAGCTCCAACGCCTCCAGTGACAACCACACCCCCTCGTTAGCAGCTACAAGGACAAGGGTCGGATGCACCAGGAGACGTAGGAACAGAGAAAAGATGACAGAAAATCAGAGAGGTCTTTTTCTGGGTTTGCCTTCTCAGCAGCCCCAGAGTCACACAACACTGTAACGGGAACAAGTGATTATTTCTAAAAAATGGGGAACTTTGTCAAAATGTGTACCACCCACTCTCTTCCTGGCTCTCTCTCTCTCTTTCTTTCTCTCTCTCTCTCTCTCACTCTCACACACACACACAAACTTTCATGTTGAGCATGCGTGGGCATACACATGCATTGGTGAGTATAAACACACACAGCTGTGCAAATATGCAAACACGTAGTTGGAAACACACACACATACTTGCAACACAGACAAATACAGGACTTACACTGGGGGGAACTTTTTTTTTAATTGATTCCAAAAAGCCAAGGGCATCTTTGTCTGTTGTGAGTCATGTGATATTCAGCATTACTCTGCCAATTTGTCAAACATCCATGATGATGAATAAAGAAATAAAAACTCCAGCTAAGCTTTACTGTGTTATTTCAGCGTACCATAACATAGAAACGCTATTTCTTCTTCTCTGTAGTCATGTGCAATAGCTGTGCAAATGTGTAAATGTGCTGAGTTCCACCAGTTCGATGCAGATTACATTTATAAAGTGATTCTTCTGCAGTTTGGACTAACTAGTAGAAAGCTAGTAGAAAAGAGTCTGTACAGACTGTACACATCTTCCTTTAGATGGTTCAGAGATGACTGCCGCATGCTATCAAACCTGAATGTCTGGTGTGAAGTTTGAAAAGCTTGCTTGGGTTCTTCTACAAGTTGCAAGAAAGACAAGTAGAGGCCTGAATGCAGCCAAAATCCACTCATGTTTTTACTACAGCAAACAAACAGAGCATTCCCAGTTCTGGAAATCTGAGGAAGTGCATAAATGTTTGCATTTTTACATTCCAAACAAACAGAACTGCAAGACAGGTTGTCAATTTGGAAATGTTATCGAAATGTCACATGTGGAAAAACTTTGTTTTGGAATCAAGTTTCCTGCACTACCTATCAATGTTGGTCACAAAGGAGATGAGCGTAAATCAGAACTAGAGAGTATTTCTTATAGGAAAAAAGGCAAGAAGTGACAGTGAGGACTTTCTTCTGTAGTAAAAATATTTATTGATAGCCTTTTAATTTGCTTCAGTAAGCTCTTACTGACCAAATGGCTCAACGACTTTAGTGTGCCATTGATTTAATTTATCAAGTTTTGTTTCTGATGCTGATACAGGTGTTTTTCATTGTTTTGTTTGTTTAATTCCTTTTGAAGCACATCGTTATTTCCCAACTCTAGATGTTTCTGAGTAACAAACCACCTGGCACATCAAGTTATTTGATCACATGACTATTATATGAAAAAGAGCACGAGAATAACAAGACAGCTGCAACAAAGCTCCGCTAACATTCTGTATTTCTGCACAAGTTTAGACAATAATATTACTTAGTTGAGGCTAGAAATCAACACTAACACAAAAATGCTTCAGGCTAACTGTCACATGCTAACATAACCATCACACACGGATGCCATTTTCACACTGTAGTTGTTCTCATGACCACTAGAGGTCACATATTCTGCAAAATGGATGTAATTTCCCACCTACATGATTGGATGACCATTGGGCACATTTTTGGGAGGAGAACAGTCTGGATTGCATCGCAGATATTTACATGCATTAACATGCTTGGGCAGCCGGACCATCTGCAACAACACAGAACTCTAATAGATTGAAATTCCGAGGGAGAGAAACTATCCTCTCTTATAGCCTAGGTATGCACTGACATCACTATTTTGTTACATAGTTGTTTACCTCTGTATTAATGTTAATATATATATTTGACTTTGAAAGATGTAAACATTTATTAATAGCCTATTAACAAAAATGACTCCAAACCCGAGTATTTAACTAAAGCAGAAGGTGAACTATTTGACTGAAGGTAAAGACGGAGAGATCAATGTCTGTATCCACTATGGAGAGTACCCTAAAGAGCTCAACCCACACAGCATAAGTCAAAGTGTAAAGTCTAATAGAACAAAAGACTGTGCCTCCCCAATCATTTTAATAGGCAAGTCCCTTCCTTTACCACCCACCACATCATTCCTCTTTACATCCTCTGTTCTTTCACCCCGCCTTAACCTATCTAAGCGCAATCACACACATACACACACACAAACATTTGCTTGGCTCATTAATTAACAACACAAACAATTTATGGAGGCCAGCTCCTCCAGTTTCCAGAGCTTCTTTTTTCCCATCTATTTGTGGAGGAATGTGTGGTGATCTAAGCCTTCTTGTTAATGTAAATAATTTACCTTCACCTTTATCCTGATGGAATCTTAATTGTGCCTCTCCAGCTCGCCTGGCGGCAATTCATCAATGTCCTCCTTGGCTGGAAAAAGATGCGCTGCCTGTCGCTGGGAGAGGAAGGGAAAAAAAATCTAGCACTTTCAAACAAAATGAGAGAGGATGCACAGACAATGGAAAGTGCACACACTATAAAAGAAACTCACACAGATTAATGACAAGTCCTGACCAATTAAATGAATGTTTTTTTTGTTTTTTTATCTTAAGCTGCTGGTCATCAATTGTCTCTGGATATTGATCTATATTTCAATGGGACAAATAGAACAGAGAACAATAAGAGCATTATGGGCGGAGGCTGTGTTAGTCCAAGAGCATTTGGAGCATTATTGGTGAATCCATTCATTCCAGTGCAAGGTATTCTTTATTCTGTAAGACTGACTAATGCAAAGATGAGATAGTGCTGGGAGGCATTCAGTTGGCAAGACACTGAACTGTGTGCATGTGTGTGTTTGTGGCTGTTTGTTTGAGTGCATGGAATGGGGAGAGTAGTGGAGAAACTAAAGCGAGGGAGGAGTTATATTTTTCATTCTTGGCATATTAGCCTTGGAGGGCCACAATGGTGCAGTAAAAAGCCATGCATCTCAGTCATGTGACCTGCAGAGCGTAATTGCTAGTCTCTCCTTTTGAAATGAAAGCAGCGTTCGGCCATTTCTCAACACTAAGGCTAAAACAAGACCGCAAAAACCTACCACTTCCCTTAGCGCGAAATGTCCCTGCACTCCCACAGCCTGTGTGCTTTACCAGAAGCAGCAGCAGCTGACAAGGCAGCAGTGACTCTCTCTATGTGTGTGTGTGTGTGTCCGTGTATTCACAGGCAAGGCCTACGCTGGTCTCTGCTGATTTATATGTGCTTAATTATGTTGCACTGTGGAGTCACAAGCCAATTATTTCAAAGCTTTTGAGCATACAGTACTCAGAAAGAGTATAAAAAGAGGAATATTTTTAGCTTAGTTGCCGTGTACAGATGTGCTGTCACAGAAATATATTTGCCTCTGATGAAAGCACATATACAATTTCACTCATCTACTGAATAAGTATGACTGGTGTGATGCTAAAGCAGGGCACACATTGCAGTTACATGTAAAAACTTTTCTCCTCCCTTTCTCCTTTTGTACACACATCATTGCAATGGAAGCAACATAAACGTGAGGCAGAAAAAAATGGTCTGGGTTAATAGGCTGTGTACTTGACATTAGAGCATGTGCATGTGTGTGTAGGGGGCAAATGACATGCTTTGTGTGTCGTGATGATGAAGGGTCAGCTAAGGGGCACAGTGATCCACTTATGCTCACCTCTCTCCTCCATTGATTCAACTGATTCCTCTGATACACTGCAGTTTCTATATTGACATCTAAACATACAGACAAATGCTGGGAGGCATGCAGTCTTCCAGTGTCTGAGCTCTTTATTGAGCCACGCTAGAGACGCTAATGACCAATATAGCTTCCAGTAAGACTTGCAAGACGTTCTCCTCCACCTACTGTGACCTCTGTTTTCATCTCAGCAGTATATTTCTGTCTTCCAGTCTTCCAGCCTTTTTATCAATACTCACCTCTGTCTTTCTGTATTTCGTCTTTTCTCCTCCTTTTCATTCTTCTTCTAAGTCTCCATTTCCCTCTCTCTCTCTCTCTCTGTCTGCCCCTCCTCCCTCCTCTCCTGTGTTTCCCCACCCAGCACACCTGCTTGGGGACCCAGCCCTGTGCCTCCCAGCTCAGGCTGGGTAGAGAACAGACGGCCCCTGTGTTTTCTGATAATCATCACATAGCTTGCATGCCTGCTCCTCTTCTGTCTCTCTCTGTTCTTTATCCTCTGCTCTGTGCCCCGCCTGCCAGCTTACCTCAGCCCCCTCCCATGACTGCATCTGTCCCATCATACATCAGCTGTCTGACAGGCTCACTCAACACCCACAATGCCTTGGTTTCATTCTTTTCACCTTTCGTCATCAATTTCATCAATTGCAGCTGTCATTTGTAAAACACATGCAGGATGAGAACAAGTGGGAACAAGAAAATGATGTGCATTTAAAGGATCAGCTCACCCACTTGAGAGCATTACTTTCTTATTTCAGAAGTCCTTTTCATGCACCTTTGCATGCATTTTATCAATCTGACAGGAACTGAATGTGTCTCTAATACTTTTTTTGGATGAATTTTCAGCAACCATCAGACTGTCTTCCATCCAGTTTTACTTATTGCTTTCAACAAGGAACAAGTCTGAACGTGGAGTTACATAAGTAGATAGGCATCCAAAGAGGAGCCAAACAGATTGCATCATCAATTGAATGACAGTGCTGCACAAACTGTCCCACTTCATGGTTTTACTTACCATTATTAGGTTCACCAACTAAGCCTTTTTTCACTGCCAAATAAACTATAAAAATGAACTGTAAAAACTATGCTGCATGTTCGATTCTGAGTTTAAGATGCAGTAGCAGCCTTTGCTCTACACTGTTAAGAGTTTCGAGCTATAGTTTATGTAAAATTCTTCTTTCTTTTTTTTCTGATTCGGTGATTAATGTACTTTAGTGGATTCAGTCAATCTGAAAATGAAACTTTGCCTTTTGAGATAAACGTAAGTCATTATCTTGTTGCCAATTAATGCAACTCATTTGCATTGGTTATTTTTTTGCCATGCATGTCTGAGTAACTGAATGGCCTCACAATAATAGATTGATAAAGTTGTTAATGATACATAACACACATCTGAAAAGATCTGAAGAGTTAGATAAGAGGACTCAACAAGCACAGTCTCAAAGCTTTCCTTTTTGAAATCTTGAACTGAACTTTCTCTTATGTTGTTTACTGAGACATGCAAATAATCACATATAAGCGTATCGTCTGTTAAATCCTTTAAATGCCCAATTCATGCTCATATACACAAATGAATTATTTCTGGGAATGGATTGAATATTTAGTAGCTCGTCCCTTTAGCTTACTGATGCATAGGAATCAGGGTGAAACAGCTTGACTGGTTTAAATACAGTCATTTCTAAAGCTAAAACTATAAGTTGGCATAGCAAAACACTAGCCATGTTTACATGAACAAAATTTCTCAATTTGGGTTACAGTTCCGATCAGACCTGTGCTGTTTGCATGTGCCAGAAAAAGTAATTCCAATCATGATATGCATTCACATGCATCACATGTTGGAATGGAATAAATAATTTTGACATGAACAGAATTGTATCATTGTCTGACTTCCCAGAAACAGTAGTAGAAGAAGAAATGGTGATTTCCAAACAGACACCACTGTGTGTGCGTAGTCTTTTCCATCTCACAGATTTTATTTTCTCCACCCCTTAACAATTTCTATTTCTTATGAAATCTCAAGCAACGTATTTGTATCATATATTGATCAGTTCTGTTTTGGTTCTGCCATAACAGGCTTGCGCTGTAAGAAAAATTTACCTGACAATTGGAATGTGTGTCTTCATGCACACTGATCAGAGCAAAAATCAGCATAACTCACTCCTCTTGATTGGAATGAAATTTTGATCTGAAGGAGCGTGATTGGATCAGAATCTTCCAACTGGTATATTTACATGAAGCATTTCCGTCCTGATTAGGTTTTCATCCGAATACTTGTATTCATGGAAACATTGCTGTTGAGATTTGATTTCTCTAAAAACTAAGGCTATATGTTATATCAACATTTTTCAGCCAAAGGTGCCTAGGGTTTCCCCAGACTTATCACAGAGTGACTCTGAATGTAAATTGTGACCTTTTTTTTTAATCCATACTGAGGTTTGGTAACAGTGATTAATTCCCCTTCCACTTCTCCAACTTCTGAATTAATAAGAAACAAAAACAGGCAACATTTTACTATGGCAGTTAGGTTGAAAGGCCATCAATTAACATGATATATCTTGTTTATTTGACCTGTTCAGGAACCTTACATATAAGAATGACTGCTTTTGATCTTATGGGTTTTAAAAAGCTGCCAGGCAACCAGTGAAATAAAGTTTACCAACCACCTCCCGTAGCCTTAATATGCAAAAAAGAAATATGTGTCTGTTATCAATCTTCCCATCCAACTGTTGGCAAGAGTGCCCTTGTCTCCGTTCCTCTCCTTATCCCTATCCCCTTCATCGCCTATTTCCACCTTTAAACGCTGACAATTTTTTTCCTGTATCCCTCCACTCCTCCCACTGCACTGTATCTTGACGCAGGTGTTCCCATTGCCGGGGGTTTGAAAAGCAAAGATGCAAGAGGAGGCTGAGCTCTGTTTCATTTAGCTATTGAGCTAATGGTTCCTCATTCACCACCCACGCTGCTTATTAGGCCTGCTCTAAATAACCGAAAAAAGAAGCAGGGAAGCTGCAGTCGTTGCCTCCCTGACGCTATTCACAGATTCCACACTGTGTATTACTGATAGTTACATGAGCGGGGAAACCAACTCTTGGTTGGTCATTATGTGATCAAGTGGTTCTCTGTCATCCAGTGGTCTGTGCAGTTAGTACTTGAGGGAATGAACACCCCTGTGGGCCCCTCTAAGTGTCTATTGTGTCTCTGTAAAGAAACCCAGATGGAACAGGGGGCCCTGTTGTAGGTGAAATTGTTCATTTATTAATTCATGCTATCGGGTTGCCGGGTTTCATGTTTTACAAAAAGCGCCAGCAATGAGCAGATTAGCTATCAACACCAGCTGTCCAGGCTAGACTGGCTAGACTCTCTCTGTCCCCTCCTACAGCTCCTGATGTGTCCACCTATCTGCATTCGTATCTGTTTATCTTTGCTTTGCTATCCTTTTCCGCTCTCCTCGTCTCTTCCTCCTGTGTATTTTGCAGCATTCAAGTCTAGATCAGGCAGATGGACAGAGCCTTGGATCAATCAGAGAGATCAATATTTCCCAGACAGGCTGAGAGGATCTGTCCAGACTGACAGACATCTGACAGCTCCGATCAGACCCAGTCTGGGCAAGTTTTTTTAGTTGCGGATCAACTTAGTTTCGCTTGGTTTGGTTTAAGTTGTGTCTGGTCGTGTTAATTTTTGACATGTTTAGATTTCATTTCAAATCGTTAAACATTTGTGAACGAGTGTTGTTTCCTATTCATCAATACATACCTCATAAAAACTGATCATATTTTCTGGTTTGGAAGCTTATATAACATGGTAATCTTTTGTATTATTGGTCTTACCTCCAATACAATGTCTCTTATTTCTTGGAAAAGATTGACTTAATTTGGTGATGAATGGAGTGGATGTGTGCAACTATAGTCACACAGGCTACCTCTCACTTCTTTTCATTCACAAGTCATTAAATCAAAAAACATCTCTGCTAAATGTCAGAAAGCTGCAGGGGAAAAACAGACAGAACCTGGTTTGATTATTATACACAGGTCAAGTGGAAGTCTATCTTCATCCACTGAAAGAAACCTTTTCTCGTGGAAAATTGGCATGTGCTGCGTTTCGTAATTGCCCTGCACTAAGAGAAAGAGCTGCAGATGAATGAGAATATTGTTGCCCCTTGACATCTACCCTGATATTCTCATTTGTGCTTCTTTTTTATCTCTCATTCCAGACAAAGCTGAGCATAGCAACACGCTGACAAAAAACAGTCTGCATGTTGGCCTACATCCCTCCCCACCTGCCTGACACCACTATCTACGCAGAGCTGCTTGTTCTGAGGCCATTTTTTGATGATAGACAGTTAGAGTTTTGCAGAGCTTCATGGTTCCTGCCCGTCTTCCGGCTGCAGCGTCTGGTATACGTTTGATGTAATCCAGGCTCACCACTGGCCCTGTCTCTGACTGTTGGCCCATGACATCAAACTCAGAGAGAGATGAGCTCTAAAGGGGGGGAAGGAAGGAAGCATACTTCCAAGACAGTCAACTCAGAGAGCCAAACAACAGCCAGTCTTCAATCAGTCAGTGCTTATACGATGTGATATAGTTAAAGGACTTTGCTCGGTTGTTGTTCATGGATTCCGGAAAAGCAAGGGAAAAAAGATGAATCCTTTCATTTCAGTCAGACTGAATGGTAATGGTGTCAATCTACCACAATCATCACTAATTTAGGTACAAACAAGGGCAGACACAATTTAATGACTTAAAATATCTTTTAAAATTCCTGGGCTAATTTAGATTTATTATTGTGAATACAGATTATAAAAGTCATCCCGTGGAAAATCTCAACAACAGTTACATGATCAGAATGATTGAATAAAAACTCAACTCTTTATGTAACAAAGTATCCTCTACTGTGCATACATGTCTGCTTTTTTAGACAAAAAGTTTTAATTGTGGAAAGACTTTCCCCCTCAATGAAAACAAATGTATCAGGAAAACCTCTGGTCTGTGTCAGCTGCAAGGTAATGGGGTAAACTATGCAGACCTGTTAAATTATGAACTTTTTTCCATGGTAGGAGTAAGGAAATGTACAAGAAGGTGGCTCATTTTGCTAAATTCAAAAAATGGCTTTCCTTTGTGTCTATAATCAGCACAAATACAAGTAATTAATTGTAGATTACAACTCCAGTTCCTAAACATGAGGGGCACTGTGTCAAATGTGAATAAAAACATAATGCAATGATTTGCAAATCTCATGAGCCCACATTTTTCCCCCAATGGAACCTAAACAGCAAGTCAGATATTGAAACTGAAGAATTCAACCATTTCATGTAAAATATTTGCTCATTTTGAACATGATTTGGCAGTAAGAGATCTCAAAAGAGTTAGAACATGGTGATGTAACATCCACTCTTCTTTTAACAACTGTCTGTAAACATCTGGTAGGTGAGGATACCAGTTGCTGGAGTTTTAGGAGAGGAACGTTTGTCTCATTTTCGTCTGATATAAGATCCTACCTGCTCATCAGTCCTGGGCCCTCATTGCTGGATTTTTTTGTTTCATGATGTGCTAAAAGTTTCCTGTCTGTAAAAGGTCTGGACTGCAGGCAGGCCAGTTTAGGACCTGGACTCTTCCTGTGAAGCCATGCTGTTATGATGGATGCAGAATGTGGTTTAGCATTGTCTTGCTGAAATATGCAAGGCTTCCCTAAAAGAGACGTTGTCTGGATGGCAGCAGATGTTGCTCTAAAACTACTTTGTGTATTTATCAGTATTGATTGTGCCTTTACAGATATAAGTTGCCTGCACCATAGCCACTACTGAAACCCATTACAAAAAGAAATGCAGACACAAAGTCCATAGTTTCCAAAAATAATTTCACATTTTAATCCATCTAATTACAGAACAGTTTTCCACTTTGCTGCAGACCATTTTAGATCAGCCAATCAGTTTCTGGATCATCTTCACTTTTGGCTACTTCTTTGCATGATAGAGCTTAAACCTGTATGGCATGATCATCAGACTGATTTCTGAAAGTGTTCCTGAGCCTATGCAATGATTTAAATAGAGAATTATGCCTGTTTGAATGTAGTGCCACCTGAGGGCCCATGGTCACAAACATTCAGTTTTGACCTTCAGCCTTGTCCTTTGCGCACATGGATTCCTCCAAATTCCCAAATCTTTTGATGATATTATACACTATAGACGAAGGGATCTTTAATTAGAATTTTATGTGAATTTTGTAGATTGGTGCCCATCCTTACATTTAAGAGGCTCTGCCTCTCTAAAATGCTCTTATTGTACCCATTCATGTTACTGACATCTTGGAAATTAACCTGATTAGTTCTCAAATGCTCCTCCAGTTCTGCAATGGCCTAGCTACATGCCTAGGATGTACCCTGCCTATGGATGGATGGATGGATAGACAGACAATTATTCCTATGTAGGGGGGTCCAGATCCATCTGCTAGCTCACTCTATTGTTTCTCCCATAGCACAGGGGTTTTTGAAAATTGTATTAGATGAGAAAAGTGAGTGAAGTTTTTAATAGTTGCAGATTTATAGTAAGAGCCGACATCTTGTGAGACACGTTAGCGCTGGTGTAACACAGTAAGTGAGGCGTTTCAACAAAGCCTTTTGTCAATAATAAGAAGAATTCAAAACCTCATTTTCATCATCATTTCATTCTAGTAACCTTGAATAGACAGTAAAGGACACTGAATTATTTCAGTTTTTAATGAAAGCTGTGTCAGCTTCAAATGGCGACAATTGGAGGCAACACAGAAAAGTAATATTTTAAGAAGTGTAACTAATTACCCCTCCATAGGACTAATGATATTTATTTAAATTGAAATGAGTAAGAAATTATGTTTAAATGCTTGCCAGCGGCTGGAGAATCTACACATGCTGATATTGGACACAGACTGGTGAGGTTTTTCATTAGGTCCTTAATTAGCTGCATACATTTGAGTTGCCTGTAGCAGTAACCTTTACAAGTAAGTCACTGCTTGTGCTTTGTGTATTTTATGTCGAGGTTCCAGTCGTTCTCCTCATAGTAGAAGTTGAATTGAGTTAAGCTATTTAGAAATAACATACTGAACAGATACAGGATGGAAGCATAATGCCCCATCGGTACTGTCTTTTGTTGTTGTTTTGTTGTTGGATGAACATGAACGTTTTACCATGAACTGCTTGTTATTGTTTAGGTGTAAATATTATTCATTTAGTTCTATATTTAAATAATCTTGTGCAATACATAAAATATTCATTTCCAAGTAAACATTTTTAATACAGAAACATAAAAAGAGGGAAAAGTTCTGACTTTGGCATACACTCCTTTTTTACGAATACAATTATAATTCTTTTTACTTTGTATTCTTTTATTGTATAAAAAAAACTTATTGAATAAACTAAGTTGCATGTAGAACATATTTTGTCAGCTTACAGAAAGCTCTAATAAAGTCAGATGGATTAAATCATTTTTATAGAGCAATTTCTCTGTTAATGCTTATAATCCATGCCATGCAGCAAAGTTCTCTTCAATAACAAAAATGGAGTGTGTGACATTACTGTTTGTTATCATTATTATTTCACTCTGCTAAATTCACACCAAAGCAACGTGGTTTTGTTCCCAACGAAATAAAATATGTTGTGCAGTGCACCCTCTAACAACCCTAAGAATAAACTGTCAGCATGTTCATTTGCAATTTTAGCGCATTAGATTTCCTCTTGGGTACTTCTAAATTCTAAAACAGTCGAGTGACGAGGGTTTGGCTGGAGGTCATGGTGAGTCACAAAGCAGAGCAGTCTCATGTTTCCTGCCAGAGGAGTCATAGAGTGTTTCATGCTTCCTTGCTGGGACAGGAAGTGAAGAGGTAAACAGAGGGAATCCCACACTATGACAAGGAAACTCCACAGTGCCATCCCACACTCACCCAGCGGGGACTCTTGTGTCAACCCCCAGTCTTCCCTTGTCTCTGCTGAGCGTACTCATGCATGGATGTATTGCTGCAATCTAAAGAACAAATGTGCATGCACATCGTATCCTGACTTTTGTACTGAGGCTTTTAGTGTCATGTCTAGCGGGATAAGAAGTAAAATCAAATTTGCTCTTTAAGGTTGCTTTGTTTCACTCAGTAACTTCAGCTGAAATCCACTTTTCCAGGTTGGTTTTTGAATTCTCAGCATGAAGCGCGGTAATTATGATATGGGTTTGCTGAGACGGCTGGTGCCTCATGGACAAAGAACATTACTGTGTCCAAGAGCAAATGAGCTGCGGAGGGAGTAAAAAAGAGTGATATGCTTTGAACATGATCACCATCGTGATGCAATAATGTGCAACTTGCCCTTTCTAAATTTTCTGGGGAATTAGCCTAGTTTGTGAAATGTCATAGCCATTGCTCACCTTGGCATAGCGCTTTCTCCCCAGTTAGCGTGTGACCTTATTTCTGTTATCTGCGGCAGCCATGCAAGACCTCTGCTCATCTGTTTTTGTGTCAGGTGTTTGTGATGCACCAAAGTATATTTGATAGAATCGAGGTTTTAGAGTCTGTATTTGTTTCTGTGCTGCCATTTTCCTGTTTTGGGCTCCAAGCTGAAAATGCAGTTTCTGTGTTGTTTTGACAACACTGTAATACCATAATCTACTTAATGGGAACGTGATCGAGGCTCCTGAATATTTGATGTAAATGTAATAGGAAAGTCATAAAAGCTTTGCAGATCTCAATTTATCCAGTCAGGGCAGTCATTGATTTAACCTGCAAATTTATGGACGGCACCTTCCTCCCCCCCTTTTCTCAGTTCATGACAGTGAATGTTATGCCCGTAAATTGCACATCCAAATCACAATGAGGACACCCAACCCCCTCCCCCAACAACCTACAATTTATATTCCATGGGGTTTAACTATCTCATTTGAATTATTTACTTGTGAGTTTGATGGAGAGACTGGGGAGCAACTATTGATCTGAAAGATTTAGAGCCTGTTGTCTAAGCTAAATGGCAACATGAGATGGTTAGTGGAAGAACTGGGTGTTCTGATTTCCTTTTCTCAATACAGAATGTGCTAAATAAACAAGGAGAAGGGGGCAACATTCACAATATATATGTTTACTAAAAGAAAGAAGAAGCTGTAGTCATTCGAGCAAATATTTGACACAGTCATTTTCTTTCATAAAAGAAGCACTTGAGTATTGACAAACCCTCCTAACAAATCTTGTGTCAGGTGCTGTGTGGAGGATCTTGGGCAGCAGATGTAACAGAGGGTCACCAGTAAAAGCCTAAGGCCACCAACCCTAATACTGGCTCAGACAGCCACTCTTCTGTGATGATGATGATGATCCAAGGAATTGTGCATGTGGGTCAATAAGCTTCACTGCCAGGGCTTCTCAGTGGGTTGGGAGGGGGACAGGACGGAGCACAGGGATCAATACATAATATCTTACAAATTGAATTCGACCTGGATCGACCCGGAGGGCGTGTGTGACCGGCTGAGAACTGTGGACGACTGCACAGTAAATCCTACTGATCAGTACAGAGAGGTAGACAGGAGGGGGTGGGAGGAGGGTGGGGCGACCTCTCATAGGGGTGTCTGCTCAGAGGAAGGAGGCGTGAAGAGTTGGGGTGATGGAGAACAGTGAATATGGAGAAGGAGACCTGATGTAGTGAGGGGGAAGAGTCTGAGGTAGTATCGGTTTATCACATCCAGTCAGGGGGTCGCTCACTTGTCCCGGTCATTATCTTCAAGAGGCTTCACCCCCATCTATCTCTATAATGGTGGGCTTGTTTGAACGAAGTCAATTTTATGGTCTCATCCATGTTCTTCAAATGTCTATTTGAGTCTCTGTGTGTCTGTGTGCATCCATGCATGTCGCCTTTGTTCTGATACAGTGGAGCGGTAATGTTTTGAACTAGCTTCAAAGGGAAGCATTTTGGGAAATAGACATACCTGCTGTCTGATAAGAATGAGATGAACACTAAAAACATGCCTGCCCTGTAAATATCAACTATGAACTATATACCAAGATAAATTCCCTCAAACTGTAAGTGGTGCTGTCAAGTTTTACAAATCCTATCTATATCTACATAATTGGCTGGTTCTTCATCCTAGCCAGCTGATTGCTTTCTGGTTAAAGAAAGAAAAAAAGATTGTATATCTTTTTTCTTCATATTTTGCACTGCCACACACACTATTTCACTAACATGCATGCTTACACGGCCATTGTATTGTTTTGCAGGTCCTGCTTTTTTCTGACATGATGTTCTTGTAGGTGCTCTGGATGATTCTCTGCTTTGCTTTCTACAAGAAGTCATAAGAAGCTTTCTGTTAAATCTCTTTTCAGGTGTAGCAACTGCTTGCCTAGTTTATCTGTTTTGGTTTAGATTGTATCATTGTTGTTGTTGTTGTTGTTGTTTATCTTTTATATATTTGTCTTCTAATGAACTGTGCAATTTAATTCCTCAGGATTTCTAAGATTTGTCCTATTCCAATAACAATCTTTATAGCCTGCATTATAATTTGGGCTGTGAATCAAAAAGTGTTGCACATTTAGCTTTGTGACTGTTCTGCTTAATGGCTGTGTTGCCATTATTCTAATCTGTTTCAACTTATGTCCATGTTTGTACCCTTTTAATGTCAGTTTTTCTTTTTTTTTTTTTAATCAATAAACTAAAACTAACAGGGGGCATTTCTTCTTCTTGTTTATTGTAGTTTATCTCATTTTCTATAACATGAGTGAAAATTATTTTCACAGGAACTGACAGCGTTGGTTTCTTCATCTTTTTTTCCAATGATTATCACTCTCAAAATAAAAACAACCTGCCCTGGTTTCACTTTTGTAGATGGCAGGTGTTTTTCTTAGAGAGAAACCAAAGCCAAAGTGAGAACCATAAAAGGTAAATCACCTACATGATGACTGCAGCGTCACAGACATTGTCTGACTTCTCACATGCAAAAGCCGGGGTCAAAGTGAAAAACAATCTGTGCTGCGGAAAAGCTCTTGGTCAATTCTAACCCACAAGGCCTTTTGGTATGGCCCCGGCTCCTATGACACGGGGGTTGATGTGTGGGTGTCGTTTACATGGGAGGCTCTGCGTACGGCCAGCTTGCTGAGGTTGAGGGCACATTTATTTGAGTCTGTCTAATTGACATGTTGGGATCGATGGGGGAACAGAAAGCCTCTCTACAGAGTTCGCCAATACAGAGCCGGTCCCCTGGGCCCTTGCACGCCAGGACCCACCACCCTATCAGTCACAACTATAGCACTAAACTAAAAGACCCCCCCTACCCCTCCTCCTTTCTGCATCACTTAAATGCACACACAGATGGAAACACGCCAATGCAGACTGAGAAACAGAAACCACAGACACACACACTTGCACAACCATGCAAGCACACACCAATTGACTCACACACACAATCAATGGGGGAACACAAG
>JAOXYM010000015.1:21560286-21605366 GCA_028567055.1 Leptatherina wallacei | reverse complement strand
TTTTGTACATTTTTCAGAAACTCGTTTTGGTTTCCATTATAATCCACCAAAAACAAAAAGAAAAAAAAGTTTGTTTTCAGACATGAGCAGCAGCTGCTGCTGCATCTCGACAACCTTCTCCCCAGCCTCATTTTTTTTTCTCTTTTTTTTAAAAAAAATGCACAAAGAAATACATAATTCACAGTTACCATTTTGGTTTCATAAATTAATACAGTCACACATGTGCTACACCGGTCTAGAGCTAGAACATTGTAAATTGTATTCTTGAATCCTGTTATTTTCAATAGTTGGCTACAAGAAAGAACAGGCAACTTAAATGACGTGATCAGAATTCCACCAACGTACTGTTTTTTATCCCCTCTGTAATGCTCGTGTCATCTTTTTTGTTTAGTTACTTCTTTTTGAGTTTCACACAGAAGTGAGGCACACACAGAGTATAGTTCATACATATATAAAGGAAAAAAAATTTAAATAAAATTTGGGAGGGGCAGGGGGGTTCAATTCAGTCCGTGAATAATGTATCCAAGGAAACAGGAAGTGCTTGTAGTCTGAAGTCCTCAGAGGACTTTTCTTATTTGTTACAGAAACTGTTTCTTTCCAAGTACTGTGGTGTAAACTTCCTCAGTTACAAGTTTTTGTAGCTTTTTTTTGCAGCTTGTTGGTGGGGAGACTGAGTCAGGAGGGACATGAGGTTCAAATAACAGACCAACAAGCATGGCAACACAATGAAGAAATGGGACAAAGACATCATTTGAGGAACAACACGTACTTTTAGATTAGCATTTGATTCACTCAAACAAGCTTTAACCCCTAAAATCTACGACTCTCATGGCTGTGAGTACTACAGTTGTGTGTATCAACCAACGAAAACAAGATCAAGTCTGACACTGACACTGCAAGGGCAACATTTTTAAGGCACAGAAGCCTTGACATAATAGAGACTCCACCAGCTAAAAGCACTAAACGACAGATGCCCATTGTCCTCAGTGACAAAAATGGCGCCTTGATGACAAGTCCGACATGGATACGCAACAAAAAATGTAAAAACAGAAACAAAAAACAAAACAAAAAGGCAAAACAAGAAAGAAATCCCGCCCCCATTGTCCCCAAGTGTCTCATTTTTTTTAGTGAAAGGTAAGGCCACTTAAAAAAAAGATGAGGTTCACCAAAAAGGTAATCTCTCACTGCAATCTCTGGGAGTGCAATCGTGGTAGGGTGGTCAGTCAAACAGACAGATAAAAAGAGACAGACCAGAAAGCTTCTCTCGGGTAGGTTAGACGGACAGTTCTGGAAATCCACTTGTCTGTTGGTTCCGAGGTGCAAGCCTCTGTCAGCGTTCAGGCTGGGAGGAGGAGGGTTAGCTAAACAGTTAGTCGGCTGTCTGGGTCCTTGTGAGCCACTGGCGGGTAAAACCAGCGTTTAGGGAGTTGAGCGAGAGAAAGAGTCACTTTTGCTCTTAGCTCATTGTCATCCTCAACATCTTCATTGTCACACAACAGGAATGTTCAGTGCTGAGCAACAACGCGAGTCCACTTTTAAACTTCATCCGTTTTGGTTTTGCGATGCAATACTTTAGCAGGACACTGTTTTCTTAACATTGAAAAAGTAAAAGATACAAAAACCTAACCAACAAAAGCAGCATTGTTTATTTTTCTTCACAAATTCATGCACGTTGTTAACCTTCATTCCCAAAAGCACCAGTTTAGTTTTTTTTCTTCCATCCATAGAAAAAAAAACAGATCAGTGTCATTTCACACCTCTGCATGCAAAGAAAAGTCACTTTTTCCCTCCCGCTTTCTCTTTTTTTTTTTTTTTTCGTTTTTAGCTCCCATTTGTAGCAGCAAAACCGTGAAAGGCCTAACCTGATATGTCAATGGATGTACTGGTGGAGGCACTGTATAATGCTGGAAAAAGATCCCACTGCTCCTCACTCTTTGCTGTGAAAAACTGATTAATCAAAAGGGCCTAAATCTGGACTTTAAAATTTGCTGACTTTGCTGACCTGTTATGGTATTTAGTAATGACTCATGCCTTCACTGCAGCTGATCGTCAAGATTTTGGAAAACTATGGGGTTATTTGGGAGAAGACAACTGGACATAAAACACGGGATATTCTAGATCAATTTTACAGTAAAGTCAAAACAAACACACCCTCATAAACGTTCACACATTTATGTACACAAACTCCGAATCCCTCAAACACGTCCACTCAGGTCTGCAAGACATCAGGCGGGGCAGCATGACGATCACCTTTCTGTATCCTTTCTTGTGGCTAGACATTATAATTCACAAATGAACTAACGGATGATTGAATGGATGCACGTATTGGTTGGTAGTCAACAACTTGACTAAAGCCACAGAGGGCTGCTGTTTTTAGAAAACAGCAGATAGGAAGAGAAACAAAAATAGATTTTTTTTCATATATATTTTAAACATTTTAAAATCCTCTAAAGCACTTTCTGTTAATATTAATTCATTTTGTTAATTTATTAATCATTCCTATCAATACCCTATGTCACTGAGGTTGATATCAATACTTCCATATTCTTTTTTTCCATCTTATTTCAGGCGCCACCTCCTCCTTCTTGCACATTTTGACCAGCTGTTATAAAACAAGAAAATGTGCAAATAAACAACTACTTTGAATTTTTTTTTTTAATATGAAAACCTGAATGCTTTGTGAACAATGCTACATTTTTTGTTTGTTTGTTTGTTTATAAAATATAATATGTTTAAAAGTGGAAAAAGAAAAAGGTTTAACCACCCCTTAACAGGTAAAAACTGGACTCTGGTGGTTGAGTTTTGAGATCAGTAAGAATGCCCATTGGAATATTCCGCCGTCTCCGGTGCTCCTGTCCTCTTTTAGTAAGTCCAGTGTGGATCTCTTCATTTCTACCCAGAGTACACATGAAAAAAATGTTGGAAATGAAAAGAACAAAAAAAAAAAAACATTTGAAAAAAAAAATACACCACCACCCAGTAAATTTTGTTATGCTCAAGTACAGTTATCATACCCCCCCCACCCCACCCCACCCACCAACCCACAAAAAAAGAGTCTTGTACACATTAAAGTCCATATGCTGCCTGTTCAAATCCAAGCATTACACCAAAGTTCCGTTGCTATTGTTGCTGCTTTTCACAATGTCAACTGTGAAGGACAGAATGGGATTAAAGTCTGCAGGGAGACGCCTTTTTTTTCCTTTTCTTTCATGTGACAGACAACAGTCACAAGGACAACTTTGATTTCCTCTCGCGGTCATGTCTCACCACCTGCCAATCCATTCTATCCAAATATTTCTGTAAGTAAATCCCAAGTGATGATTTGCACATCTCTGAATCTCGATGAGGGTTCAGGCCATGACAAACTCGGACTTCAGGTCAGCCTTCACGTCGGGTTTCCACACCGAGTCATCAAAGTCCAGGTCCAGGGAGCCCTCGCTAGACATGCTGCTGTTGCTGTTGCTGCGGCCGGCCTTGCGGTTGGGCAGCCAATGATATGGAGCGCGTTGGTCCCGCCTGGCCTTCCTGCGCAGACGCTTCTGCTGCATCAACAGCTGCAGTCGTTCCACCTTACAGCGAGTTGCACGGTTCTCGGTCTGACGCATACGGTCGCCTGGAGAGAAGGGAAAAAAAACACAATGGAGAGATGATCAGCTGGGTTTTTCTCTTTAAGACGGGTGATTTGTTTTAGTTAAAAGAAGTTTAAGAAGAATGTTCATATACATGGGTGTATTTCTGTGTGTGCGTGTGTGTGTGCACGTGTGTGTAGCAGGCAGTAAATAAAGCCCCAAAGGATAAATGATGATGCAAGGACACGCTGGGATCATTCCCTTGGCACTGACACACAAATACACACACTCCATGCACACAATGTACTACTTGAATGTGGTGGTTAGCCTCCTTCACTCAGCTTCATTAGCCTCCTCATCCCCTTATCACTGAGCAAGGAGACCTTCTTAAACCTGAAGCTCCTTGAAAACCAAGAGCGGGGTCAAAAAGACAGAAAACACACAACAGTAACATATTATGACAGCTGCCTGCTGTATTTGCAAACACAATTAAGCCTGTCATGTCTCACTGACTAGATGTGCTCTTAAAAGCATTTCTAGCTGTTGATGTGCCTATAGGGGAGTCCATTCTCAAGGGAGAGGCCTGACATTGCACTGCGAATGCTTTCCAACACTGGTCAAGTAAATTCTAATTCCATTTATACGTATATACGAAGGCTTGGAAGGAAGGGAAAGCAACCGCAATCTATTAGCTAGCTCCATTAGTATCTGTCTAGGAATGAAATAATTAAATAATGGGCTAGAATGTCAATAAACCGAAGCACAGAGGCCATCTCTGCCTCGGCTGCACACCAGAACACACACAAAGACACTCCAATCCACATTCGAGTACATCATGTATTCACACAGAAGCATACACAATGTGTATGCTCATGCACGTACGAGCACACAAGCGCTTGCTCCAAGGTGCACGTGCACACACACATGCAGCGACAGCATCAACAGCCGCAGTAGCTTTTAACGTGGATCGATGGCAAATTAAAAAGACCTATTGATTAAACCTTAGCTCTAGTGCAGCCATCCATCTCAGGCCCAGGACAACGCTATTGGCTTTCAATAGAAAATGCAAGCGAATGGAAATTGTAAGCTGAGAGAGAGGGAGAAAGAGAGAGAGAGAGAGAGAGAGGGAGAGAGAGGAGCGGGCGAAAACTGGGCTTTTTTTCTTCAATTTCTTTTCCCTCTATTATGGCTCTAGCTTCCAACTTTCAGCTCAATGAACACCCGACCCTGCTTCCCCCACTATTCCACCCTTTTCAACCCCTCACACACACAGTGAAGCCCCCCTTCCTCTCCCAGCTCTTGCCCCATGTCTCCCCAGAGACAGCTAGGTAGGCCCTGTGCGAAGGAGGGGAAAGAGTGGGCAAGAGGAGGGGGATGGTGGTATGGGTTAAGGAATTCCTCCCCCTGGGGCAAAGGGGGACGGAGAAAAGCATGGCGGAAAAGGGTGGAGGGTGAAGGATCAGCCGTGGGTGTCAGTTTGCGGAATCGATTGTGCCCTCCTCCGCTCTTCCCCCCTATCGGAATGAATTCCGGACTTCATGTGGGCTTAATTTCCCTCTTTCCCTCATTTACTTATTGGATCAAACAGCATAGAACCTTTTCTCCGGCTATAAATATTCACTACTGTCTGGCAGTGCAAACTAACGTGAACTGCTGTCTTTTTTTCACCCTTTTTTTGCATGTGAAAAGTGGCACAGGGTTAACAGAGAAGAGCACATCTTCGTATTACAGTCAGCCACACAAACAGATTTGGGGTTTTCCACATTGTGCCAATATGTTCTGCCCTCATACAAACATACATGTGTGTCCAAATGCCATGTTCAATTTGTGTGAGGGCAGTGTGTCATCTCTAGAGAACAAGGGGGTACACTTGTAGGGGAATCACCAACATTAGAGCCATTGTTCCACTGCCTCGGGTCCATGTGACATCCATATAGGCTGTGTCAAGGCTTTGTTCCCCCTGTGGTCCTGACTTTCCCCCCCCTTTATTCCCTACTCTTATGAGCCAAAAGAGAAGAGTATGTCAAAATATGACCGTACATAAGGAAACAGCAGAAAGCCAACTCATTCATATGAACAAAGCCCATTTGACTTGTTGGTTTTACTTTAGAGTTTCTCTTTATTTCACCACGAGAGACCCTCAGTCATGACAATGGCTTCTAGAGTGGTATATTTACACTCAACTCAGCATTATACAAGAACAAACACATACACAGTACAGGGCAGTTTGGTGGTACGGCAGGAGGTCCTGGCCTTTGGCTTGGCAAGAGCTCTGGGAATGTGCTTGGAGCTACACCAAACTTGTGTGTGTGTGTGTGTGTGTGTATGTATGAGTTTGTGTGTAGCCATTCATCAGCGTCACTACCGGAGCCCTGGGCGGTTGGGCCGGACACAGCTGGCCACAGGGATCTCCAGACTATGTTTATGACAGTAGGGCTATTATTAGGGTTGGCTAAGAAGGACAGACTATACACACAGCACATGCACAGATATACACACAAGAGTTGGCCCGGAGCCTGACTGTAGAGGCTCGGGTTTGACGTTAGCACAATAACCTTGGAGGACCCGGAGAGAGGTAACTGAGAGATGTTGGGAATGAATGAGAGGAAGAGATAGAGAGAACCCATTCTCATGGAACCTTGTGTTACACAGAAAAGACAATGAGGATGCAACAACTGTTCTTTTCTTAGAAACACACAGGGAAGATAGCAAACCGAAGACAGGTCAAGGGCACACAGGAAGGAAATGCCAGTCTCCTCACCCTGCTTTATCATTTTACCACTCCCCTTCCTGTCACTTGACCAAAACTCTCAAACGGCTCCTTTAGATTCTCCTTCCCCATATGCTCCTTTTAAAAGACTCTGGGCAAGGCCTTGTAAATATTACTGGGCATTGCAGAGAAAGCCGGTGAAAAACAGGCAGAGAAAAAAGGGGCTGATCTATGAATAATCGATGCGTCAGTCAGTTTTCCTCGCCTTTGAGCCCAGCCCAGCAACACAGCAAGGACTGAGATAGGGAGCACAAGGGAGGGAGGGAGAGAGGGGAAGGGGGGTAGATCTGTGGGAGGAGTGGGTGGGTGGGGGAGGAGAGCCAGAGAATGGAGGGAGAGAAAAAGGCAGGGGGGGCTGCAGTGTGCAGGATGCAGGGGGGAGATTAAAGGAGCTTCTCCTTCTATTGATTGTACAAAGATTGGCCTTCATTTGCAGTTGTCTTATTGCTGTTGTTTGTTTGTTTGTCTTGATAAATCTTGTGATCTTGGAGAGAGAACATTGTGTTTGCTCAGCATCCAGGGAACCAGGGGGAAGAGGGAGGGGTGGACAGAGTCAGAATGAAAGAGAGAAGGGAGGGAAGAGTAAGAGGAAGGAGAATCACATTGCAGCAAAGTCAGCGTGAGTTTCCTTTTAGTGTTACCAACTGCTCAGATGAAGCCTCCATCGTTAACATTGGAGCTAAATTAATTAAATGGTCACTTTTATTATCAAAACAGTCAAAAAGTTTATTTGTTTTTACTCCATCGCTGTTTGGAAAGATGGTGAGTAACCATATCTAATTACTGTATTGCCCAAATTCTCAAATTAACAAAATTGCCAGACAAAATTATAAAAACTGAACAGAGAGCATGTTTTCCTTACTTCTTATACTGGCTCAGTGAAGGTAAAATCTAATGGCTCTAACACATCAACTTAGCTCAAACACTATGACCAATAGAGCAAGGTTCAACTGCTCAGGAGTACAGCCCAAGCCAGCACAGAAAGAGCAAGTTATCTAGAAACTAACAAGCTAAACAAATCCAGACACCACACAACAACAATTAAACAGACTAATTAGACACATACTGAAAGAACCAATCAAATCAGGGCTAATATGAGCTCTCTGACAGCCAGTGAAAGGGCACCAACGGCCCTCCAGGGACACAAGCTCTTCAATGACTTTTAGACTTCATTTGCATTCTCTCTCCTCCTCTTGCTCTCCTTGTTGACAATGAAAGGGCACCTGATGTGCTTGGCTGGCTTTCCTGGATACCTCTGCAGTCGTAGAGTATCGCCGGGACATTTGTTGAGTTAACGGTGCACGTGTATCCCAGCACATATCGATGTGTAACGAGAGAGAAGTTAAGTCTACTAGCGCTGCGTCTTGGCCAAGCAGGTCAGGGTTTAAATACAGGACTCAATGAGGTTAAGGGCAAAGGATTTTTCTCTCCATCTCCCTTATTCTCTGCCCCCCCTCTGACTTGCCCGGTTTTAGTCTGCACAAAGCTAACACGACCTGACAAATCAAAAGGAGGCAGGGGGTGGTGGACAGGATGTGGAAGAGAGAAAGAGGGGGTTCTGGAGAAGCTTTCTGAGCTAATTTTGCCTCTGCTTTGCTCCTCTCTATTTGACTGTGTTGAACTAAAGCAACTGTGGTGAGAGTCGGGCTAAAAGGCAGCCATATAATCCCCTCCTCAGCCCCATAATGGTCCGGCATGGAGCCCTGCATGCAGCCCCTGTCCCCAGCCTCCACAGAATGTAAGCCTGGGCAGGGGGCAGTATGGAAGGGGGCCATCCTACTGGGTAAAGGAATGTAGCTAACAATCAGTTTTTCCCAACAATCCTAAACCCTCAACACAAGTCCTGTGTGGACAAATCCCCACTCAACTCAGCAATACAAAGCAAAACCAAGCTAGTCGTACAAGATATTCACTAAGCATCTGTGGTTAAGTGTGTGTGTGCATGTGTGTATGTTTCAGCTTTTTGTTTACGCTTGTCATCTCCACCCCGCGCATGAACTTGAAGTGGAAAGGGTAAAGGCTCTCAGGAGACAGCCAAGCTATGTGACATTTTCAAGAGGCTGTCTCAACCTGAGTTTGACTGTGCACACACTTTCAGGCAAATGAGAGGTGTAATTTTTTCTTTTTTCCTTCTTTTTTTTTTGCAGCAGAATAGCTGAATGAAGGCATGTCACTGTGAAGCGGTTAAGCCGCAGTTTTAACTCCAGTAAGTAAGTCTTCCATCAGGTGTTGGCTGATAAGACTGCCTGAGAGCGCTTAGTCATCGGCTTCCTTAGACACCATGTGGTACATGGCCTATGTCCACACCAGTACATCCATTGTCTCACAGAGGTATTTCTATAGCTCATTCTATAAGTGCACATTGTGAGAAGGAAGATGGATCAAGGAAGTTAAATGGGAAGCTGTCATTAGACAGGCTAGTCCTTCACCATTTGCCCTTGGTTGAGAGGTGAACAGTTGGTCGACTGGTGGACAGGATATAAACAACCATATGATGAATGGAGGCTTAGTGTTGTAGTTTTAACAACCCCCATCTTCCGCGTCCTCCTCCTCCTCTCGCTGCCCTCCACTCCACAAAGCAAATTCTTTTCAGAGCTGCATTTTGGAATAAATCTATTTAAAGGCCAAATGAACACAGACAATGTATTGATGCACAACGCAGACATGGAAAAGGAAGGGGGTGATTAGGAGGAAGACAGAGAGATAGGTTTTACAGACAAGGCTGTTTTTGGACAGCAAATGGGGGGAAAACAGTGGCGTGGGTTGTTGAGTGCAGATGAAGAGAAATGGCAAGAGTGGGAGAGGACGAGGAGAAGGGCGGGAGGGAGCATGTAGGTGGGGCCAGAGAAGGAATGGTCTTCCCCGAGTTTGGAAAATAAGCTTGTGTTATTCCAACTGTTCACTGAACGCTTGTAAAGGCACTTGGGGTGATGTGGTGGAATAGTGGACATTCCCGGTGAGTCTGTGCTCAGTTGTTACAAATGAAAGGGCTCTGTCACGCTTGCAACATGGGACAAAAACCCAAATGACAACAATGGAAGATTATGCACTGACTTTTTCAAACAAAAGAAAACATTAAGCATGAAGCACTGCCTTACAGAATCCCATAAAGATGTCTATTGGGAAAATGGTGGTGATATTTTTACTCAATTTCCCAAAGACTTTTTTAGCTTCCCTCAGCACAAGAGAAGCTGCGTCAGTCTAATCTTACAATGCTGACTGAACGTTCTGGACATCTGTCTGACCATGCCACTGCAAAGACAGGAGATTTCAAAACCTTTTCGTTGAATGAGCTAGATGTTTCTCTGTTCAAACACACCTGATTCAAATCAAATGGACCCGACAGCTTGTTCCCAAGTTCTGCACAATGACTCATTCATTTGAGTCAGGTTTGATAAAGCAGTGAAACTCCTAAAACCTGCAAGACAGCGGCCCTCGAGGTCCGGAGTTTGACATCCCCGCCCTAAACGCCATCATCTGAACTCCAGCACCTACTCTCCGACCCAGCCCTCTGGCATGGGTATGTCGAGGTGTGTCCAGCACTTACATGCCCCAGCTGCAGCTCTTTAGGGACGCAGGCTAAATCACCCAAAGCCTAATCTAATCTAATCTAAACATAGCCCGGCCCAGGCTTGAAGGGGTAAACCTATCTCCTTGACGCACAAAAGCAAAGCCAACTCCTCTGACTGACAAGTGAAGCCTGACTGAACAGGTCTGGAGAAGCTTGTATTGCATTACTAAGGAGATTCCCCCTCCTATTCCTTCTCTCGTCTGCTTCAAACCCCCAAGAGACATGTATGCGTGACTGTTTTTGTTCTTTAATCTGACTTTTCTGTTCTTGCTTTGTCAGTATTTTAAAGATGAAAATGAGCACTTGAAGACAGTGATGTAAAATAATCCCAACAGAGCTGAGCTACTCATGATGAGAATAGATACAGGAAACGAAAAGAAAGACAAAAATGGCAATGAATTTTTCAGTATTTTGCAAAGGAAGAGCTGAACTCACTAGAATGACGGGTTCTACTGTCATTTAATGTACAAATGCACACAAGCACACTCATTCAAAGCTGAGGCAACTGCAGCTTCAAGGGATGCACAATGACTTCATGTTCATGGGGCCTGTTTCTGTTTGTGTTCATGACATGCTTGCATGAGGAGAGGATGTGTGGAATAGACTCACTCACCAGGGGGTTTGCACATGCGGATCTGGCTCTGGCACTGCACCAGTGGATGAAGAGTTGGAGGAGGGCTGTTAGGGCTGCCAGCAGGCACAGAGGTAGCTTTGGCAGAGAGGCCTGTCGTGCCAGCAACTGGGGGCGAAGGAGGCGGCGAGGGGGATGGGGAGGTGGGTGAGCCACACTGGGTTTGGTAGCGGAGCTGGGTGAGAGAGGGGGGCATGCCCTGGTAGTGGCGTGTGGCGCTCAGGAGGTCATTGAGAATCTGCAGGATGGTACCAATATCCCGTCGTGGACGACCATTGCTGTCCTGGCAGTTAGGGTGTAAAGTGCCTGTGAGAGGGAGTGAGAAAGATTTAAAAATATTAGAGTAGATGAATATTTAGGTTTTGATTAGAATTCTTTGAAAAAAAGAAAAAAAAAGAAAAACACAAATGTGTCATAAACAAAACTTGAAACCAAACAGAGGAGCCCATTTACATGATTTTTCAAGCAATTATGTTCTAATGAACAATGTTTACAGCTAGAGCTTACTGTGTGTGGTTATTTGCACAGGGCAGCATAAATCATAACAGCAGCTAAGCGTGCTCTCACCTGAAAATGTCCCTGAGAAGACTCCGGGAGCGTGGTTGACAAAGCTCTCAATGATGGCACCAGGTTTACGGGAGCGTGGCGAGGTACTGGTTCCACTATTGGGGCTGTTGGTACTGCAGTTAGCCTGCAGGAACAATTTGGGACACAACGTGAGCAAAAAAACACCACATTTATGTTTACCTAAGAGGAGCTGTGAAAACTTGAAATCCTACCCTGACCCATCTTCCATATACAGTGTAAATATCCACATACACAAACATGTATAAAAAGTCTCATGAGTTCTGAAAGTGACCTTTAACCCATAGTGCTCCAGCCACTATTTGCAGTATGTGATTAATCTTTGTAGTAAAGGCTAATGGCTATTTCCGCCATCCCAGAATTTTTAGCCACGCCATGCACCAAAAGACTCAAGCTTCAAGCTGTGAATGGAGAAATCAACTTTATCTTAACTAAAATTTCTCAACTGACACTGAGAGCGAAACAGAAACCAGGCAAAGATCTCTAGGTTTGTGTTCGAGTGATAGCCTAATGAGGAATTGCCATTTCTGTTTTCTCGCTATGAAGTTTCCACTGTCTGTTTTTCCTGTTGTGAAACAATCTCTCCCACAAATAGACATTTGATTCTTTTTTTCTCACAGGGAGGGAGATTAAATAGAAGTACTGTTCCTGAAGTTATCCATAGTTTAATAAACAGTTATGAAGTTTAATGATGCAGCTAATGACTGGCAGAGAAAAAAACGCTCTAGTCTGCCCCTCTTTAAACCTCTTTAAACCTCTCTTTCAAGCTTTTTACGACAACCCTGATTTATCCAGTACATTGCATGTTTCTAAGTGTTAAAATCCACTACTGATGACTAAATTCATTGTGATTAGGAAACACACATACACACTCATGTGCAAACCCTCTACAGATCAGACTAAACAACACATTTATCCTTCATTAGGCTGATTAATATAATGGAGAATGATTTTGTTGTGAGCACACAGGTTAAACAATTATAACGCATCTATCATTCATTCATTAGAGGACTCAGAGCTCGTGGTACCATCAGCTGCTTACACAACTACAGACTGAAGTCAAGCTATGAAGTGATGAAGGAATAAAATGGGATGATATTTTAGACATTAAGATGAATGAATGTTTTTTTGTCCTTACCTCAGGGCAGAGGACCGGGGCTACAGGGCTGACCTGGCCAATGTCGTGGCTGGGTTGGCCCGTGGAGGGCTGGTGGTAGTGGTGGTGGTGGTGATAATGATGGGCTGGAGAGCGGAAAAGACCCCCGGGGATGTGAGAAGGGCGAGGGGAGTGTGGTGGAGGAGTAGGGGGGCTACAGTGGGTGGAAGAGGGCAACTGGTGGTACAAGGGAGGGAGCAGCTGATGGTGCGTGGAGGGCAGGGGGAAAGAGGGGGAGCCTGGGGAAGAGGGAGAGGAAGGGACGGGGTGAGGTTGGGACAAGTGGGGGCTGGGGTGATTGTGTGAATGGTGTGGGGAGTGCGGGTGAGCGTGGGGAACGCTGGGCTGCCCTGTGGGCTGTGCCATGGCGGCGTCCGTGTTGCCCCGGGTGATGAGGTGCCTGTGCTGAAGCTGGGGACCTCCAGACTGCTGCGCCGCCAACTGAAGCTGGACGAACATCATGTGATCGCCTACACGCAGCGCCAAGGTGAGGGGGGAGCGGCCAGACAGGAAGTCACTGACCTGTACACACAAAAAGTCAGAAAGTTTGAGTTCCTCAGGTAATTTGCTTTCATAATCAATCGTAAATGCATTTGATAGATGGCAAAGTCTGACAAAGAAGCTTTGTATGTTTTAATTGCATTTTGGTGTGTGAAATAAAATTCTGGTCAGAAGCTCAAAAGGACAAACATGGCCCATGCATACTGTTTTTGTTCTTATTAAATCAATAGTCTGTGCCATGGATAGCGGTTCAGACAGACACAACACTGCTTTGAGTTCCAGCTCGCACAGAGATATGGACAGACAACATTAGACCATCATGCAGCCATTCACTATTCTGTAACAGTGGTCTATTTACTTCTGGATAAGAGCCCTATTGAAAAAACACATACACAAATAGAGCCCACTCTTGCTTGCTTTCAACTGCCCGGCAGTCTGCTCTTAGTCAGCAGTGTCATTCAGCTCAGAGACAAAGGCCACCCTTCTGTCTGGCCCATAGCCTGAAAAATCAGTCCCACGTTCAGGAAATACACCCCGCCTGCATTTCAAACACACAACACTCAATTGTCTATGGATCTGCAGCGGATCTGGAAGGGCTGCCCATTTTTGGAGCTCTGGCAACAGCTAACAAGGGCCAAGTGTGGAGGCCTTTGCTGACCCACTCATGGCCCGGATGGACACACACAAATACACACAGGACAGCCAAGTTGTCACGACTTGGCTGGAAGATTCACACTAAATAACAATCATTCTTTTGTCTTCCTCCTGCATGGCCACTGTTTCACTCCTGTGTATTGCCACTTACAACTTAAGATGTGCATTTCTGTGTGTATGTGTGTGTGTGTTGGGGGGGATTTTTTTTAAGTTAGAGTCACTCAGGGGTCAGAAAGCTTGGGTCCTGAAGACTCAGCAGTAATGACGTCTAAAGTTCTTCCCAAATAGAACAAGCAGAAACAGCCAGCAGTGACAAACCTAAAGTGACGCCTCTATCCCAAAAAAAAAAAAAAAGATTTCAACAAGCACTTTTGCCTGTGTGTGCTTTCAGTCCCCAGAGAAGGAGGGAGGACGAAACAGGAAGAGAGCGAGCACCTTAAATCTACACGGGGGCAAAAGGAGGTACAAAAGACAGCAGGGGCTGAAAAGAAAGAATGACAAAGCAGAAAAAACAAATAATAAAGATCCAGATACAAAGACAGCAAAAGTGAGCAGAGGCCCTACTCCCCCCAGACTATTCAGTTTTTTTAGTGTGCTTCTAAATGTTGGCCTATAGTTAACCCTGAAAATCACCAGGCTCGGCCTGCCATCACTTCTCTCCCTTTTCTTCTGCTTATTTATTTCTATATCGACCGCTGCCTCTCTGTTGCCAGGGTGACCTTTGCACATTGGTATTGACATGGTGTGGAAAAGAGGATGGAAGGAGAGAAGAGGCAGGTGAAAGGATGGTGGGGGCTGGGATGATCTGATGTCTGCAGTCGAAAATGTAAATAATCAAACACTAAAGCAGCAAAAAAATCAGCACACAGAAGGCTGAAGGATAAACAGAAACTCAGCTTTTTCACAACGTAAACTCAGCGGCTAACGGCTTGTTGATACAGTCCACACCTGCCATGATTACCCATCATGGCGGGGGCAATAAACCCAGCAGGCATAAGGTGGGGTGTGAAGTGAGGAGGAGAGCAAGGCAGGCTGCTGTGTGAGATGGTCGAAGGAAACTCCACATACAAAAGGTCGCGTGATAGCGAGAAGGTCTGTGTGAGATCTAGAGGGGAGACAGAATCCAAAGGTAGGTGGGGGAGAGAGAGAAAAGAGAAAAGTGGAGGGGGAGGAGGACACAATGACTGTGTCTGTGACTGACAGCTGTCAGGAGAATGAGTCGACAGTTAGCCAGCCCACAACTCACAAACGAGTATGCATACAAATTCAGGGAACCCCAAGGGAGATCATCAACCCAGTGTTTAGAGACGTGAGTGGGGCGGATGTCGAGTGAGTATCTGTCTGTCTGGGCTACTAGACCTCTGGTCCTGTATTCACATAAATCCAGTCCGAGTCAAAAGTCCAATTGAGACAAGGTTCCATTTCCCATGTGGCATCAGAGTAACCACCAGGGATCAGGTTCAACCTCCATTTACAAATGTGATTTTATCTGCAGAAATGCAGCAACTGCAAACTGTAAACTGCTGTTTACATCAGGGGGTGGGAATGATGTCTGTGGATTTTTACCATAGTAACTTTCCCAAAAGGATCTGAACAACGCCTTTGCTTCACTCGGCTTTTCTTTTCTGTGTGTATGTGTGCAAAAAGAAAGTGAGAGAAAACCCGATGACAGTGAGTGACAGCAGGAGAAACAAAGAGGAGGCTTGATTACCCTTATAATGACTAGTGTGGATTATTCAAAACCACCAAGATGAAATTCATGCACGCCTACTGAGCTCCCAACACCACTTGGCAGGCTTCAAATTAGCCCAAGAGAGAGGCAAGCGTTCTTCCTCGCACCTCATTTTTGGTGTGTTTTTTTGCCTCTTCCCTCCTCCACTTGATTTTTTGTCACTCCAGGTCTCAGACTCTCTGTCGTTGACTCATTAAGTGAATTTATAAACTTGCTCACTCAAGTAGTGTTAAGTCTCACATGCATGAGAGTTAAAAATTTGTGTAAATATCACATGTGACTCATATGGGGTCTCCAGAGATATACACACACCGCCCACCACAATGTTGACTTTAGGCTAGAAATTAAAAAGGCCACAAACCCACATAAACATTAGCAGTAAAACTGACGGGGGACATCTAAAATCTAAACCATGGACTAATCGATCGCCTTCACACACTTTTGTATCTTTGTGGTTATCTTGTACGGCTCCCAAGAAAGAAAAAAAAATTCTTCAGGTGTGAAACTCATCTTTTTCAAACATGCTGTTTCCCTGACAATTCTGAACACCGACAAAAATAAAGCAAAAAAAAAAAAAGATGAGGGTGAACAGCTTGTGTAGCTGGGAGCTGTGGAGTGGAACACCTGAAATAGTGCCTGTTTCCTGAGGGAAGGGAGGAGGCGGAGGATGATACAGTAGGGCCTGCCTGCCAGAGGCCAGATTGGCTAGTGATCGTGTAACAACAAGCCTCTTCCAGACGGACAGAGCCTGTGAGAGAAACAAGGGGAGGAATTGCATCGGAGAGTATGTGTATATGTGTGTCTGTGGGGGGGGGGGGTAGAGGGAGCGGCTCTGTGGTGCTGGAGAGCTGGCTAGCAAGCGAATGATTCCCAGAGGTCTCGGCTAGCAGCTCAGCTCCAGTCCAAACATGCCTGTCTGCTCTCAGGAGCCCAGCCAAGACAGCCGATGTAGCTGGCTACCACTGACATCAGGACAAACACCACATAGAGCTTTCTGGAACATCACAGGCTAACAAAAGAGGGCTTCGTGGCTTTTATAATTCTCTAACCCTCCTCTATTCATGTTTTCACCTTGCTCTCTGCAGCACGCTCAACGTATGATGGCCTGTATTGGATTGTTATGAGAGCCACAAGACAAGAAGAGTGGAGGGCCCCACTTTTGTTGTGTTAAGGGAGACAGAGGGAACCCAGCCCGTCATTGTTCTCTTTCTAATGCAGCAGCAGTGGTATGCAAAGAGATGGGGAGTTGATGCCTGAAGAGCCAGGTGTGTGTATCTTGATAACACAAATAGTTGATTATACTCAGCAGAAACTGCATGGACGAGTTTATTCTGCAGCACACAACCGCCCTGAAACAGCGTCCTGAAAAGAGCTCGGAGGATGTTACAACCACTGCTTTAACAAATGACCCCAGAGCTAACGCCATCAAGCCCTTTGTTTTAGTTGCTGGTGTCCAGGAGGTGGTATTTTGTTTGGCAGGAGGCTCTGGTTGCTATGCAATTATGGGGAAGAATATGATAAGGGGCAGCTGGGGGGGAGGAAGAGTGGTGGAGACAAGATGTACGGAGAGGGAGAAGAGGGGGAGGATGGCATGAGAGACGAGCGAAGGAGGATGGTGAGGGGGGATGGGGGATGCGGGCAATGGGGGTAGGGTGTCAGAGGGGTAGTGGTGTTGGTGGGTGATGAAATATTCAGCGAGAGTGTGCCTCTGGCTCCTTCCTCCTTCTTTTCTTTCGACATCTCTGGCTGACAGTTTTATTTATTGGGGTCCCTGTGGTTCAAGGAACTCATTTGCAGTCGTTCTTCCTTTGCACACTAAGCGAAGTAAGGGAGAGAGATAAGGCGTAAGGGAGGAAGAGAGAAGCTGGGAGGCTGAGGGAGGTTGAGAGGGAGAGAGAAGGGGAGGGTGTAGAGTGTGCTGGCAGCACTGAGCTGACATTCATGAACAACTGAGCAGCTTTGTGACGGAGAAAAGAGGATAGAGGATTGAAAGGCAGGACAGAAGGGTGGAGAGAGGGAAGCCATGAGAGAAGGGAGTCTACTCCTCCAGCCATATTCTGGTTCCACTGCAGCTGCTCACCTGTCGGACAGCTAGGTCAAAGGCATGGTTCAAAAAGCAGCTTATTAACCTGCCTATTGACCTTAATGTTTTGATCACAGCAGGACATTATTGACAGTATCTTTGCAGACATACACAAGCTAAAGGTGCAATAACAGGCCCTTAAAAGAAAGATGTTGGTAGTAAAAAATAAATAAATCAATGACTTGCACCATGCTCCAAATCCAAAAGGCAGCCAGGAGTGGGCTCCTCACAAAGCCCCTTATAAATGTAGACATCTGTAATACAGCCGGATAAGAAACAGAAGGGGATCCAGCAAGACGGATCAAGCTGGTCATCCCAGAATTTGATCAGTGCATTGAGAGACCAGAATGGCAGAGTTCAGGAAGATCAAGTTGCTGCAACCACCACTTCACTCCAACCGTGCCAAGAACTGAGCAGAAACGCTAAAGAGATATATATTAGTATCTTAACTTGATCCCACACACATTAGATCCAATTCTGGCTAGCAGTCGCAGAGAAATACTCACTCTGACTTGCTTCCCTGCTGCTCAAAACTAGTCTTGTTCTCCTGAATGCTTTTTACACCTGCTGATGAGCATAATTTAGTCTGAATCATGTTATGATGGGAACCAGCTTCACAAAAATACGTAGGAACACAGAGAAAATCCGACAGAAAGTAAGTGGATCTCCATCCTGGATCTTTTGAACTGCTCTATATAAGATTCTACAGTAGCATATTCTCAACTGACTTTATTAGTTGACTTCGATGGCTATCAGGCATGATATTCCTGGCTTCCACCCTCCCACATGGTAGCCCCACTAGTCACGATGCCTGCTACTTGAATCACAAAAGCACTGTGTCGCCGGGGAATGGAAAACAATGACGGTCACGATTCAAATATGGAGAAACAAGACTCCCCTGGCCGCTCAACGAGTGAACACACAAAGATACAGACATTAAAAATGGATGTTGGCACTTGCACACACCCACATAAACCCATGCGGCCAGATGCATATACACAATAGGACAATGAAATCCACTGCAAAATCCAGCTCTCCCTTGATTGCCCCCACAACACACCTTGATTCCCTAAGCCCATTCCAGCATCCCTCTCTGACTGTGTGTTTAAGCATCACAAAAGGGATTACACAGGTGCAAAAATACTGCGTGATCAGCTTATTAATGCAATTTTCAAGGCCGGGATTTACATGAACAGGGACTGAATAGGCCTTTAGATCAGCATTGTCTTTTCTTCAGTACACAATTTGATTTAGACATTCAGCAACAAATTAATTTCTGTAGCTTTCATTGAGGTAACAAAAAAGGCAAATTACCATAGTAAAGAGCAGAGACTCCCTCTCTTAAGCCGTATGCATATAAAATACCTTTATTTCAAAGGCAGTGAGCAGGACAGAGTGTACTGCATGCAATAAAAAGGGGAGGATCCTTTCACATTGACCATCAGACTAACTCAGTCAGTTTTCAATTCCTTGCACTCCCAAATCCTCAATACAATTACTCTCCAATGATTTCTAGTAATGCTGATCCCACTGATTAACTAGCATCTAGATAAGGTGGTGCACAGGCTGCAGGACTGCAAAGAGAAACATATTGACCATCAGCATTGAGCTGTTTTACACTGTTTTGTGCAGAAACCCTGACATGCACAGATTCAAAGTTCACTGCCTTGAAAATAGCTATTCTTCTAAATAATCTGTCAGCATATATAGTCTTTCTACAATCTATCTCCAACCTACAGTTTCTCACACACATACTATTGGATCTGTGACTAAATGACTTGTGCAAAGCTTTCCTTTTTCCTCTCATCCACCTGTCATGCTGGCTGTGGCACCCCCTCAGGGTTGTAGAGCACAGGAAATGAGGTAAGGGTGATCCAGAGGTGACTCCTAACAGACTGTTAAATCCTGTTAGTATGCATCTGTCTGCTCTTAGACACTGTGACAAAACTGAGCCTCATCCCGGCCTGCTGTCATTCTGGTAAGAAGAAGTAAAGGAGAGGGGAATGTATTTGGACAGGGGGTGCTTGTAGGTGGACGCAAGAAAAGTGGAGCAGATATGTAGCTGCATATTCCAATGGGACGTATGGAATGGCAACACACAACCTCCTCCCAAAGCTGCTGAGCCTCACTCCAGCTGGGCAGCGCATTGATTCTGAGAGCAGGATGCACCACTGTAGCTGTACACAGCTAGGTATGGCTGCAGCCAGTGGGTGCGTGGAAGATAAAGAGAGATAGTAGGGGTGAGCCAAACGTATTGAGCGGCCCTCAATCATCGTAGAGTGTTTGCCAGCTGGGCAGGTTTGGTGTTCTTGCTTTAAGACAGGAACAAAGAGGTGGCTGTATGGGGGAAGGGCAGTGGGAGGGGGATGGTAAGGGTGATGCCTGCCTCCCTGCCTGCCTGGTTGGCTTTTATTCTAGCATCAATGTGCATCAATGAGCAAATAGTCCCTGTGTGCTGAGAAGTACATATAATCCTTCACCCCTTCACTTTCTGTCAAATACAGAAATCAATAGATGAAGAGCTGGGAACCAGTAAATATTGCCCTAATTTTCCTTTCACTAGTTGTCATATAAGCATGTTTTCATTTTACTACTAGGTACAGACATTTTCTCATTCTCTCCCCAGGATCAGAAATCCTCTTAAGTACATCCTTTCAATTCTGGTGTGTGTGTGTGTAAATATATGCTGCACATTCAACCTCTATTTAGCAGACAGAATGAGAAGAAAGTAGTGCAGGCAACTGCATTTTGATGGGCTGTCAGGAGGCAGTGGCTTAATACAGCTTAGATGTCATGCAAAAACTCAAGTCAGATGCCAGATGAGGAATTAAGGCAGTGAAAGAAGCCATAAACTGTAGTCCAGAGGCAGCCATAGCTGAATTTGCAAACCACAGCAAATTTAAATTATAGTGCCCTTGGAGAGCTGTTAAGCAAAAACAAGAGTGGTAGAAGGAGGAAAAGGGGGACACTGAGCAAAGAAGAGGGGGAGCATTTCAGTAATTGAGGGGAGTCAATTTCCATCAAACATTTTCTCCTCTAACTTATAACACAAAAGTCTGAAGCATCACCAGAGACTTCTGTAGAATCCCGATAAAGGAAAAGACATCCACTCAGCACAGCATTCCACGAAGACACACTTCCAGGAAAAAACTAACGATCTTGAAATGAGACCTCACATAGCCTTAGATATTTGGAGAGTGCTTATTAGGGGGTTATACACACTTTATCTATGGTAACCACTACCAAGAACCACCCTAAATTTCCCACAGGCTATTTTGGGGTGCACAGACATATCAGTTTCTGCATAAGACACTTTTAAGAGCTAAGTGCATTGATTGATTTTTGATAGCCCAAGAGTTGGAGAGGAGAGCGGAAATGGGGGAAAGCTTTTGTGTTCTTATTTCCTAATCTTCCTCAGATCCGTAATCTCCCCGCAATCTATATCATACCATTTCACTTCATGAATTATAAAAATGGGATCAATTTGTCTGGATATAAACACACTAAAGCAGCTTCATGCCTGTATTTGAACCCTCCGCCTCTCCGAATATCATATTTACTATGCCCTTTATTCTCTCTATGACCCTGATGACTGACATGAATATAATTATGAATGCCAAAGTTATGCATGCGGTACTGTGTAATAACCAATTCTTGAGAAAAGCAACTAGAAAAAAAAAGGAAGCATCTGACTCATAATGGATCTCTCAAACAGAAACGGGGTTATGTGGCCGAAGAGAGACCATCAGGGAGAAAGGCGGAGTGAGAAATTTGCTCTTCTGGGTCGGCGGTTGAATTATCATCTGCCTCTGGTGAAAATGACAGTCACTCTTGGCTGCCCAGCAAAGGCGTACCACATGATGGGCAAGGCTTGCTTCCAGCCCACTAACACTGTGACACGCACGCACACACTTGCAGCAAAAAAACATGCACATGTCCACAAACCCACACACACACACACACACACACACACACACACAGTCATCTGCTGTCAGTGCTACGAGGCGCACGCTGAGTTCACACACACAACACGGCCAGGATTTCCACTGTAAAATTATCAGCAGGGAAAGGAGCCATACAGAACCACACGTCGCTATCTCAGAACAGCCCACACCCTCAGATAAAGTTTCAACGAAATGCACTAGCTAGCTAGCTGGAGAGTTTCATTAGGATCTAACGTCTGCGAGGCCGAAAAGCTTCCTTCCTTGAATCAGCACTCGGTTTCCACATCTTGTACTGTTTTCAAATCAGTCAGCTGCGCAATGCTGATGCAGTTACATACGTCTCTGTGTTAACCAATGCTACCAAAGGAAGTTGATCTGAGTCAGTCAGTCAGCTGCAGAGTACTTCCTACGTCACTCTGTTGTCTATGTGCATTCAGCCTTATCGCCTCTCTTCTCACCCAGTTTCTCTCCACGGCCAGTATGAAGCCCTTTTTTTTGCGCTTCACTCTCACTATCAATCATTTTGGTGCGTCATGCCACACTGACTCAAACATATACTGTATTTTAGCAAGTCGACAGAGCTGTTTCAGTGTAAGCAAAGGGTGAAGGCCCCACTTGGGTCATGTATGTATGCAAAGCTTCCAGGAACCCTATGCTAATACTAAGTGAGAAGGCTGTCATCTGATGATCCAGCATTCTGTTTATGAGTGAGACAACAGTTCACTTGATCGCTTTGCAGCCACAGCACTCTTCCTGGAAACTTACTGGTGCACATGTGTGTGTCTGTTAGTGGGTGAAATATAGAAGGAGTGAAGATTGTAGATAAAGGTTTGAAACAGAAAGATGGAAGTAAGCGCTGGCCCCTTTCTACAGCTTAAAAATAAACCTTACTCGCGTAGTGCTCACCCTTGTTTCCTGCAGTGCCATGCATGCACACACACACACACACACACACACACACACACAGAGAGAGATGTTACTAGGATACAGGAGGGTGTTGCTGCTCATTATATCTTAACAGCTCACACTGGACGACTAGCATGGCTTGGCTTGTTTAAGGGCCTGAGATTAGAAGGGAAAGAGGCCTGTGCTTGTGCACGCCGCCCATCTCATTGCAACTATGTCACATCTGGTCATTGCCGTTACTGAACTAGGGCTGCAACCGTTTCTACTCATGGTGCAGAGAAGATCTGCAGAGAAGGTGACATTATAAGACAGTAGCTTTGCTACATCTACTGTATATTACTTCAGACATAAAACAAACAAATAAAACCCTTACCTGAGTTTCTGTTAGACTCTCCAAGGCTTGCATTACTGACTGTTCTGGTCTTGATGCTTGAGACTGCACAAATAAAAAAAAAATGTAATTTAAAAAAACAATCAGAAAAACATCTTTAAATTCACTTTAAAATAAGAATACATGTAAAAAAAAAAAAATATGTACATGTGATAAGCTTCATGTGTTCTAAATAAACTACATCTGTTATCTGTAATTGGACTCCAAACTAGAAGAAAATAACAGTAAGCAGAGCCTTACCATTAATCCTGCTTCGACTGTTGGTACAAGTGTTAACTTGCTCCCATCAGAGATGCCTAGATCCTGGAGTTTGCCTGAACTTAGTCGCCTGCAGGGTTAGACAGAAGGAGATAATTAGACTGTGCTGACAATATCTTCTCTCTTCAGACACAAAAACACCCTTCAGTCAGGAGGGGAGGCAGACAGACTTCAAAACTAGTTTGGAAAAGAGCCGTGGGTGAAAGCTTTATGAAAGAGAAGTATTGATTGGCCCGTCATATTTCAATTTCAAGTATAGTAGAGCTTGACAGGCGCTCACAGTGGATATTTGGCACCGCTGCCACTTGCCTAAGTGGAGGTAAGGATTTTTCTTCTGCTTGTACAAATGAGGAGCAGAAAATCTAGTTTAAAAGAAGATAAACTAAATGAAAAGCTACTATTTTTGTTTTAACTGATCTTTTCTAAGAGTATCACATTATCTCAGCTGAATCTGAAGTTCTGAGGAAAATCTAAGCAAGATATATAAAACAAAAAATATTTCCATGTCTCCACCATATAGTTTCTGGTTCTGAACAGGAGTAGCCAAACTGTCCCACATCACCTTTTCTTGCACATCCCAATACATCATAACCACTCACATCTCTGTCTCCTTCTTTACTCCCTTTAGGTTTTAGCCAGAGATGTTTAGGACAGTCTGCTCTACAGGCATGACCCAAATCTCACCCCATGCAGCTGAACAAAGACCTTCAGCCATGACTTGAAGTAAGTCTACAGTTTGAGGTGCAGGAGGAGGATTAAAAAGGGGTATTCAGGTTTTAAGGGATGATGTGATTTATAGGGTGATTACAATGGGTGGGAGGGGAAGGGGACCTGAAAAAAACAATACCGACTGTTTGCATGTACTGAATCCCCCTTCTCACCCCACATTTCTTTCCGCATAACACCACCTGCACAATTGTTATGTTATTTAATCTGAGTCTGATTCATTGGAGACCTTTAGGCTTTGGTTAGATTTAAATAATAAAGAGTGTTAACTATCCCCTTGTTCAAGCAGCTCTGGTTTAACGGGCATACTATTACAGGAGCTTTTTTCTGCGTGCTCAAGAAACAGGCCAGCCAATACTTAACACTGGGATATGAGGTGAAACCATTAAGGACATACTTGCATTACACCCCTCTCTCTTTCTTTCTCTCTCTCTCAAAAACCACAAGATACACCCAGCTTCAATCATACTAACACCTCATGGTGAGACATGTGTAGCCTATGACTGCAATATAAAAGACCTATATGCTACTAAGTCTATAAGTCAGCCTTGGTGATTCCCACAGAAAAACAATTCAGTCAGGCTTCTATAATTTTAAAGATGGGATTGAATCCTCCTATGACCGGTGCATCCCCTCTGCATAAATCCAATACCGTGCCTCCTGGCTAAGTTTCCTTGACCACCAAAGCATAACTCCAAATGTGTAGAGAAATATCCCCTCAGAGCCCGAATTTGATCCATATTTCAACACAGAATGCTTTCAATGCTTGTATATAATGTATATGTTTGTTCCTAAAGACAAATGTAAATGGAGGTTCCCGCGATCTCTACAGGCTGCAACACTTTAAATGCATCTTCGGTTTTACTCACGTTTCTTTGTGTAACAGAGCGAGCCTCTCTTTTGGTACTTTGAGTTTCTGAGACAGTCTCCTCTTCAGTCCCTCCACGGTCTCCTCAAGGGGTAAGGAGAGTTCAAAGCGTGTGCCGGTGGTGGAGTGGATGTAAAGATTCATGGAGGGTTCAGCCGGGACGGCCTCGCAGGACGAAGCCCCGCGACTGGTGCAGCTTCGGGCGCTGGGATGCTGGTCCATCCGATAACCTGTGGTCAGAGAAAGGGGGGGTTGGGGGTAGGGGTACAAGACGAGGAGAGCCGGGGATGAACAAGGTGAGGAAGAGGATGGTGAAGCGGACCCGTCGCTTCGACTACCGTCCCTTGTTCTGCCTGCAAATCAAAGGCAGCATTCAGAAAGCTTTCTCTCTCGCTTTTGCTGTGTCCTTTATCTTCGCCCTCGGAGAGTCAGAATAAAACCAAGTCCGTCTCCTCTCCAGTCGATATCATGAGAATATCCCCCTTAGGAAACATATAGGTTGGCTCTTCTCTTTGTTTGATCTTTCTATCTCTCTCTCTCTCTCTCTTTTCTTTTTTTTTCTTTTTTTGGTCTTTGTTCCGTTTTTAAGCGTGCAAGCAAATCTTCCGAAATGCTACATAGTTGAGCAAATGCCAGACCGAAACGCAAGTAAGCTGTCAGCAAAAAAATGTCATGGCCGCTCTTATGTAGGCAGTTACCTTTTTAAAAAAATTAAAAGGTCTGATCTAAAAAACAAAAAAAGAAATGTAAAAAAAGAAGAGAATATGAATTCTTCTTGAATGTTTTACAAGCTTTAGAGCACATTAGCGCACGGTCCAGAGCTGCACAGACTCGTTCGGGTAGTACTGAGAGGCTCTCCGCTGCACTCTCCTACCTACAGCAGCCCCACTGAAGTATCGACAATGAACGTTGTCACAAAGTATCCCACTTCCACCATCGATAAAATAAGCCCACAGCCCCGAGGCAGTCCGACCAATCACAGGAGAGCTCTTTCAGGACGCTGACGGTGTCAGCCAATAGAAGTCTGTACTCCACACCCACGTGGAGTACAGACAAGTTAAGGCCATTCATAATAAATTACAGTATAGAACAAAGTATGCGCCCAGAATACAGTAGCGGCCGTTCTTAAACACATAGGCCTACACGCTTTTACAGCTAATAGACGGATTCATAACAATACAGCTACTTCTTTAATTTAAGCCAAGACTGATATCTTCCCACACAGAGATCTGTGCCAGGACGCAGTTCTTTAAAATGGTCCATATTTGAAGGTCTTCCTGTGTGGGAACTGTGCAAAAGGCTCAAAATAGCATTTATCCTTAAAATAACAACACGTCAGCTAAACCGTCTAGCCTAGATAGATATTCCGAAGGATCGCACTGCGGACCGAGAGTCAAACAAGTCAGTTCAATAAATTAATGGTTTGATTCGATCTTTATAGACAGCAAACGGTTCAAGAGAGTGACATTTAGCTCTCCCTTTTCCTTCATCGGACTGGATATTGATCTGCAGTGGCCTACTATTAGAAATTTGGTTATTTTAAATAGGGCTGCTTGGTATAAAGAACAGATCTCCCTGTAAATCTAAGTTATCAGATGTGCGGTAATGACATTAATAGTGCTGACGCTATCCTCTTCCCTCTGACCTCAGCAGCATGCAGAAACCATTAAAATGATCGTAAGCACTATGCAAATTACACGCTGGACAAGGTAGACTATTCCCTTCAGGAAAAGGGATACCGGCTAATTCGTGGTAGCAGGTCTTCCAGTGAAAGATGATTTCCCGGATACTGAAAACTCTCCATCCTTGTTTGCCTTTTTTTTAACACAAGGCAATGAAACATGCTCTGTGTTCAGACACGAGTCGCGTCATACACTGACGCAGCACAAGTTCATATTTTGTTTAGTAGCCCGAGGAAAAATGTAGAAAAAGAAACAAAAACAGAATGAGAACATATTGTTTAGGGAACACCTTCACTGAGAAGAGTTGACTTCTCTCTGGAAACCCAGTGGAGTATTTGACATAAATTAAGATACTTAGTCGCCACCCAGTGGCCGAGGAACAAGCTTTCACAATCAACACTTGCCGGTGATTCATAATTTTAGTCTTAATATTCTTATACTTGGACCTGTGGTGTGCATTTATTTGGGGAATATAGAGCTTAACATGCATTGTTATTGGCTCAACTTTATTATTCCCACCAACTGTGGCTACAATAGCTATAACAGCTATATAGGAAGTTATTATCCTTCTACTTATTATCATCAATGACTTACTGTCAACTCCTAATAATAATTCATGGCTACAATGACATTCTGCTGTCGTCAATTAATGGCAAATTAAGTTAATCATGGCGCCACAATTTACATGTGAGATAGGAAATAAGCAGTTGACTTAATGATCGGTGATTGATCCGTCTCCGGTCAATCCCCCCCCCCCCCCCCCCCCCCCCCCCCCCCCCCCCGCTTCAACACAATGATGCAGATGTCAAGCTATGCTAATACGTCTCAACTTCATACAAACTTCATACAAACTACTAAGAGGCTAATTGAAGGGGGGGATTGTAACTCACCAATTATTGTGGCGAAAACTGTAAAGCTTCGCGGAAGAGTTTGTCTTTCTGTCGGTTCCCCCAGCTTTGGCATGTAAAGTAAAACCCAAAAAGTAAGAGAACTTTCAGATAAATCCAAAGAGTTGAATATCCGCAATAAAGGCTCAGTAAATTCTTTCACAGGCTTGTGCGTGTCCTGCGCGTGACTTTACGCGCTGAAGCCGGTGGGGGAGTACTGACCAATAGTCCTGAAGCGTCTGCGTGTTCTTGGTACACCGATGTCTTTCTCGGTGATAATAGCGTAACTGGGAAGGTGAGACTCCTCTTTAACAGGCTCCTGTCGGATATGGGTGGAGAGTAGCGTTCTTGTTGTGTCAACTTGGGATTTAAGGTGGCCTTATTTCTTTGCCACCGCCTCTAATAGTCCCGTCGGTGGGAAAGAATGCGCCTACGCAAAGCAGTAGCCTAACCGATAAAGATATCTGATTGTGTCAACTCCGTGGCTCTTAGAGCAGCAGAGGCGACTCGTAATGAGTGTAGATGCCCTACAGAAAAGTTGAATACCGACCGTGAGTGGCCTGCCACCTTAAAAAAAAGTCAATGAGATTAATGCTTAATGTCAGGGGTGTTGCCAGTCTTTGACGACATAAAAATGTCACCGGGCAACGGAGCAGGTAAACAGGCTCCCTGGATACGGAGCCTGTTCTCGAATAAACAAAAACTTTACTGGCAGGATTCTGTGTTTGAGGAAATAGCTTCTCTGATAACACCAGCTTTGAACTTTTCATGAGCAAATAAATGTGTGTGTTTTGGAAAGGAAAGTAGTAGTGAAAAACTATTGACACCCTTTCCCACGTTTCGCCACGTTACAACAAACTTCAATGTGTTTTATTGTGATTTTGTTCTCTTTTCAGTATAAATAGGCTACTGCTGTTCTGTGAAGGCTTCAGAGGTTTGCAAGAGAACATCAGTGAATAAACACACATCATGAAGACCAAAAAACACGCCAAACAGGTCAGATAAAGTTGTGGAATAAATTAAATTTATAAGTATATTTATAGCTTTAAGCATCTCATGGAGTTGCCTACTGTTCTATCCATCATCTGAAAATATAAAAGACTATGGCCCAAATGCAAACCTAACAAGATATGGCTGAAAAAAACCCATGAGAAGTACTGTACAGCATGAAGTCTGACATTGTCCTTCTTCAACACAGACCTTCCCAGAAAAGACATCTTAATGGTAGCTCTAACATTCCAGTAAAGGCCTCTGCATCAATTACCTTCACGCATGTACAAGTCTTCCATGCCATGGACATTTCTGCATCCCGTACATCACAGATGCTGGAATTTGTTCTTGTAGCTGGTTAACAGTCTGGGTAGTTTTTCTAATCTTTGGTATGTGCATAAAACGACCTAAAACATGGATTCATCTGATTAATGTCCGAGATGAACTCACACCCAGAGAGCTGGGTAACCTTCATGTTAAGTGAAAATAGTTTTCCATGGAGCTACTGAACCAAGTAAATGTATTACTCGCAGTCGTGTGAGGGTTTCTTATGCAGTACCGCTGAAGGAGTTGGGAGTCACATGCATCCTACACTGGTTTCCGTCTATGCCCTCTACGCACAAAGATTTCACCAGACTCACTTAATGGTTTCATAATAAGTGAAAAAAGTGGGTGAAAGACCAGATTGCAACAGATTTATAATGGAGTTTGGCATAAAGTGGAGAGCCACAACCCATCTTTGTTTGGAAAGACAGATGTTTTGACAGATTCTCTTTACAGTAGGGTGTTAGTGCATATTCTTAAATATTGTCTCTCTTTATTTGCTTTCCATTTTCAGTCTGTTGCTTACATCAAAATCTAGATTGGGTTATATTTTCTAAGTACCAGGAAGTTGGTCAGTGAAGACACTAAAAATCATCTCTGGAAATGGCTTTGTTCATTGCAAATCATAACAGTGTATATGTGAAGTTGTTGCTGGTTGTATGTTAAAGCACTGAAACTGAAAAGCTCCAATGTCTCTTCTTGTAGTGTCTCAGTGCTAGAGTACATGTTCTGTCCAACAATAATGTTGATATAAGGTCGGATAACTTATTACAATTTTCTTCTGCATTGTTAACCTCCATATAGTCCAGAACATTGAAAATAATAAGGTTTACCTCAAGGACGAAAGAGGCAATTGTGCAGTTTATGATAAAGACAAATGACCTGACTCTGCCTTCAGAAAATGCAAACACACACCAGCCAAGAACTGTCTTTTCTTCCTGCCTCAGGCTCAGGACCAGCACAGACTGTCTGTCTGATAACAGAGACACACTCCTCTCCACTGTGCAGGGGACGCTGTGTCCCACCAGCATATTATCACACTGCCTGAGAACTGAATCATCCTTGTGTGTTTTATCTGTGTGTATATGTGTGAGACAGAGATAGAGAAGGTAGTGTGTGTCCAAAAGAAACACTGGCATTATCTCACAGAGGCTACATAGGCAGACAAAGGTGCCTGTCTTTCCTTAGCCCCAATGGCTCCATCTTTCTCGTTTTATCAGTCTCCATCTCTTTCTGCTTCTCTGGTAGGTGCTGACTCAGTGGAAGAAAGTGAAAGGAGTTGGATAAAGTCCCACTTGAAACATAACCCTTTGTTCAAGTCAAACGTGCGTGTTTTGATGCTTGTCATTGACAGGAGCTGTTTGTGTAAGATTTTGGTGTGGAGAGGGAGCTAATTGGTATTGGAGTTGGCCATTCTAGCCGCTCGAGAGTCAAGTTCTTGTTTCAGGCATGACATGGGTTGGCTGTGCTCGTCAGCAGGTCTGGCTGTCAACACAGCTCAGGTCATACAGAACACTCCGACCTGCTTTGCCCAGATTAGACCCTGCAGTTTGAACTGACACTCTGAAATGTTATTCGACAATGGTATACAGCTCTCACATGCAATCTTCATCTTGATTCTTTTTTTGTCTTGCAAATTGGGGTTTCTGGACTATCTACTTTCACTGCGTCATTTGTTTTAATCTCCATTAGCTGGTGCGGTATGTTCCCTCATTCTGTCTGCGCTAATGTGATAAATTGCGATTTGATCAAGTGAAAACAAAAATGGCATTAATGCACAAATTTGTCATCATGCAGTCTAAAAAACCAAATGTGTTTGACTGTGTGCAACATGTTACAGCAGGATGCACATGGGTAAGTCTGTGATGAAGGATGTCAGAGCAACCCCCACATGCAACCATCTACATGATAATACATCACACATACTTCTGGGAAGAGTTTATTGACAGAGGAGGAAAGGCGTGTGGGCGGGTCGTAAACATTTCACATTGAACATCGGATCTGCTCGGACAGAGCAGCCTGTGTGTGATTGTGCGTGTACCCGTCTGTGAGTTTGTGGATGCGTGTGTTTTTGTGCGAGAGACTGAGTGTGTGGGACATGTGTGGGCGTGTGTGTGAGTGTGGGTGAGCAGCATTCCTATCTATCAAAGTCACTCGTGGGCCGCCCTGAGCCTCAGGAGAAAAATGAACCATACCCAGCGCGCCCAGCCTGCTGTTGCTGTTCCCCTGCCACCATTTCCTCCTGATTCACCCTGAGTGGCTGTGAGTGGGACGGACACACCTCGCTAAGTCACAGCACTGCCACAGGAATCTGATACATGCAGTAAAGATGCTCGCATACCTTGTTCGCTGATAATGGATTGGGTGAAAAACAGGTCATGCAAGGATAAATTATTCAATGAAAAACATGTCGATTGTGTTACTTTTTTTTTGAAAAAAAAAGAAAGTCTTTTCACTTTATTCAGTATATAACTATAACTCTATCTATGGAGAAAAAGAGCCACAGGCGTTAGTTACTAGATCTTAACTCAAGTAAATAATAGAAAACCCTAAAATGGTCCTATTAATCTTGCAATGTTTCTTTACATGGTTCTTTCTTTAAATGATCTCATTCTGTCTTTGAGATGGTATTTAGTTCACTCTGAAAAGCAACTCTGGGATGGTGAAGTTTCTGAAAGTGTGTAGAAGATGAGTCATTTGACTAGTTTAACCAGGGTTGTGAGTGATTTAAGATGACTTGTAATTGACCTGTGGGCAAAATGAGAAACATGCCGGTTTACTATAAGATTCTTAGGTTACAATAAATAGCAACAGCTTATGTGATGGAAGGGAAGGTGTATGAGTGGCTGAAATACACAGCAAAATGCAAAGGAGTCACTCTGAACTGATGATTCTTAGAATAGAGAATGCTTTTGTCGTAGTCGAACCTCTTAAACCTTGCCCTTTTTCTCATATCCCAGTTTGCTCATCCTCTCCTCCTTTTCTTGCATCTTGGTCCAGCCCAATTGAGAGACAAGCGGAGGAGGCTGGGAAAAGTCACAAGAGTGAAAATAACAACCATTTACCAAGCTAAGACATACTTGCTGTGGATCCTTGAACAATCATTACATTTGATGACTTGCACAGTTGCATCATCTTCCCAGTGTTCTGTTATAGCCCACTGCTGTATTCTATGATCTCTGTACAAAGAGAATTAACAGTGCTCATGACAACCAACCCAGTCTCACAGCAAACCATGAAACTAGTCAATAAGCTTCATTTTAATTGTCATGCTAACAGGCGTGTTTCTATGCTACACAGAGCCTCAAATATGACTGTGACTCTAAATGAAGGAGTTTGAGATCCAATCTGACCACAGATGTTTCAAATAGCTTCACTTTGAGATCAGTAAGATCAGAATTGCAAAATCTAGTGACTATTAACTTTTACATGTCTTGTTCTACAGATCAACTCTACAAAACAAGTCTTCTCAGTGATGATTCAGTTTTCCATCTCTAGTAAAACAATTAAAAATGGAGGCAATCCACCTTTCACTAGAGTTTTCTGTCCGAGCCCATGAATTCAAAATAAAAAGTCCTGCAGAGTTGATACAAACAGGTGGCAAACATTGCTCAGACCTGTGGAATTGACAAGTCAGAGCAGATTTGACTTATCTGAAAGATGGGGAAGATTCTGTAACTTCTGTTTCTACAGGAAACACATGAATGAGGAGGCAAATTGCAGCCTAAAGTATATTTCATGGGAACTTTGAGGTGTGTGAAGTCACAGACCATATCTGCCCATGTCAGCAGCATGTGAAGACAAAGTGATAAAGTAACAGGAAAGACTTAAGTAAAGTATACTGAGTATTTTGTGGAATTTCTTCACACATTTTGCTACAGAGAGCACTCAGGATTACATCACATAAGCCAAAGATGCCTGGTCATAATAGTAGTCAGTAGTAGCAAATGTGGTGTGAGAAAGTGTCTCATTTTTTAAACATAGCATGGAAGAACACAACACACAGAGTATCATAGGAAAAAATAGAATTAGATAAAAATAAAAAAAAGAGTGTCATGTTCAGAGGGGTGAGGAGCTGAGTGGGAAGGGTTTCGGTGTGGACAGGGCCTCTGATCTCACACCTGCAGAAGGAGCCCTGTTTGAAGTGCCGCTTGTTTGCCCTCCTGGCTCACAGCACAGATGATCGATGACACATCTCAAGCTCCACGGCTCTGCACACTAACAATGTGCCAGAGTGAGTGTGGCAGGAAAAAAAGAGAGAAAAAAAATGTGCAAAACATTTGATAACAGTAGACAAGAAAAGAAAGTGTCACTTGAGACTATGATTTAGTCACAGTCAGAGCTTACAGTAACTTCTGAACATCCAAGCCAGGGACATTTCAACCAGACCCCCGTCTCCAGAACTGTGAGTCACGACATTCCTCTGAATTTTGTCTGAGGAAACTTCACTAAAACTTCTCAGGAGCTTCAACTAAAATTCAAAACATAAAGTTAATCACGGAGAACGGAATTACACCATCAAATTTAGAGCATACCATAAAGTGCTTGCTTTTCTTCAATTGCTGTTGGCTGAGCGAGAAATGTCTGAACCCAAAAACATCTGTAGACAGAACAGCAGCTAGAAGCATATTGGATGCTGTCCAAATATTTCGCAATCATCCTCATTGTACTGTCTGTGCAGACGGCATGTTCATCATATAGTGTAGTATATAATGTTTAGTGTGCAGTGATGAGTAATATCATGTTTGGGTGTCTTTTCTTTCAATACAAGATTTAGAATGTTAGTCACTCCAGCCTTAGTCAACACATTCCTAAAGTGAAGCTGACAAGACGTGGTTTGTAAGTGTGTAATCACAATACTATGTTTTATTTCTTTGAGCACTGTTCTGCATGATTCTAGTAAATACCTGACTTAGAGGGTTTATTCACTGACTTGCAGTAAGTTAAAGCCCCCTTCTATTAGAAATCTAGGTTTCCATCTTGTTAAAATGCCCATATGAAGTTGATGTACTATCAAACATATCACCAGCAAAACCAGAAAACTATAGCTGAGGATATCTGCTTTGCTTTTGAATCTGCAGAGCACACCCTACAGTATCAGATAGGTGAAGTCAGACATCCTGTATGTTCCAAGAACATTGAAGGAGCCAGTCCTAACTATTTGCTGGTTGGAGCTGTACACTACAAAATTCTGAGGAAATAGGAATCTAGTGAAGTGTAGGAGAAGTTACCACAAGCTGGGTGTTTGTTTGTTTTACTCTTGTTTCTAAGATGGCAGACCTGACATGTTTTGTTTATGGATGTGATGGCGTGAAATTAGTTTCTGTAAGCTTTCAGTTATTTGGAGACATTGCACTGTCCCATCAAAAATTCCATGAACATACAGGTCTGCAGTCTTTGAAGGCTGCTCCACAAATTTAAACAATAAACAGGCATGTTTTACCGCTTAAGTAATTGTAAGTGTGAACTACTTATCTGGAAGACATGGCAAGTCCGTGGATAGTAAGGTAATTCGTTTCAAGCTTTTTTTTGTCAAGACACTGAGCCAGCAAGCTCTCTGTTGGCTGAGTCGTAGCCCAGTGTCTTCAGAGGACCTCAGCCAAAAAAAAGAAAACATTGAAAATGAGACTCAATTGCTAAGTCTCATTTTCAATGTTTTCTTTTTGCCCCTCTTTCCCACTTCTATGTCTATTTCGTGCACTAACGCAGAGTCTCTGGGTTGTAACTGTCTGTGTCTATGGACCACTGAACCAAGACAGGGCAGTCCACCAAAACTGGTTGCTATGTCCATGCTGTAATTACCAAACAGTAATAAAACAATGATCTCAGGCTGCCAATTCAGACTTACTGAGCACATGTATCATGGGCTTTTCATATAATAGGCAATACTCGCTTGGGCTTAATTCACTGTCAGCAAGACACTGTCATAGCTCTCTGCGTCTAGTTGATTGAGGCAAAGCAGTGTCTTACAATCAAAGAGACTCAGCCCCCAAGGGGAAAGTCTCTCCCAGGCAGACACTCACTAAGACTGGGGCAGCTTTCCGCTGACATGTTGCTGAAAATGAATAGAGCACAAGCAGGTGTTGCCTCTTATGCCAAAAGCTCATGATTCGAATGCTCACTGAGTAAGTTTACAACCCTGATCATGATTTTAATGAGGTTTGTTTTTTATAATATGAGCAGAGCAGGTGAGTTTTGCAGGCTGAGATGTGGGTGGTACCAGATTAACATATTTATAAACTACATTCACTGAATGAAGAGGAGATTGAGAAGCATATACATCAAAGAGGATTCAATATTCGAGGTTGTATATTCAAACAGAAAAGTAAAATATACAATTTTCAAGAACACTTTGGAGTTTTTAGGGGTTTGAAAACGGCATGACAGTCAATTTGTGATTAAATCAATTTATAATGAAGCTATTTAATTTGTGTTCGTCTTTGTGAATATGAAGACACATGAAAGATATCGTTAGTTCAGCATGAGGAATGGAAAGTTTGGACTTTGGAGGTAACTGCACTCCCAAATCAGTTCAAAGAAACAAAGAGCTTAGCTCCAGGAGGTTGCCCCATATTTAACCCTCAGATAAGAGTATCACCTAATTGAAGTTTTTGTAGGCAAAAAGCTAATGTACTTCCAAAAAATGGAATTAGTCATAATTAACAATAATTACCATCAAAACTATTTCATTGTAGTTAAACACTGTGATTTGAGCCTCTGCATGAATCCTTTATGAGTACAGTGTGCTGTTATGGCTTAGCCTATCACGTTTGTAACAGGATACTTCACACTGCATTCCATAATCTGTGCATGAGTAGCAAAACATTTGTCTTGTTCACGGTCTCTCTTGTGTCGTGATGGCGCACTGCTCACAGGACGCTAGCTGTGCCATGCTGCACTCCCAAAGCCCCTCGATCTTGGGCTGTGAACCGCTTACTGCACAGCCTATTCCAAGTGGTGTAACTACAACACCCCCGCAAAGTAGACCTGATAATTGCTGTCTTTTACAGAGTTGGTCTGCTCATACTAAAAGGCCCACAATAGGACAGCCTGGAACTGGGCTGAATGTGCTAAATAAGCTAATGAAATCCACCCACAGGACACAAGCCGGCCACGATAAGAACCTTTATAGCTGTGAAACTCAACCAAGCTGGGAGGGTGTTAGCTCTATGTGTTTGTTTATTTGTAAGTTTGACAGCCCACGGCTTAGTGCTAGAGGGACTGGTGGTCCGACGAAGGTTAGGTGTCAGCGTGGGGAGTAGAAAATAGAACAGAGCCGAACAAAGCAGAGAGATAGTTTGGAGAGAACAGGAGTGAAAGAGAGGAGGAGAGATAGACTCAGGGCAGGAAGTGTGGGTGGGTGGGTAGGTGGTTTTGGCAACACAGAATGGACTTCTTGCGAATTTCTTCTGGTAAAACAAAGATATGACTTTTGCAACGGCTTTACCCATTCACTAAAAAGTATCAGTTGTAAAATATTTGCTCTTTGAGGTCAGTGTGAGTGGAAAAGACACCAAATCGGCTTACTAGCAACATGTTATGATGTGCATCAGTACCTCCAACACTTTTGCACTGAAAGACAACAGATATGCTTGGAGATAATAGCTGTGAATATGTGTGTATGTATGTGTACAGTACAGACTGGTGATGAATACCAGATGCAGGCATTTCCTTTGTTAGTGCAAGCAAGTTCAGAACTTGCCAAATCGCCCTGCTCTCCACCCACACAGTTGAAAACTTCCACACACTCCCACACATACACTAGAATCCCAGCCCACTAATCCTCCTCCATCCCATGCTCAGGGGTAGCCAAAGCTGCAGGCTAATTCAATCTTGGCTGATGCTCTACAGCTTTTCTATTGTCTTGCTGTTCTCCACCCTTGGTCCTTGCACTCACACTCTTTCTAATTAGTTTTCTCTCTTCTGCCACTTTTACCCTGACTTTTTTTTCTTGTGCAAAGGACTTTTGACTGTTTTCTGTTTTGCTTTGTTTACTTTTTCCTGCTGCTTTTTCTTTTTTAAGTGTACCTGCCCCCTTCAGCAGCTCCTTGCTCTGCAGCTGACAAAGTAATCTAATCACCGATAGTGAAGGTCATTGCAGGTCACATGATCAGGCATGCAGGTCATGCAGAGTTGATCTCATCTGTGACGTCTGCACAGGAGCCTCCTCCCTTTCACACTCTTAATATAGCCCTCTGTCCCCACTTACGACATCATCCATTCCTGCCTTCATCCGGCTATACAGCCCCCCTTCTCCTATCGCTTATATTTCTCTTACGCACCTTACCTCTTTACTCCAGTGCCTCCCCTTTCCTTTTCCACCCTTTTACCCCCAAGCTTTCCAAGCTTTGTCAAACCCTCCCCACTACCAACTACCACCATGCTCATTTTCCTTTCTTCCCTTTGCCAACTCGTGTTGTGTACGTGTGTGTGTTACACTACATGATAACAGCAGCAGTTCCATAAAAGAGAGTCCATTGGACTTTGTGTTCATTGCTTTCCTGCTGACACCTGTCTGCAACCACTGGTTTGGGATTGAAAACAAGTTTTATGATAGCTTACATCAGGGAAACCTCCATTTGAAGTTTTTTTTTTTCTGGGTGGATGACTGAGAAGCAAAAGTGAGTCACATGATCAAGGGTGTAGTGACCCATTTTTTATCTATATGACTAATAATTAAAGGCAAGCTTAAATTCAACCCCATAGATAACCAAGGCATAACAGTTTCGCTTCCCACCCAACAGCCAAAATGTTGCCTTTCACCATGATTCTCAAGTTGTCATATTCATCAATTCAGCAATTACAAAAACAGTGAAATGGAAAAATGGAAAGCCATAAAAAAGTAATTTATAGCTATTCCAAACAGCTGTCAGAGACAGGAAAAAGAAACAGTGGCACACTTTAACACACTTTTCAATAATCACATATATACTACTTTAGAAAAAGATCATGCCAAAACATATTCTTTCAAAGATTTGAATGTATCTCATAAAGCCTCACAATATATATGTTTTTTGACTGACAAAAGTTGTCATGCCTAGAAATATGAAATAGCAAGTTATTACTCTTTTCATTGAGCTCTATTGTTAGAACTATGCCTGGAAATATCTACAGACATTCATAGTCCCCACTGTGAAGTTGGCGTTTGCAGTTTTGAGTTAAGTCTCTAAACAACTATTGGAATGATGGCTATGCAGTTAAGTAGAGAATTCACATTCAAGGCACCCCATAGTATGAAATGTTATTTCCATGTCTTGCATGTCACCTAGCTGAGATACAAAAACAAATACATTTGTCCCATCACCACAAGTTTATGCATATTGGGTTGTTCGAGTTTCAATATGTTAAAATCAAGAAAGTGACTCTGGTAAAGGTAATGCTAAATATCAACATTTGACCATTATCATCACCCTTTCTGAAGCCAGGAGTGGCAGTTGTCAAAATTTCAGGAATTGCTAATTAAATTAAAATGGTCTTTAGATTTGTTTACTTTTCTCTTTCAAATTTGGGAATTTCAACAAAGGGATATAATGTTAACAACTCACTTTTGAAACAAGCCTCAAGTGGCCATTTGTGGAACTGCAGTCATTGTCACTTTTATGTGGACTTTTATGCCCTTTCACACTGGCATGGCTCCATACCATTTCCCAAACCTAATTTTGAACCGTTCAGCCTTTCACCTCTGGGTAAGCTCATCCTAACATCTTGCTAGATTTGCTTGGTCATTTCTTGCTATCATTCTGAACTTAGCCTTCATTGTGACAGTTCAGGCCCTGTCACTATGCCTCCAATCGATCATGCGCCCTGGCTACTTGGCCGAATGGTCAACATGCATGACTCACCCGGGAGGCTGGGGTTATAACCCTGCCTGGGCCCACCTTCGTCCTCCCATATTCATCAACACACCTGAAGTCTTAACTAAACAAAGCTCTTCACCTCACTTGCTCCACCAGGCTTCAGCCTTGCCTAAGTTTAGTCAGGCCTATTCTTTGTTACTTGATATAGCCAGTCAGCCAAATATGAGTTGCCATTAAATTAGTCAGTTGGGTCTATTTCTGTTGTACCAGATGACGTGTCTGGTGTTGACTGCTTGTTAAGGATGTGTTATCAAGCCTCCACTAGTGTTTGTCACACAATAGCAAGAACAAGGAAGGGAATTTTATATAATCAGACACATTACATGGTGGGTTGGCTGTGATGTGCCAAGTTCAGAGGCAGTTTAAAGGGTAATTTGAGACTGCAAATGAGGGCGGAGGCAGAAACTGACTGGTGCACATTGTGTAACCATAAACCAAATCTCTGCTCAAGCAATGTCATTGGTAAGTCAGGTCATCCAAGCCCCTGGTCTTTGTAATTGTTAAATATCGACCAGACATACTGTATGTAAAGCAACGATGTATGCTATTACTTTAGTATGTACGTAGCATACTTTATTATACTATTCAATGCTGGACATAATAAATCAAAACTGATATGACAAAGGCAGTCAGTGATTCAGTGCTCTTTATGATCTTTTGTTTGTCTAGATCATGACTTTGGCCTCTGACTGTTCACATTTCCTCATTTGTTCTGACTCTTTGCCACTAAGAGGATAAACACATTTATCATCTCACTTTGGTCCCTGACTCTCTGACATAAACTCCCTGACATCTTTATTGTAAATCTTCACTATATAAACAACCAGCATGATTCTTGATCCCTGAATTGCCAGTAGAGTATTAATCATTAGCTCCATTGTTAGCCAAAGATTTCTATCAGCATAGTGTGTTTGGACTTCGTCATGCAAGTTAAGTGCTGTTTAGTGGTGTCTGTGAGTCCATGTAACATGCTGTAATTAACTGTCCTATAAAATGGATTGTTTTAAAGGTGGTATTACTAATTTGGAATTAATTTATTGTTTGCTTTCTTGTCAAGACATAAGGACTTTGCACACAAAACTTTTCAGCCTAGATGCCTTTGGCTCATCCAACAGTTAAAAATTGCTAGGTTATGTCTACACAAAGAACTTATGCCTAAAAGAAGTTAGGCATACTGAAAGAATGCATCACGTTCTTTAAGTTATCGCACAATTTGGTGTGTATATACACACATATTAAATATACAAACACACACAACTTGCAAATATCTTAAGAGATATATTTCCTCTATGCACATAGGAACTGATTCTACTTATGATGATTTAGTACCACTATAAAAGTAACTGATAAGTAATTATAAATAACAATTATATTTAAATGTAGCCTAAATAAATTAAAATAAAAAGGCTGAATGGGAGGGCTTGACTTGTTGATGGGTGGGCCTTTCCCACTGGGGCCAGACCCAGTCGCCATACGTAGAAGTGACTACACTGGAATCCATCTATCTGACCTTTTCAGAATTAAAAATTACTTTAGCTTTCTATTTGGAGTCATGGAACAACTTCATGTCCCAAGCTTCCATGAGGGGAATAAGTTACTGGCAACATTCATAACATGTCTGACCTTTGCTGAACTCATTCAAAACATGCTGCTGCAGTAACATGACTTTATGTTGTCAACAGCAGTCAAAGGAAGGATTTCTCTTTATGGTTCACATTTGTTGAATTTTTGCAGTGTAAATGACTGCACATAATAGTATGATGTAAGACAGTTGATGCTCAGTTAGTGTTATCACTGTGTTGTTTCACATGTTGAGGTATTGGAAAATCCAAGGTGGAGGGGACACTAAAGGTGCCTCAAGGGGTGAGATGATGGAAGAAAGTAGAGCGGTAAAAGGGTTTTAGCAAATACATGAAGCACAGTGTCTGTCATAAATCTGTCAAAATTAAGAATATCTAAAGAATCAATGTAACAAATCTACAAAAGAAAACATAGTTGACAAGTTGGATCATAAGACTATTCATCAGTTTTCTTAAGAAGAGCGACACAGACTGTAAATGTTATCTTAAACCCCCTGTTTGTACTTCTCATTACTCATTTACCATTAGAGCTCTTTGGTTGGACTCACACAGGAACGATTAGGGACCAACAGCACTGATATCCAGGCCAGAGGCAAGAGGGTCATTTCTGCCAGCTTTGAGTGTTCTGGGTGGAAACATGCTTATTGGAAGCTAGTGACTATGAAGCCACAATGAGCTGTCAGTCCCTTTGGATGCAAGCACTAACGTCACCCAGTTCATAAGGATTAACTGGAACGGTAAAGGTTATAAGGCGGTGCAAATTTACATCTTGCATTTCACATGTTACTTGATTTCTGTGGATTTTTTTAATTTTATTTCATTTTCAGCCTGCTGTTTCTGCAATGCCTTTTTTTTCCTACACAATTTGTGCAAAACACCACCCTCCTTCACAAAATGGAACAAGCTGATTACACTTAAACTATCATAAGAGTCTTTACCGGAATAATATCAGCAAATTTTTAGATTACGTGTCGTTTTATTTCCCTTTTTTCCCCTTATCATATCAGCTTTAAGGAAATGCCACATCTTCTGCAGGATTTAAAAAAATTCTGTGTCAACTGGGAAGTTTCAAAGCAACACAGCTGGTGGAAGAGATACAATGACACAAAGACTTCAAGGCAAGTCAAGAGGAAGGAAGGCAACCCGGAGGTGCTCTTCTGGTGTTATTTGCACTCTGCTTCAATTCCTCTTTTTGGCATGTTGTGACTGCGCACATGTATACTTCACACAGGCACATAAGAAGGCCCTCACCTGTGCTAACCATATACTTGAAAGGGCGACAAATAACCGCCTGCATTTCCACAATGAGTGTGTATGTGTGTGTGTTCATCTGCTCTTGTGCATGAATGCACCATCACGTGCCCAGGCACATTCAGTATGTGTTTTGGAAAAAAGAGGGAGATCAGCTTCATCCAGCTAAAGACAGGCTGTGGGAAAACTTGTATAGAACAGCCCCAGGTGACGGGGAAAAAAAGAAGAAGAAGCACTATGTGCGTGGTGGAAATATCACATGGGGGACTTGAGCAGAGGAGAAGGGAAAGTGTGCATGCTCACAGACAGGAGAAGTGCAATCACCCTGCAGAAGGACACTGAAGCAATCAGATATCACTTGCACTGAGTCAGCGTTTGGTACCTTGTATGGGAAGAGTCAAGTGTCCGTGCCAAGCTCAGTGGCATTCAGCTGGTACTACTGTTAGCTTTGATTCAAAGCCACCAGCCCAGGTGCCCCCTCCGGCCTCGTGCAAGAACTGTGGGTTGTATCATGACTCTTACATGAACTGTGACACACGTGGCAAGTGAACCACCTGTCTCCAATGGCAGTCATTCATCATGTGATAACTAGGTTGCCAGATCATGTACAGTATTGTCTTTCTTGATTTTAAATCCCTTTTCATTGATGGAGCCAACCATGTTTTTAGCAAAGCAGAGGCAATGTATTCAGCGGTGTTGCTTTGTCTGTCTGTTAGCAACATAACTCAGAAAGTTATGGACGGATTTTGATGAAATTTTCAGGAAATCTCAGAAATGGAAAAATGAACAAGTGATGATATTTTGGGGGTGATCCAGATCACTGCCTGGATCCAGGATTTTTTAAAAACAGATTCTTTATTATGTGGGGATAGGGATAATTTTGCTATTAGAGCATACAATGGCTTGGCAGAGGTCTGTGCTCTTTGAGTGCTTCTAGTTAAAAATGAGTTGAGCATCCCCACAATCTTTTAAACCACAAACAACAGCAAAACCCTTCTCTTGAGTACATCAACATCACATGTGCATCATGCGCTTTTTCAGTTTTTAATGATTTTAGGTTGAGTCATGAGAAATGTGGCTGGATTTTTTGTAGTCTCTATGAGATTTCCCTGTTCTGTCCACATCATCTTTGCCTCTATAGCCTTGTTTGCGTCCTCACACTAGTACTCACGCCTACTAAATATGCACTGTACATTCTGTACACACAGGGCGGCTCCCACCGTACTGATCCACTCCCCTGTAGCACCTCTAGCTGGAATGTCAAACAGCCACAATGCTAACTGTCAACGAGCTCCAGGGTAAGAACGATATTTTACACTTTAGTCTCGGCCAAAGTTAACCTTGAATTCTCCCATCAGTCACAGATGCACTGCTCGAAGCAAACACATGCCATAATATAAATGGCTGCGTCAGATGGACTTGACTTTGTGAAGTTTTCACTCATATAGCTTCTAAAGTCTAAAAACTGTCTTGTTGGTACTGTGTTTGAATAAAAATGATGTCTCCACCTTTTTCCTCTTTCACTTATCTGTCAACTGCTTTCCACCCTTTTGTTGTTATTGCAGGCGCATCCAAATACATGTAGCACCACAGGCACCACTCAGGAATACTTCCAGTCGGGAGAACACCGATCATGCAGAGAATCTCCTGCTGCCTAGTAAATGTGTAAACGTGTGACTGCCCTCCTGGGTGATAACAATATGCTTACATGCACAAATGTCTTTTTTCTTTAATACAATATTTCCTCAAGGGAACTTTTAATTCTTCTTGCATTGTATTTTTTGAACAGCTTTTGTATTCTTTCTTTAACATCTATGCATACCGCAGTAAAAATGTGCATGAAACCACTCATATTTGCTAATTGGAGCCTTCAATTGACAAAATGAAAGAGTTGAAGCTTTTCTTCAGCAACGAGTAATTCAGTTAATATCATCAAAGGACTGCTAAACCAGAAACAGGCCGTGGATATGCAACAACTCCTTTTGCTTCTCATATAAATGTGCACCACCTGGGCTTCTTCTAGGAATTAGGAGAGCAGCTCTTCTTTCGGTCTTTTAAGTTTTGTTAAGCAGCTTCATGTAGAACTCAAAAGACTTTAATTTTTTCTTCTTTTTTGTGTGTGTTGACAGCCTCTGTGGTAGAATAGCGACCATGCCATCCATTTGTAGTTCTCTTATAGCTGCACGTATTGAGTCGGCAGCTCATTTTCTGAGTTGAATATGCATAGACACTCGCATAAGGACGAAAAGCACTCTTCCCCACTCCCACAGAAGCACTCAGTGCAATGATTACCTGCCTTGCCACTCAGGGGGCCATTTGCTGTTACCACAAAGCTGATTATCTCACCCCTACAGCTGGCTGTTTGCGGCTTTGTGATTTTTCTCCCAAATGCCCACACTGCTATTTGTAGAAATGTTACCTAGCTGGCACAGGCTGCAATATGTTTGTGTTTGTGTGGATGTTTGCTTCTGGATGAGTGTTTGCGGTGGTGCCTGACTCTATGTTTGTGTGTGTTTGGCAGGTGGGTGAGTGGGTGTTAATGTGAAATGGAGGGCTGTAAGAATGGATGGATGGATGACACAAACAGGGCAGAGTGGTGGGAGGCTGGTGTCAGGGCCCGACTCCCACTACCAGGCTGGATGCAGTATCTGACAGCTGACTGAGAGTCTGCAGGCCCCCTCTTTACACAGCCCCACCAAAAGGTCAACACTTCAATCAGCTCCGCTCCCTGGATGCCTCTTTTTCTCTCTTACCACTGCAAAACCTCAATTCGCCCTCTTGATACGCACTTAGCCGTTCTTGACCGTATCTCACTGGCGGAAATTTGCTGTTCCAACACAAGAGAAAATAGCCTCAGAATGTGTTTATATAGCTGAACCATGTGACACCCACAGTATATTAAAGTTCCGAGGCAGATGATTATGCACGCTGGATCATATGTGTAATTTTGGTGCACTTTGGTGTGTGGAAAATTGCCACCCTCAAAGTCATAGCTGGCTCATCAGTCGGAGCGTTTAAATTTTCCAGACCTTTAATTTCCTCTTAGTTCCCTTTCAGGTCTCTTATTTGCCTCCACACATCATGCGCTCTTAATTTCCTGGAGCATGCCACCTGCCACTGGAAAGAATCTTTCTTGCAGAAGATCAAATCTGTAATTCAGATATTATTTATGGTGCCAAGACTGCACTGATGGCTGCAAAGCACAGACTAGAATCTGGACAAACAAGTCAGACAAATGCATAATCTTGTTGCCATTTGTTTTTCCTGATTTATTTACCTGACTTCCTGTCAAAAGCAGGTCCGATGTGTGGTCCTGTATCTTCTGATCAAATCAAAGGTAAATAGGCTTTGAAACCTTATCGGCAAGTTGCGGCATGTCTGTTTAGTGTGTCACTTCCCCATTTTATGCATCGTTCCCTTATTATTCACACGCTCCACTGTTTTATTTGTCGTAATCATGACTGATGAATTAACAGGTCTCCCAGTACTGTCAGCTCCATGAATTATCATTAACACCAAGAGTTGAAATGTCAATGGGGTGCAGATGAAGTGTGTCCAATGATTTCAGGAGGCTAATAAGAGTACTGATACAAAACGGATGAAGAGGGTGTTGGTTTGAGTATCTACTGAGAGTCTCATCTGCATTTCAAGTCTGATGAGGTTAAAGTCACTCCATATCCCCATCCATATTACCAGTGACTAAGCCTGCATGAAAATGCTCTAAAGCCATGCGGGAAAATATCACGCTGTTTCCCAGCCAGTGTGTCATGTCAGTCATCTGCCAGCACATAAAGAAAATCTCATGCATCCACTCCTTCCAGTGGATCCATGACTCATTTCTTTTGCCCACTTTACCACTGCAATGACACGTGTTTGGATACAAGTCCACGTATCAATTACTGTATCTTTTAGGGAGTAAACTTGCATTCCTATTCCTTAATATTGTTTGTTCTTTCTGCTGTCTTAGTGGAAAAAACGTCAATAAAAGTGAGTTTTAAAATGTTTGGACTGTTGAGCTATTGTTGAAACAGCTCGTCCATATTGATTAGAAAATGATCGGTAAACTTCTTAAGAGATGATATGAATCAAATGAAATGAAATGAAATGAAATGAAATGAAATGAAATGAAATGAAATGAAAAATACTTTATTTATCCCTTTTGAG
>JAOXYM010000015.1:21529408-21543199 GCA_028567055.1 Leptatherina wallacei | reverse complement strand
ATAAACAAAAAAAGGCCCTAGAACAGACCCTTGACTGATGAAGAAGAGAGGACTTAAATTTGCCGGCAGCGACAGAAAATGATCAAATAGATAGATATAAGGGAAACAATTTTAAACCTGATACCCCGACATAGTGTTGTCGAGCATGATGCGATGATCGACAGTGTCAGAAGCTGAGGTCAAGTCCAACAACATAACATGAAACAATGGCCTGCATCACTCCTCATCAAGATGTTGTTAAAGAAGGGCTGTTTCAGTGGAGTGAGCTCTGCGAAAAGCAGACTGAAAACGATCCAAAGCAGCTGGAAGTTGCTTAGCAACATTTTTTTCTAAAATCTTAGAAATAAATGGCAAGTTTGAAATAAATCTGTAGCTGCTGAAAAAGGGAAGGATCAAGCTTGGGTTGATCTGAATCTGAATGTTGTTCAGCATTTAGTTAGAACTAAAGCAGCATAAAAAGGAACTAACTCTCACTTTGAATACAGTGATATCAACTATGAAGTGCTCTGGCTCCTTCTTCTTTCAGTTGTCTTCATTTATTCATTGATCTATACCTGATTATCTGTCTGAGCTGTGTCTTATTCCTTCTATGTCTGGGTAGAAATCACTATCAGGGTGGATGAGTCAGACTGCCTGTCCATGGCAAGTTCTCACGACCAAGAGACAGAGCGCTTCCTGTCCACAGGCCCTACAGGCCGGCGTGTCTCCTTCAATGAGGCTGCGCTCTTTGATCAAGAAAGAAGCAAGAAAACCCAAGAGAAAGGCCGCAGGTCAGAGAGCCAGCACTGAGGCTACACGTAAAGCCCATGTTTAAAAAAAGAAAAAGTTTTTATTGTTCTGTTGTTTTTTTAGTTTTTTTTTTTTTTTTTTTGGGGGGGGGGGGGGGTGTCCTTTGCTTTTGATTCTTTTTGTATCATTACTAAATGCTTGCAGCTTTCTAAAGTCAAATGATGTAAACATTTTACTGTGTCTAACTTCTGTGTTCATGTAGAGTTATAAATGATTTCAGAATGCATTACGTAAGCTGTGAACACAAAGAGTACCTGACATTTCTCATTATTTTACTGCCCTACTTTTCTCCTAAAGCCTTGGGTCTGATTGTCAAAAGGAATTATTCTGTTGGGCTAAATCCTGAATCCAGTGTCGCTGTGATTGGTTGAAGTCAGATATCCCCCCCCCCCTTTGATTTTTGTGTCCAGTGCAAGGACATGCCTCTGGATTTAAAACTTAATATAAGTGAGCACAAATTATGTTTCCATTTGTAATCATAGCTTTACATTCACCTGTTCACCTCAGGTACACGCTAACCGAAGGTGACTTCCACCACTTGAAGAACGCAAGGCTCACAAACCTCCACATTCCTCCACCGGCCCTCAAGATAGTCACCATCCATGAATGTGACTCAGCTGAAAACACTATCACTATGACAACACGTTCTGTTGCTAAGTCAGCACTTTCCATCTTCCAGGTGAGAGGCTGCATGGTTGGATCAAAGCGTTGCTCTTGCAGTTGAGTTTCCAGCTGCAACCTTATGTTTCCTGGAACTGTATGACCTTAAAATTGCTTGGGTTTGACTCTACACCTGTTTCCTCATGTAATGCATAAGAATCTATATGTTAATATGGCCCGCCCACATGCCAGCAGGTGATACTTGCCTTCCCTTTAAGGGTTATTCAGCCATACATTTCTGAAACAGAGAGTTATCTTCATGTGAGGAAAGGAGAAGTATCAGAAGGGTGGTTGTCACTTACTGTCACTTACTGTCACTTTAAATATACCAGTCACTCAAAGCTAGCTGAGTAGCTAGCCAAGCTGAAAGTAGCACCATGAGCCAAAAGGTAACAAAGTCTGCTTTGATGTGTGTGTCTCCTTCTGTTTAGCCGATGCTGTGCCCTCTCCCACAAACAGCACTGACGAGCTTGAGTGTCAATCCTAGTTGCGCCCTTCCTGGAGATGCTCTCAACTCTGTGGTGGACACCAGTTTCTGTGAGAAAACTGTAGCTCTCAGCAACAAGGAACCGAGCTCCAGCTCTGTAAGTAACTTTAAAATAATTCATCAAAACTTATTTTAAGTACCAGCGCAACCATCAAAACATACGGACTTTGTACCTGCAAGGGCTCATGTTTTGCAAGATGAATTTAGGTCAGAAGACTGTAAACATGGATCAGTTTTAGAGGGATATGTTTTTCTGAAGTCGGTCAGTTTTTACGCCGCTGGGCAATCAACCAGTGAGTCGTCCTTACAGACCGAAGGAGGACCAACGAAAACAATGGCTGATGGGTAAACATGGAAGCCTGTGTAGAGCCTTGCTGTCAGAGAGGATTATACACAGACTACTGCTCTTTGCAGATTTTCTGTCTGACCATGTTTCTCTCTGTGTTCAGATTGAGATGATGGGAGCGGGGCCACGGGGCAGAGGCAGCAGCATCAGTTTTGGAGAAGGCGCTGTGGTAGGGAACAGCGCCTCCCCTGCTGTGCAGGGCGGTGCAGGGAGCCCGAGACCTGTGCTGCAGTTCCTTACCAAACTGCGACGCCATGCCAGTCTGGAGGGGGCCAGTCCTTACTTCAAGATAAAGAAATGGAAGCTGGATAGCAGCCAAAGAGCCTCCAGTCTGGACACAAGAGGTAATGGATCTTTTAAGTGTAAAAAGTGTAGTTCATTGCATTACTTCCTTTTTTTTAAAGCAAGAAATGAAAGATCTGTAGTAATGCAGCAACAATTCTTATTTGCATGTCAAGTATTATTGTGAGTTTTCCTTCATGGTGAACAGACAGTGTTTTAGCAGGGAGCTCCAGGAACCAACTGTGAGCTGCTGGATATATGCACACAAGCATACCAGACAGATGGCACGGTGACGCAAAGTTTGATCTTTCCAAATCAATTTGAACCCCTGAGATAATACTTCCTGCCGCTCCCCTCCATCCTGCATACACACACTCCTCCCTGCTTGTCCCCAGGCTCCCCTCTTCGCTCATACCAGGATGACAAAAAAAGACCACAAAATCCCGTTGCAGAAATCTCAACAGTTGACAGAAGCTTTCTGTTGAATTAAGTGTCGCTTCACTCCTGCTGTCACGCCACTCGTAGAGCTCTCACTGCTCTTTCTCCGTGTTTCGTTGTGAGCCAGGCTCTCCAAAGAGGAGACAGTTCCAGCGCCAGCGGGCTGCCAGCGAGAGCATGGACCAGGAGGACAATGACGCCCACCACATCGACCTCATCCAGTACATCGCCCACATCCAGGGTGACACCTACTGCCCAAGTCAGCCCACCGTGCGCCTCCTCTCGCCTCCGTCCACACCACCCCCCTCCCTCGGCAGGTATCTTTAATTCCCTTGCCATTCATCCGTCCACTGCTTTGCGGCTGTGCATTCATTTCTTTACTGCAGCTAGAGGTGCTTTGTTACTGATTTACCTTAGTTACAACTCTCAGTCCCAATTCAGCCTCAACTTGGCTCAGCATGAAGGTCTGCTTTGATGAAACACAGTTGCTGAACTCTAAAATGGATTTAATCAGGCCAGATAAACAGAAAAATATAAGTACAAGTCCCAAAAAATCATGCTTATGAACTTCTCTTATGAACCCTAACTTCCTCGTGTCTGTTAGGGTAATTGTTTTAATATGACTTTTAATTAGATTAAAACGCCCTGTTTACTAACTGTAGAAATACTCTTACACCACAGTCTGGTCTCTGTGTTATGAAATCCCTCAAAACAAGGGTTCTTTTTAGACCAATTTCATGTTTCAAGCAGGAAGCGGGGGGAGGGGGGTGATTCCCAGAGTGCTTTTTTTTTATTTATTTCCCAGAGCTGAGCGAAGAATTGGGATGCAGGGTTTATATCTGGCATAAGAAGCCATTCCATTGCTGACTTGGTCCAGAAATATCACAATGTCCTCTGAAGTTTGATTTTGTTGTTTTGAGTTTGCCATTAAAGCAAAGCAAGTTTCATTAAATATTAGTTTTGCAAATCCAAAAATAAACATTCTTACATAACTATTTGTTTCCTTAAGCTGATTATCAGATAAGTAAATTCAGTATTTCCTGTGTACATTTGCATTTATTATGTAATATAAAATCAATTTCCTGGGAGCCACTACGAGTGAAGAAAGTTAATGGGCTTCGTGCTCATTTACTCAAGGCATTTTATGTTCCATAAAATCTGTATTTTTATTCATTTTTTCTTAAATCTCCTGTCCCCAGATGAAAGCATGGATTTACTGAATAACGTCTGAGCTTAGGTGGCTTCAGTGATTCAGCTGTCTAAGGACATGCAACAGCAGCCATCGCAAGTCATAAAAACCATTCTGTGCTCTGTGAACACAGCCATGTCGTAGATGAATGTGTTATTTACCTCAATGTTCTGACACTGACGCTTGTGTTGCATGTTTTTTTTCTTTATTCTCCCCTCTCTTTTTTTTCTTGCATTTTATCTCATCTCTTAATCCCTGTGTGCACACTACAGTGTAGAGGTAGAGGTGATGGTGGAGCCCAGCTGCAGCCACAGTGGACCTGGGGTGATTGGTCTGTCTCCTGATCCTCAAGAAGAAGCACACTCTGTGGTAAAAAGCAAAGGTGCCAACCCCTCAGACTCCCTCCAATCCCAGGATCCCCAGTCACTTTACAGAGACATCTGGACACTCCGTGCATCGCTTGAACAGTACGCAGCCTCTGACCAGAGCAGCAACAACGATAGGAACTCAGTCTGCAGCGATGCTGAGAGTGTGTGCTCACTGGGCGGGCGCACAGACACGGAAAGGGGAGAGCTTCCCAGCTACCCATCCCAAGATTTAGGGGATGAGGCAGAAGCTGGAGAGGATGATAAGGACTTCTTTGTATATATGGATGAGACTTTGGGGGTGAAGGAGTCAAGAAAAAGAAAACAGGGAAGCACAGAATCAGAGCGTGGGGGTAGTGATGGAGAATCAGGGACTCGTAAACTGTTGCAGATGGACAGTGGGTATGCATCAATCGAAGCTCCGTATCGAGGTCCAGAAGAGCTGCGACTTTTTGGGAGCAGCAGCGGCAGCCCTAAAGATAGAACAGCTCATGAAAAAAGGCACCATTTCACCAACGCAGGGCGAACTGGCACTATCGGTGAGAGTTTTGAGTCTTATCTATGCGAGGAGGAGCCTGAAGAAGAGTTATTGCTGGGTGCCAGTGGTGGAGTTTCCATTGAAACAGGAACTGGGTCACTGAGCTGGTTGCCATATGGTCAGATGATCACACCTCGAGAGGCTGTGCAGCCACCGCCTCAGCCACTAACTCTGCACCGGCGCGACTACAGCATAGACGAGAAGACGGACGCACTGTTCCACGAGTTTCTCCGCCATGACCCTCAGTTTGACCAGCAGGAGTCACCGAGAAAGCACCGTTCCCGGATCCACCTCCGCAAGCAGTGGCAGCGCCACAAGCAGTGGAGCGACCCTGGTGTGAGACACTTCCAGTCCTCGTTTGAGAGACAGCGGACTCCGCTGCGAAGAGGGGACAGTGTAAACTACCCCCTGGACACAAGCTATCATAGCACGCTTCCTCGCATTGTCAGTGCTCCCGATGAGGAGACCAGCGATGGAACCGGCAGCACTCCCGATACACCAAAGGTAGGGCCAACAACTGCGGAAGATGAAGGGAAGAAAAAGAAAGGTGTCTCTACTACAGACTCTGAGGAGCTCACTTCCTCCTCTCCACCTCATCACCCCTGCATCTCTGAAAAAGATGGAGGGCTGATTGACCAACCCGACCCTCAGGAGGACAGTAAACAATGTGCATATCCTCCTGAGCCCCCAGATGAGCGCTCACCCCCTCAGCTGCCTGATTCCCCAGGCTACGGCCCTCAAACTATCACAGCAGAGCTTACAGACAAACTGACAGCTCACTTGGATGAGAGGCTATACACGGGCCTTCGCAGGAGCAAGGACACAGCCACAGAGTGTGTGATGGTGACGGCCACATATGCCTCTCCAGACCACAGCCCAGTGTAGCAGGGCTCCAGGCATTAGCCTTGTCAGTCTCACTTCTGCTAATACACACTTTGGGTTCCATTTAGGTTTGTCTTATTTCTTAGATTATGTTCTTTCTGTGTGAATAGCTTGAATGACAAGATCCAGACCCATAAAAACCATGCAGAATATGCTTTCATAATAAGTTGACACATGGAAACTCCTCCCATGTCAGCATTACAAATTTGCTTAATGTTGCGATTTTACAGTCTACCAACAAAGAAAAAAATATGAATTAAAATTAAAGATAAAAAGTTAGCATAAAAAGTCATGATTTTGATAATAACTGTTCTGTGTCTGTATTCTGTTTATGTATCCACTGTTGTCTTTCTAGTCTCAGCTGTTCAGTTAAAACTAAATGAAGCTGTGAGTGTGTCCAGCCTCCGTACTCATCGATCCACTGTGAAACCAGGTGCTATTAGACAAACTGAAAGCTACTAAACTGTACATAACAGTCAGCTCCCAGCCCTGAGATCATACAGTATTCGATAATAATTAGATTTAACATATTTACGAGGAAAAGGATTTGTTCAAATTTGAAAGAATTTGTCGAAAATATTTTGGGTTAAAATTTATCTTGATGTTGGTAATCCAGACTTTCCAGATTCTGCGTGAGTTTTGCTCTGGCTGCTTGTTTAGAGTCTTTCCCAGGCTGTGGATCAGGACCCCGCAAAGTTGTCCTCTTTGGAAATGGAAGACATGCTTTGATTTTCTCTACAGAGTGTGTGACCGATAATGAGTTCCAGCTTTCTGGACTGAAAATGCTTCTCATCTTTGTGGCAAAGTTCTTGTTTACGATCAGTTTGTTTAATAAGTAGTAATATATTTTTGTAAGTCTGCATTGCTAAATTGACAATGGCAACTGACAATGTGGCTAATTCTATGTGAGCAGGTCCAGTAGCGGTAGAACTATTAAACCTGTTTCCAGCATTTTTATATAATGCCTCTAGATTATCCAAATAAGATCAAAAAGCTCTGAGCACTTTTGATGTTACTGATGGGTCATGTCTCTTATAACACACTCAGAAAGAGTGGTTTTAACATTTACAAAAATTGAATCGGCTCAGCTTTATGTAATAGTGTATTTTGGACCAAATAGTAAAATAGCCAATGTAAAATTAGTTATACCAACTCAGTTAAATGGAATAAGACCCAACCTTAGTAGATAAGTTGAATCAAGCTGACCCAACCCAAATATACTGAGCAGAAATTTTTTATGTTGATTAAACAAGATTTTTTTTTGTGCAAAAGGAAGAGATTACATTTTTGGGCTTAGGTTTACAGCCATGATAGTGATAGTTGCATTACAGCTACTGTACATAATTAACTTTTATTATTTTTTGTGTTTGTTTTTTTTGGACATTCTCCTTAAAGGCCCTATCTTCCTAAATACAACATGCTTGTTGTTCTTTCCTCCTATGAGAAAGTAAATTGATGCCTTTCCCAGGGGCATCATTCCCTGCCATCTTACAAAAACCAAACTGAACAAAGACTGCATTTCAATTTTGTTTTTATTTTCATGTGATAATAGAAACATGCGGCCGCCATTCAAATAAAGCCGCATCATCCGATTAGGTCTTGGGGGATATAGAGTGCAACTATCTCAGTGTGTTAATAATCAGCCTTTACATCCTCAGCAGCTGCAGTGGATTTACTGTAATCTAGTTTTTCCCATTGAATTTTCTGCAAGGCTCTCCCGTCTCTCTAATGTGCAGCAAGGGAACCCCTGCAGAAGATGGTGTTGAATATCAATCAACAGAGGAAAAGGGAAGTCCTTCTTTCATCCACGATCTCCTTTTCGACATTCCTTGAGGCTGTTGTTATGCAGTAAATTCAATAGACTAAAGTGAAGTATCACAGGAACTAGCATCATTCCCCACTGTTTGTTTGGATGGATGATTATGCTCTTTTCCCAACTGCCCAGATTACATCTTTCTTCTGTGCATGAAAGGAGTCTCCTCTTGTGGCTAAGTGAGCAGAAGCCGCTTTCCTCGCATGACTGAGATGAAAGGAGTTGAATACAAATAAAGGGTAGAATGCCTTGTTTTTTAATTGCTTTCTCCTTTTATTCACACCTCATATATTAAACCATTATTTCCCCCCAAAGATTTGTGCCATCAAAATGAGTCATGATGGTGCTATTCAGCAGGAGGGAAATAAGATAACAGAAATCCTCCTCTCTCTGAAGTGACCTCTCTTTGATGATGAAAATGATATTTTGTCGGTTCAGGTAATAGAGGAACTGCATTTCTCACTGATCAAAAGCCAAAACATCTCTGGACTGAGTCGGTATGATCAGAGAACAGTACAACCACAAATTAAATGGCCATACTGACTGAAATAGAGGCAGTGCACCTGCACAAAGTTTGCTGTGTGTACAAGTACAATGTCACAAGAGCTATATGAAATCAATGTTTTTCATTAGGGTTAGACAGATACTGTAAAAGTGAGGACACTGCGGTAAATGGTGTTAATATACAAACTGGTAGCCTGTCAACTCCATCGATGCCTAGCCATGAGTCGGTCTGCATGGAAGTTCATATTTTAGTATAAAATTTTTATCTCACACTGATCAAGTCCGTAGTTATTGCTCATTTGTTGAAGGCAGAGGTCAGTAAATTGGTATGACTAGAGTTTTGTACTTTATGGAACCCACTTCTAAGATTGAAGCTCAAACGATGTAAAACTGATGAAATTTTGTGAGATTTCTCTTTTAAAGTCGAAGTATTTCTGTACTCCTTGCTTGGTAGTAAATGGCTTCATTTCTCTGAGAATAAAATCCAAACTTTCTTAGAAACGTTTCTTTTTTTGAATCTTATCTATTGAGTCTTGAGGGACCAAGTCGTTTAAAGAAAAAAGAATTGCTATTTTAGGCTTGTTTTACAGTCTGTGAATAAATGAATGAAGCAAAACTGGTTCCAGTGTGCCTTATTATAAGGGAATGGTTGTTAATCACAGCGTGGGAATGAATCACAAATAGGGTTCTTTCTCTTGAATCTCATTTAATTTTTCTCTTCCGCTTGGGCTCATATTGATTTTTGACTCTCCTTATCAACTCCTCCAAATTAATTGGAGAAGAAAAAGCCAAATCCAGTTGGATCTATAAAGAGAGCTTCTCAAATGCCTGACTTCCTCTTTGTACGGTACTTCGTAATGTCTCCCTGTGGCCCACATCTTAAACAGGGGGGCTTACAGTTTTGGATGAGAACAGTAAAGCACTGCCATACTTCACACTTCTGGATTCTGATAGTGAAACACAAACATAAGTCACAATCTCTGTTAGCATGCTAATATTAACTGATTACTAACAAATTCTACATATAGAGAGGTTCATGGGGATAAACCAAATATTTTGGCCCTCTGGCGCAACCTAAAAAGTCTAAAATCAACCCGCTTAAAAATCCCTTAGGTTCATCAAAATTAAATGTTTAGAACTGTTTTCTATCAAAATAATCTGTTGATGCCATCAGTGCATCTTCACAACTGGACTTGCTTACATTTGACTGCCTGTTGATGTAAACTAAGCACAGGATGTACTGGAATAATTTAGCCATATACATTTCAATTGGACTGAAGGAGAGGGACAGATTGTACAGTATCACTAACAAGTGAATGCATAGGAATAGTAATATAGTTTTATTGTGCTCTCAACATTAAAAACACAAGCAACATGATCCTTTGGCCTAATAATGGTAAAAAAAGCAAAACAAATGTAGGAACTAATTGAATATCTTCTTATCATTTAATAAAGACAAGCAGCCAATCTATATCTGGGAAACAAATAATTTCCAAGTCCAGGCAGTATTTCAAAGCAGATAAAATGACAAGAGATCTAAGCTAACTTGTAAATGAAACCAAAAGCTGTATTGGGTACAAAGGTCCACGTATCCAGAACATATTAATATTACAATCCATGGTTACTCATTGTAAGATGTTCATACATATCAAGGCTGCTGTTTTTAAACATCAACATGCCTGCAACTACAACCCATGAAGAGTAAAATGTGTAAGCTTTAAACATAATTCTAACCAAATAGTTTTGTTTTTAACTCCTAAGGCTGGGAATGTACTTGCTTTTAAGTATCCAATTGTAAGGTCATGAAGAGTGTGTCAGTGTGGGTCATGTGCCCTGGCTACTTGGCCACAGGGATATGCCTTCGGCTGACTGGTCAGGGCACATGACTCTCACCCGGGAGGTTGTGGGTTCAATCCCTGCCCGGGCCCTCCTACGTCATGCCACACTAGCTCAGGTATCCTGCATTTGTTTGGAGCATCAGTTGTACAGATTCTTCAAAACTAATGCTGCACAGAGGTGATGGAGGCAGTGTTTACATCTCCAAATCTACATTCATTTCTACAAGATCTGACTTCACTGGTGTGTTAAATAGTAACAAGTGTAGCACACAGACAAGTATGTTAACAATGTAACCAGCTATTTGTGTGAGGTTCAAAAGTAACTATATTAATCATAATAATTTGTGAATGAAAGCAAAGCAGAAAACAAAACAGTACAGTACAATGCATGATAGGCATCAAACTGGGCTTTCTAGCATGGAAAGAAGAGGGACAAATTGCAATCTACTCCTCCTTACTCTTTACCAAACCACCATTTTCAAACATGTAGTCATACGCTGAAAGTTGACCTTCATCATCATCATCATCATCATCATCAGGTATTGCAACATAAATTACATCCCTGTTGGGAAATGACATTGACATGACAAACTACAACATTTTGTGCTGTGGACCAACATGGCCATCACATGTTCTGCCATGAGACCCGGTGGTATTGTCAGACATTGAGATTGTATTACACCCCAGACTGTTTACCTGCATACAACAGAAAGTAACTCACTTCTTCTTATTAACAGTTACCATTTAAAGAAGTTGGATGCTAGATAAACTTGTTTATAAACCAGATCAATCATGTTCCACTATTCAAGTTGACCAAATTATTCCTTTGATTGGTTTAAACTTAGTTTGAATCATTGTTTGGTGACATGATCAGTAGGCAGGGTTCACCCTAATCCAGACAAAATCATCAATGAGTTTAAGAAAGTGAAGAAGAAATACTGTGAAAAAAGACCTTGGCAAATGTGGAGATGGATGTGGCATCACATGTCCATCTTTGCAGCTGCTGGAAAGCGTAATGGGTCATGGACCAGCAAACCAGCTAACATGGGCAGAGGATTTAGCTACCGCATCAGCCAAGGAAAAAACTGACCGATTATTGCCTCTCACCCCTGGATCTGCCACAAATTAAGATGATCAGTTGAAGACATATAGGTTGAAAGTTTGAAGATAATCAAGGTAGTCTGCAATTCTGCAATTACTTCTGCAAAGAAAAGTACTTTAGTTCTGGTGAAACTGGTGTGAACGCTGTCCAGTTTGCCAGAAAGGAGTCAGTTTTTGCAGGTTTAGATAAAGTATTTCTTTAATTAATTTCAACCATTTTGTTTTTCCCTTTGTGTATTGTTTGGTTACCCTAATGTCTTATTGTGTTTGGTCAGTTTTTTTTTCTGTTGAGCTTGATCTGGCTTCTAATTTTTGAGTATTGTTTAATTAGTTGACCTCTTTTAAAGACTGACTTAACAAATCTTTTGGATTTTGTATTTCTATAGAATTTGGGGGTAAATAAAATCTCTGTTTTTTTAAGGATTTCCTGTGTCCTCTCTGTCTAACTGACACTGACAGGACACAGAAAAATCCATGAATGAGAGTTTATCTTGCATTGCTGTTTACACAAAAAGATGGAACTTTAAAGTTTGTGTGGCATGTTTAGGCCCATTGGAGTCTAGCTAAGTGTTCATATTCAGGAGTTCTTCACTGTGCAACCACATTATCTGGGTGTGCTGGTTCAGTTTTCAGAGCTTTGATTGCAACACGATTTTGGTCAGACTAACATATTTACATGGATTTTAAAAGTCCTGTTTTTGTCAGTCAAAGAAAATTATTCAAAGTCCAAAATGTCATGCATGGTTCCCGTGGGGGAGACATCAGAGAATCACAAAAGGCAGATATCAGCTTGGTATTATAGATTCTAAAGGCATTTCATTTAAGATCAATGTGTTGTCAACCACAGACCCAAAGTAATAATGCTAGAATATTGTAGGTTTTCTCTGTTGCCTAGAGTTAGACTTAATATACAACATGTATCAACTGAGAAAAGTTGCAATGACTAGAACAACAATGACTGGAGGCACAGCTGAGCATAAATGTGTGGGTTTGAGTTCTGAGTAAAATAAACCTCAGTGAACTGTCTACACTGAACTAAAGGACTGGGAGTGGTGGAAATGGACTGAATCACATTAATAGAAAGCCTCTTCCTGCACAGGGATAGACTTGTCAAAGAAATTGCCTTGTCAAATTTTGGGACTGCACCAACCCACCAGTCAAATCTATATATCAGAGTCAAAGAAAAGGAACCTATAGTGGTACTATATGAGATGGAGGAGACTTCAGGGGGGATAGACTGAGGAGACTAGACAGTGGAGTTTTATTGTATCATCAATTTTTGTAGTCTTTGCATGATTATTTAGTTGCTATTGAAATCTTTTGAAGAAAACAACCAGACAAAGTGATATGAAAAGGCTCATATCAAAACAAAGTGAGACATTCTGAGTGATTTGTAGCTCGTGTTTCCCTGCATCAGGCTGGAAAATCATAATTGTCATAGGAGCAAATGCATCGCTATCAGTCAAATAGCTGCCAACATAACTTAGTACTTTATATCAATGGATTGCATGCAGGATGAAAACAGCCCACAACAAGAATCTAAATTCATTCATTAAGAAGTTGGGGTGGATGTGTAGATAGGGGACAGTTGGGAAGATGTGAAGCTCTGGGGACACATTCTGACATTAATCTTTTCTGAAAGAGGGTGACAGCTATGCTCACAGCCTCCCTTCTATGTTTGTTTTATTCTTTTGCATCATCCTGAGGCTTACCTCTGGCACCGTCTCCATTAAGTGTCAGCCAATAACTGAGCCCGACACCTCAGCAGTCTGCCAGTTGCGAGACGGTAAGAAGAGGAGTCCTTGGGTGTTTGTAGATACGTCATCCTCAGTGTGGCAAATTCAGGGCAACACTCAAAGAGGTTATTCACTTACAAGATCCAAGTTTATAACCTGAAAAGGAGAACAACAAATGTGGATTTTTTTTTTTTGTATTATTAGATATTTTAAAAAAAAGACTATTTTAACATATCAGATCTTTTGCTATCAGGCAGACTATTACTGAACACCAAAGGGAGGGCACTGTACTCTCAGCCCCCACTAAAGGTCCTTGATTCACTAGTTCACACTTTGATCCTTTGCAACTTGAGTTGGGCATTTTCATTATGGTAATTAGTAAAAACTAAACATTATACCAGATATTCTAACATTTTACCTGGATTAATTCTTGGATTTTGGGATTTCTGTCTAAAGATTGTGCACACCATACTTAGTGGCAAAAATGAATTTGGCCACATACAAAGATATTTCTTGTAATAATGTGAATATAAAACAAAATAAAAGCAGTAATCTGATCTTTTTGCCGTTTCCCTGCTTGCTCTGATGTTGATGGCTCATTAGCAGGCTTGTGTAGAACCTGAGAACAGGGGTGTTGAGGAGATCTATTTGAATCAGGTGCATTGAAGCAAGGAAACAACTAAAATCTTGTTACAGAATGCTGCATTTACTCCTCTATACCAAGTAAATATTGTAACTTATTCAGGGGTTTTCATTCACAACTAAACTGTATCTCATCTGAACCAAAACCTCAAATGGTAATGGCGTTCCCTGTTTGTGCCCT
>JAOXYM010000015.1:21492806-21524111 GCA_028567055.1 Leptatherina wallacei | reverse complement strand
GCAGCTCATTAAGCTCCACTACGGAAAAATAAATGTTCCAATTCAGACTAACACAATAAAGAAGCTTAGCTAAAAAAATAAAAATATATAATTTCCCACATGACCCTTAAGTAAGGTTATGTAGTGCAGCTAGACGAACATGTAGTGACATCAAATAAAAAGATGATTCTCTTTAACTTCCTCCTGTCTGCGCTCCCTGTCTGTGATCGAGGGGTCTGATTATAAAGACCTCTGGGGTGACTACTGTACTGTAGCCTTTTGTCACTGTGTTTGAATCACCGAGGAGTCACCTCGATTAGAGTGGGTAGAAGTACGAAGTTTCATAACAGTTTGACAAGACAGAAGTGCTGAAAAACCGCATGTCACAGTAAGGACCGGTGTACTAATGATTAATCTGTGTTCAAAAAATAATTTGCCTCTATGTCAGCAGCATAAAGCAGATTTTCATTACTTGTGCAAAAGTTTAAATTTAAGTTTGCTATTGAATGTGCTCGATGGATTTTCTTCCTCTTACTTCAGCATCTGTGCAGAGATCTTCAGCCATTCCAACCATTTCTCATAGTCGCCACAATCACCTTTGAGGTGTCACTTTTAGCTATTAGCTAACCCTAAAACTGAAGTGAGTTGTTGTGTTAGTACTGCTGATGTGTTTGAGCCATCAGTGAAATGGTTTCATCACAAAGATAAACTATCTCAGGCCACACAAGTGAATGTGAAAGCATGTATTTTGACTCTGTAATCAGTCCTGACTGCCTGACACGTGTGCAGCTTTGTGTCTGCATGTGAATGTGTTCATGTGTTTGTGGATGTGTGTTGGCTTGCTAGAGGCATGACACCGGCACCATGCTGCAATCAGCCAAACAAGAAACAATGACATATTGGGCACTGCTAGCACCTTCTGTTAGTCAGCCTGCAAATCCCTCTTCAAGCCATAACTGCTGATACAACTATAGCATTTTGTCTTGTCTAAAACCCTCCAAACAATTTCTAAGGGTGTTTATAGAAAAGAATAAAGTAATTTGGGACACATTTTTAGGAAAGATGAAGAAGAGATTTTAAAAAAAAACTGCTTAAAAAAGAAATTGCTACTTAGATGATCATTGTTCCTTAATTCATTTGTTACTTTTGAAAACAAAGTCTTAAAAGGTGAAAATGAACAAAAATGTCATTTTTGTAATAAAAATAATTGCATAACATGTATATAGGTATGCATACAACTATTTTCAGAAAGTAGGGGTACTGTGTAAAATGTAAATGAAAGCAATAACAGCAACATCTGTCAAAGGTTGGGACATGTTTACCACTGTGAATTCACTTAACTTTAACAAGCCTGTAAACATCTGTGAACTGAAGAAACCAATTTCCTGACCTCTGCAAGAGGAATGTTGCCCCATCTTTCACCAGTTTTCAACTGGTGAAAGATTTGATCTTCAGGCAGTCCAGTCCACCAACCTGGAATTCTTCCATCACTCAAAAAAATGATTCATTGGATGAACTCAATTTAATTGAGGGCAGTTTTTACATCCAATAAATATATGTAGGGTGAACTTAAAATATACACGTTCATACAATGTAAAATAATTGAGTTAGTCCAAGAAATGTTTATAATTTACTTTAAATGGAAATGATTGCATAAAACAAAGGTAAATAATTTATATGTTCAACTCAAAATAATGTAATTCAGTAGAGATAAATGATTTACACTGCCTTGGTATAAGTGATTTATGTTTAACCAACTCAATTTAATTAAATTTGGTGGAAATCTAATTATTTCAATAATGACAAATTTTGTTTTGATGGACTCAGTTTTATTCACACTTGAATAAGGAGGCAAAATACATTATTTTGTCTCAAAACAGTGTGTTTTAAATACATACAATTTAACTGTCAAAGAATTAAAAAAAGTGAAACATGAAAATACACATCTTGACAGTTTATATATTAAAAATTGATGTTTAACTTTAGCAAAACCCTGCCAGTACTCGGCAAACTGTTTCTATCCTGAAGCACAAGAAAGAGCAGAAAAATATAGCAGTTCTCATCAACAAGGAGAGAGAAACAGGTTCACAGACCCCAAGCAATTTGGATCCCAATACTGATGAGACTTGCTTACATGAAAACTGTGATTCCTTGGTGAAAACCATTCAAACCAATCAGCAGTTTTTGTCAAGAGGAAATCTTGTAGTTTGCAATCTTTAGCTTTCAATCAGCCTTACAAAACAAGGATGCTGTGTAGTGTGCAAAATTTTAACAATCCAACACAGAAAATCTTATATAGCCAGAACTTGGCATAAGGAGGGGTTAATACAATTAGTGCAACATATTAATGACTATATGTCCTTAAAAAACTGCAATATTAAAACCTTTAACAATCTAAAGTTGCCTTACAGGTTCTTAATATCTATAACTCTTGCCAGCTTTACTTGACCAAAGCCAATTCCAAAGTACTCCAAATACCCAGACAGTAAAAACCAAAACAATGACTCCTGAAAAATTGAAAAGTGGACTTATAAACAGTTGTGCCATACGCACACATGAGTACTCAATTACATTTAGACTTCAATATGAAGAAAATGTTTAAACTCTTTTTTCTTGGAGTGTTGCATCATTTTGGGGTCCATTGCAGTCCTTGTATCAGGTGGCAGAGAGTAACCAATTAACCTATCAGGCATGTCTTTGGACAGTGGGAGGAAGCCGGAGTACCCGGTGAGAACCCACGCATACACGGGGAGAACACAAGAAGGCCACTGTTTCAAACCCCTCCCGAGCCTTAACCAGCAACCCCCTCTGGCCCAAACTCAGCCTGGGACTTGAACCAGCAACCTTCTTGCTGTGAGGCTGCGGTGCTAACCACCACACCACCGTGCAGCCCCTTAAGAATACCAAGAATGGTTAATTCAAACAAACATATTTACTTTCTAAATTTCTTGGAACAGGGCAAGCCAGATGTTCTTAAACTCTTCAAACATGGGCCTCTGTTCCATAATCTCGAATTGTCTGTGAGAGAAGCTTTTTTCCATTTTTGCTTTGATCACCACGTCATTGTTCCGCTTCACGTCCACATTTGTCAACCTAAAAAGGGAAAATGCAAACAATTATCATTTAAATAACTGTAAAGATACTGATTGACAAATAGTAAGATAACATTTACATACTTACTATTACTAGGAGGTTGCCAATGATAACTTGGTGACTCTAAAACGGGGGATGATCACACTGCAAACATATAGATAAATATATCAATGTGCAATATAGCTTACTTACCAGAATATTTGATCATTCAGAAATTTTTTTTGAATATAGGTAAACATTGCATATGAGTAAGTTTAAGATTTTTAGAATGGCTGAAAACGATTTCAGATAGAATCAAGAAATATATGATTAAGATAAAACTACTATAAATACTTGATACTCCATTACATACTTTAAATTACATTATGATACATAAAACATGATCTAAAGCAGGAACTAGTAGTAGAACAAGATAATCAATCTATCCCAAAGCACTTACAAATGGTCATTTTAATTGATTACATAATTAAACAATTTCATAATTCAAAATGGTTATATTTAGTTCACTCAAATGTTGCCCAGTAGTTTTTGCATAATCCCATACTGTCACATTGCATTTGACATAAGGGAGTAGGGATTGGTGCAAAATTAGAGCTCAGCTCCATCAATCCATTTAATGAAAGCAACTACCACACCAAAACAACAATTTGACTGAATAGAATGCACATCTAAAGGGATTAAGAAGTGTATAAACTCCACAATTACTCTGAAACATGTCAGTGTACCCCATAAACCTACATTAACAATCACTTGGAGATGGACATCATGCAGAACAAAAAATAGATAAAATGGATTGACCCCAGAACAAAATTGCAGTCTGAACATCCCAGTTATAATGACCGCATGCCATAGGGGCAAGTTCAAGGTTTGGTCTGCACCAGATTGTAAATGAGGATTTAAAATACTCCAAACTAACAGGACTAATCGTAAAAGCAGATGGGAGTTTGTTTAAAGCAGAAAAAACAGCATCAGAGTGATGCTGCTGCCCGCTGGGATATCTTCCCTCCTGAACAGGTGTGCAGAGCCGTTAACTGGGCGAGACCACTTGGATTTAGCCACATAGCGCCTTTTACCGAGACCTCTGAAAGTGCAAATCGATCAATTTTGGTGTGAACGAGGAGCCATATCTTGCTTTTCAAAACTTACTCACTTAGAAAAGTTGTTCCATGTTTGAAATATGCTAACAATCAGCAGCTGTTTGGGGTTTGCTAGCTAGTCTGCCTTTTTCTTTTCTTTTTTAAACAGGAAAAGTCTGATACAACGCAAACTTACAGTAGTTATACGTAGCTACTGTAAACTTATGAAGCGAAATACATTTGTTAATTCAGCACAACGAAAGGTAAAAGATATTTACCAAGAATTGTTTTTTTTATTTTTGAATCCGATGTCCAACCCAGAGTGCTGTAATGCAATCTTGCAACTTTATCTTAAGGAGTGTTATTCTGAAATGGCTCCATAATGTGTATATTTTAGTGTAGTGCTGAACCATGTTTGTCCTCTCAAACACACACATGCACGTTAATATTGCATTCTCTTATTAAAAGAAAGCAGGCTCATTTCTAGTTATGACTGTTTTATTTTATTCATGTTTTTAAAGCAGAAATACCTGAGCAAAGAAAAACTCCTCCAAGAATCAGATGACCTTTAGCAGACAATGAGGCATATCTGTGCAACCTGCTCTGTCATGACAGACGGCAGGATCACATGACAGCCATTTTCTGACTCTGGTGAGGATAAATGCCAAAGAGCAACTAAAACTGAGGGTAGAAGAAAGAAAATAGTTAAGAATATTCAAAAAGTAATGACAGTGAGTAGAGATGTAATGGTGTGTCTTTAAAAACTGAAGTAAAAGACGAATTAGAAACCTGAATAGTGGTGGAAATCAGACTTAATTTGCAATGTTCGTTGGAAAGGTTTGTTACAAAAACTGGGCAAGGAAGCATTCAGATGTGCTTTTTGGATTTGGAGAAGTCGTTCAATCGTGTCATTTAGAGATTCTTGTGAGGAGAGTATGGGGTACTGGACACCCTGATAACGGCTGCTCTGTCCCTGTACAACCGGTGTCCGAGTTCGGTCCGCATTGCAGGTGGTAAGTCTGATCTGTTTCTGGTAAAGGTTGGACTCTACCAGAGCTGCTCTTTGTTACTGATTCTCTTCATAACTTTTTTTGGTTAAAATTTTAAATGCAGCCAGGGTGTTGAGGTGCCCCGGTTCGTTGGTCTCTAGTTTCCTCCTCATGGTGTCTGGTGAGACAAGGTTGGAATATGAGAAACAGTTGCAAATATGACAAACAGAAACGTTATATTTTGATCTTGAAAACATTTTTTATGGATTAATCAATCTACATAAATGCATCAATCCAAACTGTACATATCTATTAAACACTGATACAGTAATCATTTGTAAGATGCACTAAAACCGAGCATGGGACATGCTTTGTTCTAACAACCAAATATTATTTTATTTAGCAAAGTCCTGCTATCCAAAGGTTAAGTTTGCAATGACGGTAGTCAGGCTGGACTGTCTTGATTATTACAAGGTCCAAAAAACATTAGGTTTGTCTGGTTCCTGAATCCAACTGAATTGAAATCATGCTGTGACAGAATTTGTGACATCGGCAAACACTGAATCGTTATCCAATAAATTAGTATTGAATATTGAGATCATATTTGTTATTTACAAATATTTGCAAATTTGGCTTATCACCATGACATTACACTACTGGTTTGAAGCATCATTTGTGTTCAAACTTAGAAATGAACTCCATGTGTTTGGAAGCTGCGATATAAGTAACCGCTAGGGGCAGTGTAGGGATCTATTTGACCAGATATGAGTGAGGATTGACAGGAGTAAAAATATAAGAAAGTTTCAAAGACAAGAAACATTGTACTTGTTTTTGGGGCCTTATACACAATCTACGATACCGTTGTTGTTTTTTTTCTGTTGTGATCTCAAGATTAACCAAGTGCTAACCTCCCCTATTGTTTCTGTGAGTTTGTTTGCGCCCAACAAATTCAGCAACTCTGTCTGGTCTGAGTTCTCTAATGTGTCCCTTTTAGTGGAGTCGTTCAGTAACAAGTATGTGAACAATTATGCTCACATCGTTACCTACAGAAACACAAGGTTAAAAAGAATATTAAGTACATTCTTGGCCTAAGTGACATTTTTCTTCCTAGAGAGGAACCCATCATCTTACTCCACTTCTTTCTGATGTTATTCATTCAGAGGAAATAAAAGGACAAGGAAAATAAACCCTTCATCTATTTTTTTTCTTTGTACTTAGGAATTTTCCATTTTCTCAAACATTTAAAAAAATATTTTTATGTAGCCTACATACTATTAATGTTTCTTTTCCAAACAGTAATTCTGCTTCAGGGAGAAAGACAACCCATCTACCATATGACAGCTTGTTAGCACGTTAGACACAAACTCACAAAGCCACAAAAGACTTACTGACTAATGAGGAATGAGTAGAGAGGTCCTCCACATGGAGGAGGGTCTTGTATAGGATGCACACACTCACACACTCTCGCAACGTGAAAAAAAGGGAGTGGTCGTGACAAATGTCATCTTGCTATGGAGTGTGCCCTTTTTTTCCCTGCACATTTCAATCAGTCCAGTCGTGACACACACAAGCACACACACATCACAATGAAGCTTTTGTGGTCTTAATTAGGCTCGGTGGAAACAACTGGCACCCATTCAGTTTCCCCTGCTTCACTTGTATGAATATTAACACTGCCATTCATGAATATCAAACTCTATTTTGAAATTCAGAATACTGTATAGTATGGTACAGTCACATCTCTCCAATTCAGAAAAAGAACTGACATCTTATCAGATTTGGGCTTATTGAAAGTAGCACACAAGCCCTTTTTCCCCTAAAATAAATCATATGTAAAAGCCATTTCAATTAATGTGGTTTTAATGGCCCTCAAAAGACAAATCCAGAAAAAGGGTAAGGATTCACATTGGGAGTTTATAACATGGTTTCACAATAGTTGAATCAATGAATTATGCCACATGTCCTCAGTAGGTAGATCTCTCCTGTTTGGGTTATATATCGCCCAGGTGACAAAAACATCATACGCGTCCTTCCAGTTGCTGGAAGTATTGAAAAGAAAAAGCCCATTACATATCTGTGTGCTAGTGGTGAGTAATGTTTGGTGATGGAGGGACCTTTTTTTGTTTTGTAACAGCTCAGAGAGCATGAGTGATGCGAGCCTCAGGAGCACGAGGTAGGTAGCTGGTAGAGTTTGTGTGTAGAGAGATAGAGAGCTTTTTTATAACCAAACTGTGTGAAGTGTGTATATGTGTGGGCACAAGTGTGGAAGGTGTGAGCGTAGTGAAGAGTGTGTGATGTGTGGGATGTGCATGCTTCCATGTAGATAGAGGCGTACCCACTGTGAAACATTGGTTTCTTTATGCTGTGGTCACATGTACAGTCTATGTTTGTTTGCCTTGTTACTGTGCCCACTTTATTTGTTCTCTCCATTGATAACAGCCATTATTTCCAGAAATTTTTTTTTGCCCCTTTTTCCTGAGGCTGAGAGCTTTTTTATCCCCTCCCATTATCCAACATTAACCGGCTCATCTTACACCACCACCTCCACCAATGCAGTTATATAAAAATGCATTGAAAGGAGTGATTATCAGAGACCTTTAAAGAGTTCAGCAATGAGCCGAAAACGATTTCAGGGTGATGATTTTTAGTATTGTGTGATGCTGTCACTAGAACTCATAGTTTCAGCTGGCTTTATTTTCTGTTTATTTAGCATATTGAGTTAAAAAAAATTATAATTTTTTTTGAGTTGTGAAGTCATCTGAACGATATCATTGTATACTTTTCAGGTTGACACTTAAATTTGGCACAAAAATATTCTGCCCCACTTTTTTGTCAAAAATGACAAAAAAAAAACAGTTTGATTATTACAGTTTTCTCATTTAAACTGGACTGCAGGAGAATTGTTAACATAAGGCTATTAAGCTATGTTTATTGTTAGCGCCCCCTCTCTGGGTCACCACCTTATCGGGGTGGATTGATTTGAGCATTCTGTTGATCCTAGCGGCTGTGTTGTCGGGGGCTTTATGCCCCTGGTAGGGTCACTCATGGTAAATAACACCTATTTACCATGAGTGACCCTACCAGGGGAGGAACCAGACAAAGCGTGGCCCAAAGACTTAAGAAAAAATCTTAATCTAGAATTCACCCATTAAATGAAGCCAGTCATACAGATTTCAAAATAAAGCTTTCATTAAATTTTAAAGTTCATATTTGCTTTCAGAACCTGAAAAATAATTTGCATAAACAACTCTTGAAATGTTAACCTAAAAGGGCTGTCTACATCAACAACTATAAAGGACATGTTCTACACTCCAGTTTGCCTCAGGATCAGTCATGACTCACAGAATCAAGAAATATTGAACCTGCAACATAAACAAGCAGTATTATAGGCCTTCAAAGGCATACACGAGCCTTAAAGGTTTGGACTTGAGGTAGAACTCTAACAGCGCTTCATCAGCCAACAGGCACAATAGAGGTAACAAGCCCTTTAAAATCATGAAAAAAATAATGAAAATGCTGGTAACAATTTTCATCACGTAATTGTTAAGATGATTTTCCTCATCTCACTTGTGTTCAAAGCCATTCAAAGTTCATCAATTGTCCGAGGAGGGAAAAAACATGAAGATTGGCTTCATTGTTCCTCTTTTCAAGCACCTTCCCACCTCTCTGGCTGATTAGCCTCGCTGTCTTTGGGCCACAAGTTGAGCTGATTCCAACAAAGATCCAAAACCACAAAAACCACATTAAGAAAATAATTAAGAATTTATTGAAATTTATATAAAAACATGATTAAGAAAGTTTTAGATTTGATCATTTAAACTGCCAAAATTCTTCTTCTGATTCTGAGTGGGAATGAAATCACGTGTTGAATCAGGTACACCAAAGTAAAAATGCAGTTTGGTGAATTACTGTGATTTTCACCTGATCTGTTAAACCAGTTCTGTTTCACTATTGAGATTGCACTACTTGCCGTTAACATTTTTTGGTTATGATGTCAAGAGATTGCAGTCACACTAAAATAGACTATTTTTCCAATGAATAAGTGCTTCTTTTTCTCTGCAATTTCTATTGTTAGCAATTCTCCATGACTAAGAGTTCCCATCTGTGCATTTGTTCTCATCTAAATGTCATTATTATTGTCAGACGAAGATAGATCTTTGATGCTAAGACTTAAAGTGATGTCAGATTGTTAATGTGGCAGGGATGAAGGAGAGTCTGGGCAGGGTTTGAACCCCAGCCTCCTGGGTGAGAGTCATGCACGCTGATCAGTCAGCCAAAGGGATATCCCTGTGGCCAAGTAGCCAGGGTACATGATCACTTGGAGGCATAGTGACAGGACCTCAACTGTCACATACCAACCAGAACAAAAACATCCCAGGATTTAGCAGCTGTTTTTTGTGGTCTGTGTATTACCTTACCATGTCAACATTTGCTTGTTAGCATCAAATAAAATACTAAGTTAATGAGAATGCTAGTAGTTTTAAAGGGAAATGAGGCACTTAGCTGCTATCAATATACTGGACATATATTTGGATTGTCTTTTTTTCTGGGGAAAAAGTGGGAAAAGAGAAACCGGTCACCATAGTCATCAAGACAATGCAGTCACTAGAGATAAACCAAAATTTATAAAACTACCACTTTGCAGGACTTAGAGCTTTATGAACGAACAAAAGACAGGAACATAAAAACATAAGGAAAAAAACATCAGAAAGGTTGTGGTGATATGACATGGTGGTCCGTGACTATCAACCAGACATGACCAGGAGACTTAACTTTGACTTCACAGTAAGACTGATATTATTTTGGCTCAAGACAAGTTATAGCCAACATAAAGCTGAGCTACAGCTGTAGCTATATCTATTTGTTTGACAAGCATGGAAAAGAATCAATCTATTGACCAAAGTTTGTCTAACTTGGTTATAATAGGTGGTAATTATGGCCCTTTTTTGTTTAAACAAGATTGGTCTTTTTCTGGTTGGGCTCACTGATCTAAACAGTAGAAGAATTTTGCTAGTGGTACATTGGTGATATGCTAAGTGGTGAGACATTTTCACATGTCTGTATATGACATATATGTGATACGCTTCACTGTAAAATGCTAACACTTCTCAAGGACGCTTGAATAGATGTACAAAATGTTGTGGCAGTTATAGATATTGAGTGTATTTCAGTCAATGGGAAAAACACATAGAAAAAAAGACTCAAGAAGTCATCAAACTGATTCATCCACTATTTATTCCCTGTCATTATAACTTACTCCCTGGCTTCCCACACACTAGTATCTGCAGCAAGTTGTCATCAATTGAAATAAGTATAAAGTGTGAGTTTTGAGGGTTTTTTAGCAATCATATCTGCACATAAAGTGACTCGTGATACAAAAGCTTCTTATGCCTCAGAAGGATTGCTAGACAATTCCCATGTTTTGACTCAAATTGATGAAAAGTGCAATCTTATATCACTTTAAATGGCATTCCATTAAGACTTATGTCCCAGTGAACGTGTTCCTCTTTTTTCTTTTTTCTTTTTAGAGGTCCTCTTTAAAAGGTGACAATCTTTTGCAGCCAGTCATTAATATTGCATAGACTCCAGCGTTGTGCCTCTGTTCATGAAGTCAGCCCAAACATTCACATTTACCCTGAGTGGGGTAATTAATTCTAAACACTCATCTGCCCTTTTGCTTGTTTAAATATTTATACGGCAGTCAGTCTTTTTTTCAGTTACCATTTATACCCTTCCACTATGGCTCGTTCAGCCTGGCTCTGAGAGGAAACAGCTTCTGTATATAGCAGACAAATTGATTTAATTCTGTGGAATAATTCATTGTTGTTGAAGACCAGAGAAGTAGGCAAAGGGAGCTCATTGATCAACTTGTAAGACATTATTTTGCAACCAAAATAAACAAATTAAAAAAAGCACATTTCCAGAGCTGTAAAACGAAATGATTTTGACAGTGACAGTGATCAAATGTTTGACTCATAGATGTGTTTATTTTCATGACTGATTCATTTCCAGGCTGAAAGCAGTGAGTCAAATTTCAGAGTTAGTGCTTAATTCTGACAGTGAGAATAAAAGCTTTTCCTCCTTGGTTTGGATTTATTTATCTGTTTCTGACAGCTTTCAGGATTACAGTGTAAACTGATACACTTCAGTCATTTGTTACCATGGCAACTCCTGCTCTTGTGCAGTCAGGAGTTTTTAAAGGGCTAGCATTCAAACACGACCTTGGAAGTTGGAAGATAATGGTGTACAGGTTGAGGTCCAGTTTGACTGTGGATGTGAATATCTCCTTTTACTTCCACCTGTGCCAGCTTGTGCCAGACCCCTGTTGTTTCCTTATAATGTGGATGATTTAATTATTTTCAAAATTAGGAAAAAAAAAACAAAGAAAGAAACATGATTCCCCCCCCCCCAAACCATTGTATTTTGCAGGTTGTAAAGGGAGTTGTTTGATCTGTTGTGCCAGTGAATCCAATCATAATAAACATGAGCGAATGATAAATGGCCTTAAACAAACTGCTTCACTTCAGCGCAACATATGCCATGAAAAGATTAAGTAAAACAAACATGCATGAACACAGGAACAAAGAATTACATTAAAGGCTTCTACTATTTTTATCAGAAATGTCATCTGGTGTTTTTGGAACTCTCAGGCCTTTATGAAGGTGAGTAGAATTGCTGCTTCATAGGCAAACAGAAAAATGATTACTTACTTCTGCATTGTAATGAGCTGTATCAAGAACCTCTCTGCAGGGTCATTATTGAACATTCTGGAAGTATGGAGAGGGCACGCTGTTTTGTGGAGTTTCCAGGACAACAATGATGCTATGCAGTTATTATGTTTTCTATTTCAATTGCCGCTGCAATAGCCCACTTACATTGTGAAGGCATACAATCACATGAGCCAATTTTTATTCTGATAGTGTGTTAATTCAAGCAGAAGTTTGAGTTGTGGTCTTTGAAATATCCCGTGTCTCCATCATCATGCTGTACTTTGTTTTTAATCCGCTTTCAGTGTTTGTTATTCATCAGCATGACTTTTGAGACTTTTTCCTCTTAATTATATAGTTTTTCACCAGCAATCCAGGAGGTGACTACAGTAAGTAGTGGCTGCCTGCCTACAGTAAGTGACTCATATCAAGTTGAATACCAATTAGCAGGAATGAATATGACAAGTCTGATAGTCTGATAAATGCTGTTTCTATAAGTGACATCTCGAGGCGACATAAGGCAACTTGAAGCGTGAAAACAACAGATGGTTGACAGCTGAATAGTTGCAATCACAAGACAGGCAGGACATGCAGACAAATATGTCTGATGCTGATCGGAACACAGCTGGAATTTGCCATCTGTAAAGCAAAACTTGACATCAAAAGAAATTGGTTGAAAGAAAATCTTAGTTGTCTCTTTTGAGCCTTTGATTTGATTTACTTGATGTTATTTGTAACAGCAAGGTGGAGTTATGAGGTTTAAAATGACAAATCGATTTGTTAAGCTGTGCTTAGCTGTTTAACCAAATTTTTTCCCTTATTTAAACTGCATTCCATGTCTTGAATCAGCCACAGTAACATCAGAACAAGTGTAATTGAAAAAGAAAAAAAAAGATCACTATATCAAGGATGCCTAAAAGGAGAAATAAATACCATTTGAATCTGGTATCTAGCCTTAACCAAAGTACTAATTTCAGTCCATAATCAGCGGCTAATATCTCAGCCACTTGTGAACATTCTGCTCACTTTGCAAGTTTTCTGAGCAGTAGAACTACTTTGAAAAACAAAATTGCACTTTTGATGAAATGCAGAACCAGTTATTGATATGCAGTAAGAAGCTAATTACACAACAAGAGGTTCAATACACATAGGAAATCTTTCTCTGGGTAATATCTGGTATTTCCTACACACACCACACAATAATGTTAAGGAAATGAATAGTTAACACTTTACTGTGAGCATACCAAAGCTATTTATTGAGGCTAACTTCCAGACATTCGCCATGAAATGGTAAATTAGATCCCCAAATCACACCGTACGACTATAATGTGACACCGATCATATTGGTTTGTCATTATGTTAGATTCATGGACACTCATATGCTGGAAAATTTGTCGCATCAATGCAACTAATGCTCCACTTTCAAATCCATACAAAGTTTTAGTTGAGATATTTTTCTACAAAGTTTCATTGGGGGTATCAGGGAAATGAGTTCAACAAAAACTCTTAAGAGCTTTTACAAGTCCTCATGAATGCAGGATCACATGTATCTATGGGGAGATGAACACCAGAAGCTATTACAGTACGCTGGGGAAGAGCAGACAGACCCGGAGCAGAGCCAAAACAGCCACCATGGGAGACCTTTAATCACGACTGAAGCACTGTCCTGCTCTGGTTGCAAAGTGAGAGGGTGAAGAGAGTGGCTCAAGAGAGTGGAAAAGGTGACAAGGGGGCAGGGGGAGGGGGTAAGGTTGCCGAGAGAGGTGACGGAGAAAGATGAAGAAGGAGAGAGTGCTGTTTTTATGAGAAGTGCGTGCACTGACATTAACCTTCCCCATTAACAAACCGCTGGAGGGACTTCTAGTGGGCAATGCTTAACACAGGAAGGAAGCAGGGAAAGGAGAGAGTGAGGGTGAGGTGGCAAAAAAGGAAGAAAGCTGTGTGCTGAGTGATAAATGGAGTGACTTTACCCTCCCTCGTCACTTTTCCTGCCATCATTGCCGGTTCAATCAGTAACACAGATTTGAAGTAAATTGAGTGGATAGATGATGCAGCTGCTTTCAGCCAGTCTGGGGCAGACAGAGCAATTACCGCTACTGATTCCTGCGTATCTGTGTGACGTACACAACAGCAATATGACTTAAGATAGGGGAAGTGAGTGGCTAGAAATGAAGTGGGTGTATTTCCTGTTTCTCAGCTGATTTAATGTAATGTTTTTGCAAGAAACAGCCCGGAAGCTTTATATTCTTCATTAGTCAGAAGAATCATAAGTTCTCCCATCTTTAAAATGATCAGATGGATGGCTGGTGAAAAAAATACATTGTGAAACTGAGGGGGAAATATCTAACTAAGGCAATTAATGACAAAACAATAGAAAATTTAGTTGAGAACCAAATGCTGGTAGAGAGAGAGAGAGAAAGAGAGAGAGAGAGAGAAGGTGGAGGAACGGATGGATAAGAAATTGAGATATGTGTGAGGGACACCCTCCTCTGGTCATTTTTGTGTAGTTCAACTAAACTAAGTTTAAAAACTAAGGAGATCTGTGTTTGGTCAGTAATTTTTTCATTGTAACAATGTGTCTTGCCAATAAATGTGTTGACGACTACAGGAGTGTTTATTTGGTATTTCCTCATTGTTCTTTGCATTGTGGGGTTGTGTAATGCATTTTGTGTATGGAAGTACAACCATGCCAATGTTTTTTGTTTTTTGTTTTCTGCATATTCTTCCTTATCCTTTCCTCTCCTTACATTTCTTTGAGTTTGACTTGTTCCCTCCCTTTCTCTATGGCCCATCGTGGATATTTGTAGGTTTACAGCGCAGTATTTTATATGTTTCCTCCTCCTCACTGTCCTGTGGGTCCGTGACAGTAGCCCAGGTCAGTTTTTGTGTGGTCGGGTGTTCTGAAGACCATGACAGATATTTATCAGTTTATAAACACTTCCTGTTTATTTTCATGCTAATGCTGCCATCATCCTTGTGCGTGACTGTCATGTTCAGGAAGGATATGGATTTGTTTATTTCTTCATCATCTGTAAATTTGATGTTTCCCTGTGGTTCATTTGGTTCAATGTTCAGTCAGTGTGAATGTCTGTCCTTTTCCTATTTTCTCCAGTATGTTGTCCATGTACCTTTTTCAGAAACTGATGTTTCATTGTGTCATTGCTGTTTCTATAGCTATGGTCTCTAGGTCTTCCATAAAAAAAACTCTCATGATACTTGACAGTGGGTCCTCACGGCGAAGCCCTCTTTCTGTTTTGGTTCCTTTGAACTGGAAGTAAATAGAGGTGGTAACAAACAGTAGTATCTGTGTGATGTCATCTGCTGTGAGTGCTGTGTGCAGAGTTTGGTCCTGTTTGAGTCTGTTCTCTACTATGTGCAATGTGACTTGTACCGGTGTCTTGGTGAACAGCGATCCGATGTTGTGCGATGCCAGTATTTTATCTATCTCAACTGTCATGTCTTTTAAATCTCGGGGCAAATGCTTCGTGTTTTTACAGTGTTGGGTCTGTGATCATGAGAGGTTTGATTATTTCAACCAGAGCTTTGGATAGGTTGTCTGTAACCAATCCCATGGTGTCAATGATAGGTCACAGTGGAGTGCCTGGTTTGTGGATTTTGGTGTTGGCGGATTTTGGGGTGTGATGCTTGCAATGGGAACCAAGTAGTTGTATGTGTTCTTGTCATTCTTGTTTGTCTAGTAGCAGTTTGAGTAGTGTCTTTAATTTCCTCTTTTTATCCTATGTTTGTTTATTTTTCAGTATTTGATATGTGGTTGTGTCTTACAATAAACCCTCTATTTGCTTTTCAGTCCGTTCATTATCACCTGCCTTTATCTGCTAGGAGAATGGTGATGTTTTGGTCCTCTTTCCTCCTTTGTGATGTTTTTATGTGTGTAGCTTGTTGTTTTGAGAATGCCTGCAACTTTTTTTCACAGCTGTGCTTTCTGTCCTTGATCCTCGATGTGTGTACATGCCAATTCTGTTGCTAATATAAAATCCTTATATTGTATGGTGTCGGGTGTAATGGCAAAGTTTAGTCCTCATACTAAAACACTGGTTTCTGCTTGTGTGAGTTTGTGTTTTCCAAAAGTTACATACCCATTTCTCAAGCGCTGTGTTGTTCTTGTCCGAGTTCTCTTTTTCTTTGGCGATGAGTTTCTCCACTTTCATGATTTGTTGTTGTTTTGTTATTCCAGACCGCTTTTCTTAGTTGTCATCCAGATGTTGTTCTAGTATTTTGTTGTTCTCTTTGTCCAAGGGGAACTCATGTTGGAACTGCTTTGATTGTAATCATATTTCCGTGTTGCTATTTTAAATTTTGTATACGATGTGTTTGATCTCTTCCTTGACCAGGTCTCTCTGCACTCTTTTCATGATATTTTCTGCATTTTTTGTCAGCATAGGATTTTTTTAAGTTTAGGTTTGATGGCATTATGCCTTCATCCCAGCATCCTAGGGGTAAATCTCAGATGGTTACGGTAGTGAGCCGTTTTCAGATGTAAACATTCTCCTTGCTTCCAAAATTCTCTCTCTTGTTGGACAGCATCTCATGTGGATTGTTTTTTATTGGAGTATTTTGGGTTTACTTGCGTGCCATTGTTTTACCTTGTTGTGTTTTTTGATGTGCTGTGTTGTACTTACCAACTCCCCCTGGCGGCCCAAACAAAGCCTCATTCCTAATTTGGCATAACCAGGGTCAGGTTATACGCGCACCTGCAGCATTTAAGTGGAACAATGGAAGTGACACGAGGGGGATGCTGTATGGTTGGAGTGGCAGATGCATGGCTGCACACCATGGAGCCAGGCAGATCGGAGGGCCTGAGAGCCTGAGATGCTGGGGCCCAGGGAGAAGAGCCTGAAGCGCAGCAGCCATTCTGTTCTCAATAACTCAGCCCTGGGCCGAAGGAACTTCTGTGCTGGCCCAGAAAAAGTGTGAGTGTAAACAAGAAAACTTACAGATCCAGAGTAAGAGGCCGGCTGTGGGGTTAGGCGGGTTGGATTGGGGCATCCCTCATGAATGAATGAATTATGAATTATACTTTATTGATCCCCGAGGGGAAATTGCATAAATCTTTTATCATCATTTATCATATGATCTCATCTTTCTTCTCATCTTTTATCATATATCTTTTATCTCTGCAGGCGGTTTGGAGACGTGGTTCCACGGCAGGGATAGGTGAACATTAAGGAGAAATGCCATCCAAAGGACCCGTCCCCACCAACAGCAGCGGACCTCTTATAAGAGAAACTTTCTAGGATACCTTTTCAGATACTTTTAAGGGACTGGTTCTTACAAGTTTTTACAAGTTAACTTTTTCTGTGGTTTGAACTCTGCTCCCCCTGTTCGGATCATTGTGGCTTAGAGGTCTGGGCCTCTAAACCCCCAAATGGTATCATCCCTTTTTTTTAAAATTCAACTCAGTTGTTTCATTTTTTGAATGACTACTGACAGTGTATGCTCCCTCAACCCTGTTGATGGTCGTTGTCCCACACCTGGGATGATGTCTTATGCAGCGTGCCAGACAGCAGGGGGCATGGTTGTCCCCGATAAAACAGCAGTAACATCACGTGACCCTTCTGAGGAAGACTACAGATGTAGTCAAAACATGTCAAGGGGAAACCTTTTTTCTTATCAGTCTGACCAAAAAAAAAAAAAAGAGAAAAAAAAGATTTGATATCCTGAGTAGACGATATGAACCTGATCGGCTTAACCCTGTTATTTACCCCAATTGTGTTATTTTATTTCTAAAGTAATCAACAGGCTTTTCTTTATGTTCAGGATGAGAAGTCCCCGAGTGGCATTGTAATTTGTTTGGCTTCATACTGTCAGATGCATATTTTGAGACCTATGACACATTGAGGTCTCTTCTCCTCAACCACTATTGTACTGGTCAAAACCAGGGCAAAATCTGCCATGTCATATTTTCTTGTCTTTTTTTTTAATTAATATTATTACTATTGGTTGTTGAAATTTCTGTTGAATCGTCATCATTTGACCATTGTTACTTTCACAAATGTGTCTGTTTTGCTAGAAGTACAAAAACACATTATTTACAATATTTCGCCAAACTGCCCAAAATAAAAAAGATTAACTCATAATTCATGAATTATTCATATTTTCTGTGCCTTGTAACTTTACATTTAGCCGTTTTTCATTAATCTGCCTTCTCTGTTCATTTTCATTTTTTTATTCATTTATTTTGAATGTCTGTTGCCCATAACTCAAACAGGTAAATTAGGAAGTCAAATTAAAGTTTAATGGGTATGAGCACTGTTTAAGTGTATGCTAACTCCTTCCACTAGATGGCAATAGTGTTTTGTTTTGTTTTTCACCTTTTTTTCCTCTGAAATCACTGATTTATGTACAGTAGCTTATGATACTGAACCCCACACCTGCCCTGTCCTACACAAACTCCAGTTCATAGTAGAGAAGCTCTGCATTTGTTTTTCTTCCATTTCACACTACCTGACAGAGGTCTTCCCACTTAAAAAAGACCAGTGCTCCTCAAAAATGGGACACAGTAAGCACTAGAATAAAGATCATACAACAGTGGGTGCTCCAAAGTCCCAACCATGTTGTATTAATTTGTATGGCTTAGCAGTGATGATCCAAACCATATGAGGGGCTGAGTGGATCTGCAGAAATCTAGTGAAGAAGCAGGCCACCCACATCCTTTGCTTGCCGCTCTCTTTTCGTCTTTCTTTCCCTCCTGGATCAGGCAGCATTCCTTTAATGCCCTTGGGATCTCCACTGAAGAAGCCAACATCATTCACAAAGACTTCTATACTAGCGCATATGCTACCTTCATTCCCCCCTCCCAGTGATCAAAAGGGAACATTAAAAAGGCAGTGACAGACAGATGGACAGACTCACATAACTTTGTCATTAGTGCATACCTCTCGGTGTCAGGGGTGAATGAGTGCAGGGGAAGAGAAGAGTAGTGCAAAGGTTTGGATCCATTTATGACACATATTAGTCACCTCTAATGTGAGTGTCTGACTGTTGAATTTGTTACAAACAAGGCCTTTAGTTGACAATAGATGCTCTGTCATTTATATATATGTGTGTGTGTGTGTGTGTGTATATATATATATATATATATATATATACTGTATATGAGATAGAGATGTAGACATGTTTTTTAATAATTTGATACGGTATAGTATGATCGGGATCCCTTTTAGAATAACCTTAAAAGTCAAAGCACCGTTTTTCATTGTGCTCCATTTAGACTTCAAAGAATCGCCTTGTAGGGTCACTGTTGGATGTTTCAAAAGACTTTTGCTTGAACACAATGAGATAAGAAATATGGCATACTTGAAAGCTACTTTTCTCTCCTCAAAACAAACAAAGCAACATATGGACAGGAAAGTGCGATAATCAAATCCCATATGATGTATGAGGAGAATAGATACCTCAGAGATAAAAAAATAAAAGAGAACAAAACCTCTTGGACCCACCCCAATCAATAAAAGGTAACATTGGGAGGTGTATGGGCAGCAAACAAGGCATTTCTCCATATACTTAATGCATAAACGTAAATTAAAGGTACATAAATAATAATAATTGAAAAAACATATCTGTGTGTGAGGGGAAAAAAATGTAATTAATAAAACACTATCCAAAAAAGTTTTGTAATACCTTCAATTAACTTGATTAGCCTTTAAATTGAACTAATATGGTGTGAAAATGTTTTGTGAGGTCACATAAGTGCCCAGCGTCTGGTGCTAGAGGGCATGGATCATTTCCCGACTCTGGAAATTGAGTCAGAGTCAAACTGTGTCCTGCCCTGGCTTATTACTGGCTGAGAAGATCGCCCATCCCAGCAGCATAATTCCATCTGGGCTAAATATTTATACAGAGGGGGAACGACATCACTTATCCACAACACATCCATTCACATAAGGGAACACTACTTGCACAGTTAAGTGACTGATCTGCTCTGTTTGTCAGAAGAACATCACTTGTTCTTGCAGGTATTTGCCTGGGTAACATTTTGGGAAGAGAGCTCATACTGACTTAGACTACACAATGAGCCTTTTGATTTCAGTTTTGGGGGCGATTCTCACTCTCTGTCAGATTGGGAGGAATCCAGCGAGCGGTAAGTGGACTTTGTTTTGCATTTTAAAGAAATTTGACCAAAATAGGCTATATTATCCTTCTTAAACTAATGCTCTTCTTCCTTAAGTCCTTAAGTTCTGTATCATATAAATTATGCTACAACAGATACTTTTTAAATATCATATATCCTCATATTCAAAGATGTTTTTTTTTTATTACAGCAAGCTAGAATATCCTAGTATATATGTGCTGTAATTTTGCAGTTTTTTTCTCTAAGAAAGAAAAAGAAAACAACAAGTACACTGTTTTAGTCATCTAAAGATTTAAATAGTTTAAAATGATCCAAAAGACACTTTTAGAAATGTGTTTCTAGTTTAGTTTACATGTGTTTTGTAATTTACATGAGATGGAATGAATTTTTGTCTTCTTTATCTCCGATATCTCCAGCCGGGATGTGCTGGCTGCAGCGGAGTCCAGACCAACGGTGCAACATGGTGCTGATGAGAGGGGTGAGCAGAGAGGAGTGCTGTGACGGTGGCCGCCTGGACACAGCATGGTCTAACACCAGTCTGCCCATGAATGAAGTCAGCTTGCTGGGTTTTCTTGGCATTGTCTCCTGTAAACCATGCAAAGGTAAACAAACAAACAAACAAACCTTAATGTGTTGAATCTTCCAAAAGAAGGAATAACTTTTTGTTATTTGGGGTATTATATGTTAATTACTGTTAATATATAATGCATACTTTTTGTCACTGCAAAGTTAAACTGCTTTAAATCTACATTTAAATGCAAAATTCGGGGCTCTGGAATTTTTTTTAGGGAAGTACTTTGATATAAACTACAAACTTAATAGAAAAGATTCATATTTTAGTCCCTCCTGGTCCCAATTGATAAACTGGCTGTTCAAGTCAAATAATACTCTAATCCCTTCCAAAGTTTGTCAAAGTTTATTTGAATCCAGTTAGCAGCAAGATGTGAGATTTATACAATGAGTTCCCTATGTAGATTTCTAACAAAGTGCAGACACGGATGAAGGAGAGGCATTCCACATGATTCCAGCTGTCCTGAGCTGCTTCCTCCCCCAGAATCTCTTCAAGGTTCATTCAGGTTCATATGCAGATAAGTCCTGTTTGCATAAGCAGCACTCACACTGTGTGATCAATGGGAATTTCTCCATGCTGATAAGTTCCAGTACAAATCTGGCCACTGGGAATTTTTTAAAAACACGCTCAACCTCAGCCCTGCCTTCTTTTCTTTTTTTCTTTTTTCTAAATCAGAAGGCTTATCAATGAGAAACAGAAATGTGAATTGTTTTTGAAAAATATAAAGAAGAGAGACTGCAGTTGAGTATAGCACACAACTTCCCAGAAACTAATTTTGCATATACATGATGCAAATCAGAACCAGGATGTCTTTCCTTTGCTCCTTCCTTTATTGCATTGCAAGACAGCTTTCAAAAATAAAAAGGAGCTCTGTTTTCCTCCATGAGCAAAGTAAGAAAATGCATTCCTGCAGTCTGGAGTTCCTGCCACATGCCCAGATGTCTGGGGACCATAATGTGGGAGGAAAACATTGGTATCACGAATGCCACATTAACAAAAACGTGTCAGTTGAGAGTAAGATGCCAAATGTCTTCTTTTCATATGTGAACATCAGAGGACATAAAAAGAAAGTACATTCCTGAGATAGAAATCAACCAAAAAACAGACCAGGAGAGTCTGAAAACAAAAACCCAGCCTTGGAATAAAACAGGATATTGAAGTGGTGGTAGAGGCAGGAAATAAGTTCCTGATTACAAAATCCTCAGGACTCCGAGCTGATCAGGCATCATCTCCACATACTACTCAGAAAAGTTCTGGGAAGAGATCTGTGCGCCCACTTTAATGCTGACTCTGCACTGTATAGGGTTGCACTTCCTACTGTGATTTGGCATTATATAGGGTGTCAGGAGTGCCTGGGGCTTCCTCATTTGTCAGCCTGTAAACTTCTCTGACAGCTTTTTGAACTCTCTCTACCTCCGAGCCCCTCAGTCCCTCTGCAGGAGCTCAGCCCAGTCTGCGTGCAGCCATACACATAGATCTGTAGTGAAAACACACCAGCCTTGCATTCCATCAGGCGAGACACCTCTGTGTATAACAGTCAATAAAGAGATGTGATTATTATAAATATTACACAGGGTGAAAATTGTGTTATGGTCTGGGAGAAAGCCCAGATTTTAAGCTTGTTTTGTATGAAATTGCCTGTAAATCACCTGACACTGTGAAGTTCTCACACACATGACACCACTCATTGTGCTCTTGTAGACACATGTGAGGGGGTCAAATGCAGTCCCGAGAAGGTTTGCAAGATGAAGATGGGAAGGCCTCAATGTGTGTGCTCTCCGGACTGCTCTCACCTCTCAAAGAAGCACGCTGTGTGTGGCAGTGATGGCAAGTCCTATAAGGATGAGTGTGCCCTGCTAATGGCCCGCTGTATGGGACACCCAGACCTTGAAGTCATGTACCAAGGAGAGTGCAAAAGTAAGCAACATGTACTTTATATTTCTTGTAAGCTCAGGCTTTCTGCACATTCTCATGCTGTAATGCACTTTTTATGTCTCCTCCAGAGTCATGCTCCAACGTAGTGTGTCCAGGAACCCACACCTGTGTGACCGACCAAACCAACAGTGCTCACTGTGTCATGTGCCGCACCACACCTTGCCCAATACCCACGCCGTCCGAGCAGCAGATCTGTGGCAATGATAACATCACTTATCCGAGCGCCTGCCACCTCCGCAGGGCCACCTGCTTCCTCGGCCGCTCCATAGGAGTCCGCCACTATGGCCACTGCAACAGTAAGAGCACTCTTCCAAACCAGTTTCTCTCCTTGCATTGAACTTTTTTTGTAGTTAAATCTATGCAAATTTTAACTTACTTTTTGATGCAGATCCCCCTCGGAGATCTCACAAATTCGAAGGCAGTGAGGAAAACGCAGTGTAGACGGACCACCCAAGACACAGCCCTCCGCCAGAATACGAGTTGATCAACCAGTCTTTCGCACCACTAGCTTCCAATGATGACCTCTTCATTTTGACAATCACTCCCTCTCTCTTTGTTGTGCACAAAAGGACGATGCTTTGGATATTAAACACCAGTGTTGCAAGACACACACTAGCGTTACTGCCTCAAGAAGGCAATTTGTATTAATCAATCTTTAGGTTTAGGAGGTTCAGGCAGTTAAACGCATGTGTGCTGATAGGAGCTCTGTGGGAGATGTGTGCATATTGTAAATAGACTACCAATACTATTTATTGGAGACGGTATCAAACTCTATTTATGTTGTTATCCCAGTTACAAATTCATATATCCTCGGGAAAGCTGAAGCAAAATAAATATTTATTGTTTTGTTTACTGTATATATACAATAGTGGTCACTGGCATCAGCTATTTACAATTTTTTTTTTGTTTTATAGTCTCAATTTCCCACAAATGGACTGTTTTCCCTCATTCTGATGGAAAGCAGTGCTAATTTGTTTGGAGAGTTGATACCACTTTATAGTCTGCCTGAGTGTTTTCAATTTACCACATACATAATCAGGACAACTACAGCCCTACTGTGCATACTTCAGCCTGTACAAACTTGCATAATTTCACCCCCTTTCTCACACGGGCACACACACACACACGCATTATCATTCCACATCTAAATCCAAACTCTTGGCTGATGCCCGCTGATCACTTAAATGTACAATTTAGTTTTGTTTGTAGGAGTCCCAGAAGACTGTTGGTACAACCCCAAGCCCTTCACAATACCTCCTCTGTTGAATGCTTGGCTTTGTATTGAAAGTGCATTTTTTGACAGTCATGCAACTTTATTCTGATGCTTTGATTCGATTGGGATCTTTTAAAGAAGTTACTCTGCAGACAAATGCTATTAGCACCGCCTGACTTAAAAGAAAATTGAATTTGTCTGGGAATGGCCTGCAATTTGTGCCAATTAAACATACCAAATTGCAGTGTCTTCATAGCTGAGTCAATCTGCTGTTGTCACTGGTGAACCTGGACACATCCACACAAATGGTCAAGTTATTCAATTAAATGTTCTAAACTCAAAGCAGATGGCTGAATACTTTAAGTAGTCCTTGTAGTGTATTATTAAACCTTTTAAGGATTCCTCTGTAAATAAGATTGTCTCACATACCTACCTGTATATCTACTGTGAAGTTTGAATGATAAATGTGTCAACATATTTTTGTATTTTTGTACTGCCATGTCAAAATAACATAAAGTTTATGATTTGTCAAAATGTGTCCTCCTTCTTTTGAAAATGCTGCAAAATGCTTGAGTTTACTTTGCAGTGTGCTTTTCCTCATTCTTTTTTATTGTTTTTTATGTTTTATAATATCTCAACTTTCTGAACAGTAATCAAAACCAGTCAATTTCACTTTTATGAAGCTAAAGATTCTCATCGGTGTTGGATCAGGGTATGCAGGCAGTGGTTATAAACCCCTTCTAATGTGCGTGCGGTTGCTGAGTTTACTCTGAAACAGGCTTCTCAAGGTGTCATGCAAGAGACAGAGGAGAATCAAATCCAGGCTGGCCCCCACTACCCACATCTCCTCAAGGATATCCCCCTGCTCTGGATTAGATGTGAAGGATCAGGCGAAAAGAGGGCGACGGAGTTAAGAAAATTAACGTTTCGAAGAGCTGAGGCGTGGGCACTGACTCACTTTCCTGTGTATAGTACCTCCCTTGTTTTTCTGTCTCTAACTCTCCCTCCTCTGAATCCTGAGCTTGGCCATGCAGGCGCATCTGGTTCAACTTTAGGGAGATGTTTATATTCCTGTCCAAGTACCCTTTTATTACACTGGGAATGGAATTAGATGTTTTGTTAGTTTGAACGGGGCAAGAAACAATGCCATTGCCAATGAGAGGTTGTTGCTGTGCCCACAGATAAAACAAAAAACAAAACCATCTTTTTTCATGAATTTGTCTTTTAATGTTTTTCACATGTTGGATATTGTTCGATGATTGAAGAACGTTGCTGAAGATGTTTGATGCCAGTAATGCCACACAAACATAGTAGCCAGATTTTGTCATGAGGCATACAGACATGACCTCAGAGGGGCCCGGTAGATTTCCATGAGCAGAAGAGGACTTCGGTCCAATTTGGCGCCCACTGGTTTAGCTCATGATAAAGATTAATGTACAGAAAATGTATATTATGTTGTGTTCTGTATGTCTTGAACCTCATATAATGTGCTTTACTATGTATTTTCATCATATAACATTAAAACCAGGTCATTTTTGCATCCTCACCATCTTAACTTATTTTGTGCAGTACATAGCGTAAACTCACAAACCCTGTGTTTTTTTTTTGTTTGTTTGGTTTTTTTTCTCATAGTTTGAAGTATTACAACCCCACAGGAATTTTGCAATGAACACCCACTAGACTAAGGCATTTGCCATCTTTTGAGGTGTATAAGTTGAAGTGGCTGTGGTCTTCTTGTAAAATACACAATGAAAATAATGAGTTGAGATAGCAGTTTTGGTACATGCATCTATACAAACTTACTTGGCAGGTACATGTTGTTCAAGTCAAATAGAAACCCATTTTCTAGACTGATTATGTCTGCGTAATACCCTCACCATGAGCAACCTGTCTATCATTACGCCTCAGTCCTCTAACTGATGTGCATCTGTCACACCAGCAGTGGTAATGACTTGACCACAGAGTAAACCTATGAGCCATTTCAGAGTTATTCTAATTACACTTAACGTGAGACCTCAGGATTTTTTTGCCCACTTTGCTCCATATTTCATTATTTTTTCAGCACATTATGGTTTGTGGCAAGCCCATAGAGATGTCAGCCTCGCTTCCACGGGAGCATGATTGTGTTTGTGTATCTGTGTTTATCTGTATGTTCGAGGTTATGGCTGTGATTATGGATGCATTTCTCTTGTTGGAGATCACCTGTTGTGACTATGGGATCAGTCACACACGTTACGTCACAGCCTCTGGCTGAGTTGTAAACATCCAAACAAACACATGGGGGTATAATGGGACGCCTACACAGACATTTCAGGGATGTGTAATCATCCTGCTCTGATATGTCAAGCTTCTTTCTCAACAGTGTCCATAGCATCATTTCCTCCAACTTACCGTACTACTTCCAGTAAGTCAACAGCCAACATTTAGATCTGAAAGGATGTGAGGAAACTGAGCACTGTGGAGTGTAACGGAGACCACCCACTCTCTGGATCACGCCACTGGATTGTAAACAGCTCCAGTTCACAGCTGAAACTAATAGATATCAAATCCATCACTCCATCAGAATACATCTCTCTCACACATTATTTCCCGTAGTTGCTATGTTACATAGCAGGCCTTTAATTTTCCACATGTGTACTATATTTTACTTTTGACAATTGATTATTATGCTGACACAACAGCCAAAACTTCAGTATTGTAGCTCATACTCTTACAGATGATGTTTTATGGAGTTCTCGGAAACTGTTTTAATGTTCCTTTTATCTGAGGTACCGTATGCGTAGCAGAATTCTGACAGGGCTGATCCATGGAAAGCCCATGCTTTCAGACAGTCAGGATGGATGCCAAGAAAATGACACTGTCCTTTGAAAAATACAAGCGTAAAACCACTAATTAAGTTGCTCAAAGAAACTTTGTGTTGTGACTGCTCAGCTGTTCAGCATACTTCATCACTAGTTTAAGCAACATTGTAAAATCCAGCCAGGTTTACTGAAAATCGGCTGTGTTTTTCAGGATAGGGTAATCAACTACTAATCACCAGAGATGGGAAGTTGCACAAAATGCTAATTGTCCTCAATTATTCTTGGTAAGTTGTTTCACTTCCCACTGATGACCTCTGGGAGATGGCCTCTGTGTGGCCTCTGCGTGTGGTCTGGTCTATTTAAATCCAAAGGGAGAGAAATGCATGTTACCAGGAAAACAACCTAACATGATGAATATTGAATATTGCCCTATATTCTCTGATTAATTTACTTTGTTAAAATATTCCCTGAATATTTGGGGATGTTACTACAGGTGTTTCAAAGTGTACCAGTACCAGTCTGTGTGGGTACAACATGGGATTGTTGCCTCTGCCTTGGCACTAAAAAGGTCGCTGAATTTTCCATAATTGGAAAAAAGTCAATGAACTGAGATAATTGAGTTACACTTAGCTCCCAAACTTGACTCAAATTGACTCCCATTGTGCTTTTGAGGTTTGTAACATAGCCAGACCATGGCCATAATTTGACATTAGCTCTTCAGGTGGCTCTCACATTGAAACAGCATAGCTTGCTTGTTCATTTCTTTTTCTTCTTGTTTTATAGGCTTTGGCCAGAAACGTAGTTGTTTATTATGGAAAGGTGGTTGGTCATAATAGAAAATTGCTTGAGCATTCTCTTTGCTGTCATGCATTCAGTGTGCCTTGCACATTCAGCAAAGATGAGAGTGGAAAAGTTGCTGAGATTTCATTTGATTCTGCCCACTCATTAGCAAAAAGCTTCTTTTAGCTGAACAGCTACAATGGCTGATAGTTCGAACCTAATTAGGTCATATATTTTGAGATATTTTGCAAGTCAGAGTTGGAAGGTTTACCACAAATAAACTCCAGAGGCCCATACTGCACTGTATATTCTCCCCAGACTGTGGTGTTGCACATCTTGTAAAGCATGATGCTTGGTTTAAGATTAACTGACCCCCGGGTGTCGTATAAACTCCAGTTTTGTGTTGTCTGAGATTTTAGTGGAACAACACACGCAAATGGCCAGGCAAGTACATAAACTTGATCAGTACGCTGAGTTGCATCATGTAGTTTTGTGAGTAATGCAAGTGCCAGGGTACATTGGGTAACTGATGCTATCTGTTGGCACACTTGGCCATGTCCCAAACATTGGCTCTGTTCCAGTAATAGTTTGGTCAGATTTCGGATGTGCATAATTCAAAGAGGGTAAAAATACATAGTACTATGTCAGCGTCAAGTTACTTTATACGGCCCATCAGATTTATGTAATTGTGGTTTAAGGCATTTAGGCTACTTCTCAAAATGAATCATTTCAAGTCCACGTAAAGCAAAGATAAATATACGTTCACGGTGTGCCACAGCACAGAAAAATTATGCAAATGATTTGTTTAGAACCCTTTATGACCCTCTAACCCCATGGTGCAGCAATGCACACTCAGCAAATAAGGATTCTTAGTACAGTAATCAATCAACCCATGTTTTCAGCAATATTCATTTCAACCATAGCAACAAACATTGAGCTGTCAAAAGGCAGCATCCCCTTTTCAACCTTTAAAATATTATATCCCCACTGATTTTGCTTTGCCTTTCACTTCGGGATAATAAATAAGACATGGCTGGAAGATGTTCAACACTAAAAATGGAAAAGTTCATTGTAGCGCTGACAGAAAAACAAACTCCACTGTCAACAATTGGGCAAATTACTATGACACAGTGAAATAATGGGCCAGAAAAACATAAAATGTCTGTCTCTGGTGAAACATCTGCAGCGAGACGGCAGAGACGGCTGGACCTAAGTTAATAATTATGTACATATGTTCCTCCAGCAACATCTATATTTTGATAGCTGCTCAATGATGCAATCCAAAACATATATGTACCAACCCTGTACCAAGGGATATTGTTCTGGAACACAAGTAGAGTGGAAAAACATTGGACAGACGAGATACCTGCTGGGATTCAGATATGAGGATATACGTCTTCATGGATATGTCCAGTTTATTTTGTTAAAGACAGATTTGACCAACACTAATGTTGATCTTCCCAAGCCTTCTTGCTGTTTGAGCAGGGATCTTACGTGTGTGTGTGTGCCTGATGCACACAGTCTTGTGACACATGGCCTCAGACAGAGTTTGTCTGGAGGGAGGGAGAGTCTTCAATGGGTGGGACTGAAAACAAGTGACGCATGACTAAGAGGCCCAGGAAGTTCCAGCAGGCGGCTGTTATTGCTGAGTATTTGTGTGTGTGTGTCTATGTATGTATGTGAGTGTGATTCGGGGCCCAGAGGGACAGTGTGGGGCAATCCTGGCTGGAGTGTCTGGAAAAACTCTGTGGAGTGACAAAAGCAGCAGTGTCCCTCGCAGCATATCTGTCTGCTGCCTTGGCTGCAACACTTTACTGCCCTTTAGAGTGTAATAGAAAGTGAACCATAAAAAGTAGGTCGAAAAAAGGCTAAAATATTATATAACTTCATGCTTAAATGCATTAAGTAAGTGTCCATGTGCACTCACATGGAAGCACAATCCACTACCTCTTTAAAGCTGTAAAGTTTATCTGTACAAAGACTTTTTTGGTCAAGACATCCCAAATCCAGTTTAGTAGTGACTAAAACTACTAAACTAGAAGGTCTCTAAGTCTGGCAGAGTTTTCTGTGGCTGACACGAACGACAGCCACTCAGTCCCCAGATTGCATTGCTACAATGAGCATTTGATTGCAATGGCTGTGACGCACTGGGCGCACGGAGACAAAAGCTTACCTCGGCCAGGCAGACATAGCAAACCTCTGTGCTATCAGACCCTCTCTAATCTCGGCCCATGGGACAGTCACGTCTTTCCAGCTCCCACATAGCCAGATCAGACACAACACCGGCACAGAATGCACACTAGGCTCCAACTTGGTTACACTGTGAGCTTTATTACATGGATCCATCCAGCCTTTCCTAAGCATAGAGAAGAAACAAACAATTGTTCTACATACATACATTTACAAGACTGCAAATTACTTTGTGCACCCACAAAAAAAATTAAATAGAAGTTTCTCTTTTCCCTATGATCATGAAAACAAATGTTTTCATGTGAGAATCAGGCCAGGAGGCTTGAGTGTGATTGATGTGATTGGCTGATGGGCAGTCTGACGAGAACTCCTACTTACTCTCATAATGTTCTGCCAAGCACAAGGTAGACTCCAGACATGTGTGACATATTTATAGCTGTCAGCCTGCAGTTGGGGTAATCTCATTAATGGTACCTGTGGATAACACATACATTGCTGAAAAGTTCATACACAGCTTCATGATAAAAGCAGACCTGAAAAACAAGAATCAATCATTTTGCCCTCCATATCTTATATAACCAAGTAATCTCTGGGACCTTTTCTGCTATCTTAGGGCCACCAGACAGAAGCCAGCAATATTTTGGTTGCATTTGTGTGAAATGAGGCAATGTTTCCCATGTGAGAAGCCTCTCATTTGCTGTGTTGAGCTTCAAGTTTGACTTCTCATTAAAAAGAATTCCAGTAACTCCTCTGAAATGCACAAGTGCCAAATACAAATCCCCTTATGATAAGATATGTTGTTCCAAAACAGATGCTACACAACTTCTAAACGCTTGAAGGATGCCTGTTGGAAAAGTCACAAGTGTCAATATAAATCTTATGTGATGCCAAATTGCAAAAACACATCTGCTCTTCATGTGAAGAGAGAGAGCAGGCTACTATGAACCTGTAGGTACAAAACCCGAGGTCAGTGGAGACAGAGTGGTTAGACATGATATAAATTTGCTGGCGGGTAATTAAAAGCTCTTCAGTTCTGTGAGGTTTTTGTTTTATCATCTTGACTTATCAACACACTAACACATTTTTCATAGCAAGTGACGAACTGATTGAAGTTTCCTGTCTTTTTTTCCTCATCAGACTAATAAAATGAAACTTGAAAAGGATATATTGTACCTTCAGCCACTGGCTACAATTAATACTGTAACTCAACAATTGATGCACAAAAGCACCACCATGTGGCGATATTTTGCAAGTTACGTTGTGCAGAATATAGAAAAATATTATTTATCTTTTTTACACATAAGTTACTTTATTGAGCTTGTTTTCATTCTTATAATAATCTTTCTCATGATCTGTTTTAGAATTTACATACCAATCTCAAAAAGTGCTTATCTGGAAATATATTTAAGAAAACAGAACATCTCACAAAACACAACACAAACAATTAAAAACACTAATAAAAAAAAGCAGAAATTTCAGTAATTTTATATTTTACAGAAAAGATTCTTTTTAATCTTGGTGTGTTTGAAAAATAAATCTTCTCGTATTTCTTAATTTTGAAAACAATTTTATTTTGCCTTGTTTATGGTTTTGTTGTTCTAATGCTACCGTGTATTGAACTTCAGGGTTACCATAGTCTAGTTATTTCCACTTTCTTACTTACATTTTTCTTAGAGTTTAGACGGACAAAGTTCTCTCTGTATGAATTTATCGAAAATGCCTTTTCATATAGTCCCTGTGACAATCTTCTTTTCCAATCACACGCTCGTCATTTATTCCACAGGGTAAATTTTGTCCTTTACGCTACACCGTAAGCTTTCCTCTTTGGGTGTGTCTCATTTAACGGTCTGCGCACTACGAAGTGCGGATTCGGAGGGTG
>JAOXYM010000015.1:21476526-21492706 GCA_028567055.1 Leptatherina wallacei | reverse complement strand
GCCTACGGAGCACACTCGTAGCCTTCGTAGGCTACGCACTTCGTAGTGCGCAGACCCTTAAATGAGACACACCCTTTTTCTACCTGTTTAGAAGCTAAAGATGGCTGAAGCTCCTCCATGGCCCAACCGGTTTTTCTGTCACAGGTGTTCAGCAGAGATTAGTCCTCGGCTTCCCGTGAGTATCATATACAGAAAACATCGAAAGCTCAATCTGAATAAAAATACAAACACAACAGGGTTATTTTTACTTTTATAGACATGGCTAAAGTCGCGGTGCGATCGTTAGCATGCTAACAGTTTTAGCTCACCGATACGCGGCTCCGTTTATCTCGCTAACGCCACACAGTTAGTTTTTTTTTATCTTCGTTAAGATCCGTCAATGTAAAAACAGAAAGTGCGTAGTCACTATATTCAAGAGTTTTACCATTTGCTTTACAGAGTTTGCAATTACTTTTAATTTAGTAATTTCCTTATCTACTTTGTTACTGTTTAGGCGTGTTAGAGCCTAACCGTTAGCTATGTTGACTAGCAGTGCAGTTGTTTCAGTAATATATTTTCGCATCGTTATTGCTTGTGATCATCCATTTAATATATATATATATATATTTATCTCTAAGTATTGTGAAAACCAGATTGCCCCAACCCTTTGTTCTCTGTTAATTGCATACGTGTATCATATTGGGACAACAATGACCCTGTGACTTTTTACTTGTGTGGCCATTCTGTTAAACACACGAGTGGCATGCCTGTGAGGCTAGAATGATCTGTCAAAGTAAGGTAAACGTGCTTTTTACAATGTCAAGTCATCGGTTTCTGTGGGTTGCTGGTCATGCCCTGTAGCCATTATACAGCTCTTGTGTTATTACTACAGCAGTCCTAACATTTTTCTTGTTTGGTGTAAAGGGTGGGAGTGAGAGCCTCAAGATTATACCCTGTGATTACTATGCATTTGGTGTTTGGGATCACTTCCCCTGATAAGGGAAACGGTGTGTAAATGTGTTCAATGCAGCTTGCGGTCAGCCAGACCCTTTTTGCAGGTTGCCATGCTCACATTTTGATTGGCTCACATCCAAGTGTCTATGCAATCTGCACAAAACCGCTGCACTCTGAAGAAAATATCAGGTGTATGTGGGGTACAGTTGAGTCCATGAACCTTTCATACTATCAGCTTATGGACGTAAAACTGCTACACTAAAGAAAATACAACCCATTATGATATTCCAGAATAATGGAAAAACAATATATCTGTAGATATAAATGTGTGTGTGTGTGTGTTGTTGCATGTTTCAAATGTGTTGTTGCAAACTTTGATTAAGGCAATATTTACATGTGCCTCAATAATTTCCATGCTGTAAAAAAGAAATCTCAATATTAGAATTAGCAAAAGGCTTATTTTGACTTGCATCACCAGTTATGAATTCTGTTTGTTTGCAGGAGTATACATGTCCAAGATGTGAGTCAGGGTTTATTGAGGAGCTGCTGGAAGAGAGAAGGTGCGTGTAAAGTGTAAAGTAATAAATACAGATAAATGATCAAAAGTTGTTATGTTCCCATGATGTGACTATACTCTTGCTTTTTGTTTTGAGAATAAATCTAAAGGGACCATTAATTTTAAAGGTAACATTTATTCAATAGTTTTACACAAAACAAAAAATATAGATCAAATTTAAAGAGGACTTAACTATTTGGATGAGTTCCATCTGTTCATGGCTCAGTTCAATCATATTGATAATTTATTGGTGATAGTTATTTCAGTAAGGAAATATTATAGTTGAGATGTAAAAAGGTGGTGGCCGTTATAAATGTATGAAATTATAATAACTTTTTTAACTTTTGGTTGGAGGGACAAAGTTTTCTAATATTATTATACAGTCCAAATATAACTTTGTCAACTGTTTGTTCCCTTTTTAGTACCGACAATGGTTCCATGTCTACAATCTCCAGTGGGTCCCAGAACCAACAACCATTTGAGGTTTCCAGCCTGATCTTTACTCAAACTATCTCTGTGACCTCTGTGTGTTCTGCACTACTCTGCCTCTGTTATGCACATGGTTGCTTAAGAGTCAGCATTCTTTGAAACTGCTTCCACTGACATTTGAACTGGTCTGACACTTGATAGGATGGACGTTGTCACAGGGTTTTCCAATTCTGCTTTTCCAACTACAATTTAAATTTTTCTTGTGAAACATTTGTTGATTCACTGGATTGTTTGAAATGAGTTTCATGACATAACTTGTGACATAACTTCAGTGGAAAGATGCAATTCCACAATTCTGAAACAAAATGTTTCCTCTCTAAAAATGGAAATGCTGTATTTAAATCATTATGTGACATGTCCATTGGTTTAAAAAATTTTTCTTTTCTATCTTCTAGAATGTGGACCAGCACTTATTTACATTCCCTTCAGGCTATGGTCAGTTCTCCTTTAGTGTCTTTGATGACGGCTTTGACGTCGGAGCTGGACTTGGAACTGAGGATAACCGGGATGCCGAAAACCGCCGGGAAAGGGAATCAGTGTCACGGCAACGATATGGTACCAGGCAACCCAGAAGTCGACATGGTTCAAGGCGGCAAGCAGGGAGGCATGATGCAGTTCCTACTTTAGAAGGGTATGAGCTACAATTTCTAACTCATGGTTTGTTTCTGTCTCTTTTGGCATGACACTCTTTTGGTAACCCTCAGTTTGTAACTTAAAAGCAACTTCACATTTACGTCACAATTGTACAATTCTTGTTTTGTAGAATCATTCAGCAGCTCGTGAATGGAATAATTGCACCTACTGCAATGCCAAACATTGGTGTTGGACCCTGGTGAGTGTTTGGAACAGTGATTAGAATAAACCAAAAGATAAACTGACAACATGTGCTTGACACATTCTCCTGTCTTATTATATTTAAAGGGGTGTTCTTCACTCAAATCCTATGGACTATGCCTGGGGTGCTAATGGGCTTGATGCTATTATAACACAGGTATACTAAGAACATTTCTTGAAAAGTAAAATGCTTTTAGTTTTATTTTATGGGCTGAAAGATTTTAGGTATTGTTCAAGCACTTCTGCTGTTTATCAAACATTTTTGTTTAAATTGTTTTCTAATGTTATCATTTTCTTATTTGTAGTTATTAAACCAGTTTGAGAATACAGGGCCTCCACCTGCCGATAGGGATAAAATAAAAGGTCTTCCTACAGTACAAATTACAGATGAGCATGTTGGTAAGTGAACCGATGATGATCACTGTTTTATGACTGACTTTGTTTTATTTGTTAGATTTTATTAGTTTTATTTAGTGTATTTGTAACACTGAAAAATAACAGAAGTTTGAATCGATAACAATAATCAAATGAATTAGTATGAACAAATACAGTACATACATACAAATACTTTTCTATAGTGTAAAATCATGTGAAAAGACCTGGGAAAGCTGAAGCAATATCAAATGTTGCAGTCTCCTACATAGCCACTAGATGGCGCTAATCCCATCTCACCTTAAATTGTACAAGCCTGATGGGAATTCACTGTTGCACTTGGATATTTGATCTATTTTATTTCTCCAAAAACTTTTGATATTTTATAATTCGGTTTGTTGTTGGTTACATTTCTAGCCAAAGTCTGTTGACATAATTCTGTTGTATGACAAACGTCACCTTTAACATGTCTTGTCTTTCAGCTTCAGGTCTGGAATGTCCGGTGTGTAAAGAAGATTACAGCGCTGGAGAAAATGTGAGGCAGCTCCCGTGCAATCACATGTTCCACAACGACTGCATAGTCCCCTGGCTGGAACAGGTATCACCCACTCAGTTGTCTGTTTGTTTACAGTAAATATTCATCAGTTGCTGTTTGAGCTTAGAGAGGGGGATGGGGATGGGGGTGATGGTAAACACCAGTGACACTAAAACATTGCCGTATTTATTTTCCTCAGCATGACACATGTCCAGTGTGCAGAAAAAGCTTGAGTGGACAGAACACTGCAACAAACCCTCCAGAACTATCAGGGATGAACTTTACCTCCTCTTCTTCCTCCTCCTCATCCTCTTCATCCTCCTCTACCCCTCAGTCCTCAAGTTCGACCAGCAATGAAAACTCCACTGATAACTCGTAGAAAGAACATTTGTCTTAATTACCCTATGAGCTGATTTAGCTCAGAGGCTGCTGCACTTCACAGCAGTGACCTTCTATCCCTCCCTGCAGTAGGGAAGAGGCCTGAGTGCATCTCCCCAGGAGCTCTCAGGCCTGATTCAGGGGTAAGTGATACATGTGTTTATGTATTCCTACCCGTTGTGTTGCCCCCACCTTCAGCAGGAATCTGAACAATAGAAGGGTGGAGGCCTGGAGCGCAGCTTCTGTCCGGGAGGATGTGGAGAAGCATGGAAACTTCAAGAAGCTTGATTTGCTTGAAGCACCTCATACAAGAAGAGAAAATAAAGGAATCCAAAGGTAGAAGTATAGAAAAAAGGCAGTTGCTTAACATTTTTTTTTTTTATCTCTAGACTTGTATGATTTCAGATGACCCTCTTTTTCCACTGAAGCAAAAAGAGATGTACAGTTATTTTGTTTTTTAAATAAGTAGCATTCATATCTCGGTGTGACTCCAAGTGCACTACTGTGGACTTCTTAAGTGTGCACTAAGGTTTCTTTGTGGTTTAGAAGAATATTCCATTTGATCCCTTTGTCTCCAAATTAATTGACGATAGTCTATATAATTTTAGTTGGGGAGATTCTCCTGCCGTTTTAAGATTATCTTACAGCACACAGGTACCAGTGTTTGCACTTGAAATAATTAGTTGGATTGCAGTAATGTTTGGATTAAACTGGTCATCCCTACATACATTACACACTAAAGAGTTAAGGGAAGTCTTTCTGCAAACCTTAAGTATGTTTCACATAATAGACCCTGGAACATTTTAACATGTGTGCATTTTAATTTCAAAGAAAATTAAATGCATATTTCCTGAAGTTGCCAGTTGAGAATAATTTCCAGTCTGATCATGTACCAAAAGAAAAGAACTGATTTGAAAATGACAATAAATATGTTTGGTTGCTACCACTTATTTCATGCAAGTTATTCTCACTGTGTTTATTGATAATATCATTTAAAGCTAAATCATAAGCAGCAGTACTCGTAATAACTGGCTCAGAACTGTTCATGATTAAGATTCTATGAATATAGTGTATTGAAGTTGTATGTAAATTACCACGGGTATATTTATTTGTATTAATTTATTTTTTGTAGATACAGTCCTGTAAGTAGATTCTACCTGGGATTTTAATCATTAAAAAGAAATTCAGAAAAACTTTCAAAGGTTATTCAGAGCACATCAAGTTAAAATCAGTTACTTTTTGACCAAATGAGCAAACACCAAGGTGAACTTGATGGATTTTAAACATGAGATGTTGGCTGTTTTATAGTTTGTTTCTAGTTATTCCTTGACCATGATTGGCCATGAACAATAACCCCATTAACCCCTTTCTCTAGCTTGTTTTCAATGCATAATAAAGCTTTGATATCACTTTGTGCTTTCAAAGCAACGCCTTGTCTAAAGGCCTGGAAAAAGTAAACAAGGTCTGTATGAAATCCTTCACTGCTGCACTCGCCTGCTAAATATTATCGATAAACCAATTACATTCTGCGTCCTGTTATTGTTTCACCATTTGGGTGCATTTCCTCTCCATTGTACCTCTCTTGTCCCCTGGGGTTTTCAGTTCAAAGGGCTCCATCTGAGGAAATTGTTGTTGAGGTGGAACATTGGTACAGACGTACAAGTGAACACATTAAACTTATGACTTTGGGGTTGACTTTACAATACAAAATTGTTGATTCTTATTTTTTTATATTGTGGTAGATGTTAAGTCTTTGTTCCTTTTAACTAAGTACTATGGAATACAGTGTGGCAAGATCATTTATAATATAAAATGTGGTTCAATGATACTGCTACAGATGCTTCTATCTAGGATTGTGTACTTTTAAATTGGAGTTTCTTTTCTGAGGAGGCAGTATGAATTTCTTATAGATTTTTTTTATTTATTTTATTTTAAAAAAGCAACATGAGCCAATTTGTGACAGTGAAATGATATGGGAAAAACAGGTACCAGTGTTCTTTCAAAACAAAAATAGGATTACATTTTGAGAATCTATCGGTAATAATATTAAATACATTTTGTAGATTAGGATTAAAATGTAGTTTAACACTTCCACCCTGCCTTTTGCAAATAAAATTTGAATGGGCTTTCATTACTTTCGTCCATAGGTCAAACTTGTTGACAGTTAACACCATATTCTATCTGATAATGTTACACTAGATGAATTTACAGGTTTATGTAGTATGCAGACCATAATGTCCTACCTCTGTTGAATGAATTTTAAGTTTCTTCAAACTTACTTGATAGTGTGGGTGACATGGAAAATGCTCCTCATCTGGGCCTACAGTTTTTTTTTTTTTTTTTAAGCAACCAGGATGCTACAACTGACTCATCCAAAAAAAACGAGGAAAAAAAAACTAAACAAAAACGTCATTCAGTTAATACTGAAAACGGGCTATATCTGCCTGAAAGTGATTGTCTGTATTTGTTTTTATTTTTCTAAGCATTTGAAACTCGTGAATTCACAATGGGATTAATGTAGACTTGTTAAATGCAAGTAGCATTAAACTACCACTTTCAATACAGATCAAAGTTAGCACACCAGTAAAAGTAAAGTGAGACTTTAGTTTGGAAAATAATAACATACATGTAATCTCTATATAAATACGTTCGAAAATGATGACCATATTTATACTGGTGCCAGTTAAGAAAATTACTACTGGCTCCATGGTTAAACAAGAAAAACATCTTTGACGTAACCACGCCCCAAAACAATCGTCATATGTACGTGCCGATAAGAACGTCTGCGTGAAGTGCAAGTAGAGGACGACCGACAACATCAGTTCAGTGTTGAACAACCTACTGCCCAGCCCGCTGGAAGTTTGCTGGAAAGGATACGGTTCAACAGAACTCTGCTAACCTTTGAGTAATTTAACTATTAAATTGATTCGTAGATTATTAATCATGAAGTTACTGTGGGCTGTCAGTGCCCTGCTTTTGAGCTGCTGGCGAACCAACGCGTCCACAGGTAAGAATTGTGTGTCAGCCATGTTGGTTGGAGATCTAGACTTTGCCCAGACCACGAACATTTTGTTTGTGAGGGGCTAATGAAATCTTTGTGTTTTATTATTTTGTTTTTATGACATTGAATATTAATTAAAGCGGTTAAACATACTGTGACATCCGCTTCCCTTTAGTTAGGCCAGCATTTGTGGTGTTAAAATTGGCTCTATTAGGCGGAGCATTGCTGCTAGCGAAACATTAAGCTAATTTGCGGTCCCGAAACCTTTCCCAAACGTTTCGTGGCTGCTGTGAGCGGTCGTGCAACACATTTAGTATTATTTTTAAGTTTCACGTGTTACGTAAACGGTTTGATGTTTGTAAAAGGTAAAATTTTTGGTAACCTTTAGTTGTAATGTTAAGTTACAACCTATGCCGGTTCAGTAAGGTTTACTGTTGTAACCAGTGTAACCCCAGTTGCGTAACGATTGAAACTATTGTTAATCACCAGTATATGGCGTTGGACTAAACAGTCATCTGAACATATAGATTGATATGAATAATTCTCACAAAGAGAAAATATCCTACGGTTAGTCTTCGATCACAGCCTTCTAAGAGCCGATGTAACGCCAAATTATGTTACCCCCCTCAAACATGAGTATTTCTGCTTAAACAGCTTATTGGTCGTACTTTGTCCCTTTTTAATGGATGATAGATGTTCCAAACAGGTGCTCACCGGAGTTTATTATGGACACACATTTTTATTATGTGATATCGGGAGGGAGCGAAACAAAAAGCGATCCTAATAACAGATGTGTTTTCCTTCTAAAGTTGATCAAAAACATACATTTTTATGTCAGACGATTTGAGCTTCCACAAATGAAATGCATGAAAGTAGATAATGTCACAGGATCTATGACATCAGATCCTGTGACTTGGTTTAAAACTTAAAAATGTTGTCACGAGCTGCTCTTGCTGCAAACCCAGTCCACTTGGTTCAACCGCACTATTAGAACACAATATTTTGAGCTCTGTGCCCAATTCAGATTCAGCACCCTACCAGCTTTTAGGATTGCAGTGATAGCTGGTTAAGAACAAATGACCCCTAGTTTCTTAGATTTACTTTGATCTTCTTCATTTGTCACATTTAAATATAGTGCTTGTTTTCCAAACTAATGCAAATTGATTTTTGCCTTGCGTTGATACAAACAGTAAGACTGTTTGTTTATGTTTAGTGTTCATGCACTTTAGTCGGATACATAGAAGCAGCCCTCATGAAAGTCTTTGTTTCCTACTTTGGTAATAACAAATATTGAGTAAAATTAGAGTTCCCTAGAGCTATAACTTGTACTCTGGCTTAACGTTAGCAGGAGAAGTAGCCTACGAGGCAGGCAAGCAGATATGTATATGTCTATAAAGTTGCCATAAAAACCAGCTTTTTTTTTTTTCAAGGTTTTTTTTGGCCTGAGCATAAAGTACCTGCTGTTCAATTCCAGTAATCGGGTAGAAAGTGTTGAGTATAGACCCATTTTATCATTGCCCACCATTTTGAGACTTCAGCCGCTTAACCTGCTTTTATTTAAATTATCCTTTTATGATAAAAGCATCCACTCACATCAGTAGCATTGGATGTGACGGGTTTAGTATTTTTTTCTCCATCACCGGAAGCATTTGCATCCCACTAATGCGATTACAAATCTGTGCTGGTCTGCCACAACTGAGTGATTATTACAATGAGCAAAGTGGGCTAGTTGATTTTTCTTTTTATTTATTTTCTCACTCCATATCAGGGCTGCACTGATGATCGATTGGCTGACTAGTCGCTTAGTCTCCTATATTGACATCATGTCCAACATTTGTTTTATAAATCGCCACAGTAGAACTTTTCACAGTGAGTTAAGAACTCGTAGATGTTGACAATTTGTTCTGGCTTTATAAAAGCAATGTTTTCAGAAACAAAACAAAAAACATAGTAAGTTATTTTCATATAGTGACTGGCTAAAAAATGCATGCCTCAAATGAAAGTTTGAGGTGGCCTTTTAAAACGTTTCTGTTGTGAAAGACCCACACACATCCATGAAAAGGCAATATATTGTTAACCTTTCCTTTTTTTTTTTAAATGTTAATATGCAGTGTTTATTGAACGTGACCAGAGGTTTGAGTATTTGAAAAGCATTATCTTTTCAATATCTCTTTTGGTGGGGAGAGAGCAGAAAAAAATCTTTTCAAAAGGCTGATTAAATTCCTACTTGATTTGGAAATGTATAATCATTTGGCTTACTGAAAACAGAACTTTCTGTGGGTAAGATAAAGCATGTATATCCATAGTCAAATATGTATTTTTTCTTCTTGTTGGTTTTGTCAACAAGGAAAAAGAGATTTATTTATTTATTTCTAAACATACATACATACATACATACATACATACATACATACATACATACATACATGTATGCATACATAGTTCAAGTTAACTTTTTATTTTGAGTGTTTCCAGATTCTTTGTTGTGGCCGTTGACCTCCATTTAAATGTCAAACGCAGACTAAGAAATTTGATCTCTGAAAGAGCTCAAAGCACAACGATCTGATTCCCATGTCCTAGAGCTGAAGATTAAAGGTAGTAAATTACACTGTTGAATATGTTACATGTTGCCAAACTAGGGGCAGGGGCTGAAGTTATATTTGATTTTGAACTTCTATGCAGCATGTGCCGTGAGGATGACCTTTACTAACGGAGGGGAAGCCATTCTAAGTTTGGAGAGTAGCGTGATGTGCACTTTGGGACCAAAGGTGTTGCTGACAAGTTAATTAGTATCACTTTTGTCTATTCTTCGATTGCTGGCTGCTAACACTTTTTGGATGGGAAGTTTAAATAAAACAAAAAAACTAATCATGGTAATCACAAAATGTAAATGTCTTTGTTTGACAAATGTAGCACAGGCACTCTTTCTTTTTAACCCTCATATCTTTTACAATTTAATTCAGGGTTTTGCCTGTTGGCATGTACAGGCAATTATGGGATCTATCAGCGCCCCCCCTTAAATCTCTTTTAGGAATGTGCTCATGCTTTAGAGATTGCATTTTTGACTGGCTGTGATCAAAGACAAAGCCCTACATGTGGCCTCAAACTCCAATGCACTTTGACCCTATAGTAAAATAATAAGTTTCCTGGCATAGCTATCCATATGTTTATAATTTCTACTCCATACATAGTCAATGAGTTTTAAAAATGCCTGGTAATGTGACTACTGCGGTTTTCTTGATCAACCATGCCGTGTGCAAATCCTCCATTAAATGAACGGCACAATGACGGGTTAACACGCGATGTTTTTCATATTTTAATACAGTGCCCATTGTAGGCTCAATCTGGCAAAATAATCTCAAAGGTTGCCAAAAAAGCTATGTTCATTTTCATACAGTTTTTGTTTTATTATATGTGAAATGTTTATTTCCATCTCATCTGCTTTTCTATTCTGTTCTTTATTCATTCATCACACATTGTTAATTTCTTGTCACTGCTTCCTATGCTTTATGTTGCTTTAAATTAACTAATTAATAAAAAATGATGTATTTTGTCTTCCATTTGGGGAGACTACTAAGGTTTTAGACCACGGCAAAGCAATAGATTATACCACAGGCAAGTTTTCCTCTGCAGATGATAGATCTATAAGAAAATCTGTTCGTATTTACAAATAATTCAAGCATACGCTCAGTGTGCAACAACCTACTTACAGTAAACTTTCATGTGTGAATTTTAGTCAGTTTGCTCTGCGTTTTCTGCAAATAAGCAGCAGCAGTTCACAACTTTCCAATCCTATTGAATATGATTTAAACTTTGACACAACAAATCTTAATCCACATTCTTTTTTTTCTAAAACACTTTGAGTAACTCTCAGCTTGGGTCATTCCTAACTGCGTTTTTATGTTGCATCTTCTTAAAGGTTTGTTACTTGTAAAGCAATAATGAGCAAGACATTTCTGAAAATGATGCTCTGTGATCTGTGGCTTTTCTATGTGCTTACTGTCATATTTTCATTTCATTTGTTTTATTAACTTTTTTGTCTTCTCTTTCCTGTATAATTGTCTCTTTTTTTTTTGCAATCATTGCATTTATCATCAAATCATGCAATCACATTTGCTTTAAACACACCACATTGAAAAAAAAAAACCTCCCCTTAATCTGTTTACTGGGCTGACTGTTAATCGTGCTCAGCGGGCTTTATAAAATCCCCCCTCTCTCAGATGAAACTGATCGATGACAGTGCAGAGCTGCATTGTGAGGTGATAGGGAACCCCATCCCTGAGGTGCAGTGGTGGTTTATAGAGGGTGAGGAGGCCAATGAGACCTTCACCCAGCTGTTTGACGGCGCACGAAATGAACGTGTTCGGATAAATGCCACATATATAGCACACGCCACAAGTAGCATTCACCTCACCAGCCTCACCCTTGATGACTCGGGCACATATGAGTGCCGTGCTTCCAACGATCCAGACCGCAATGATCTGAAGAAGACACCAAAAATCAAGTGGATCCGCTCGCAGGCAAACATTATTGTGATTGAAAGTGAGTGGCAGAAGAAGCAAGAGGAGACGCCAGTCAAAGTAACTGACTGATTCCTCCTCATTAGTGAAGTCGTGGACATTTAGCTCCCGATGCACTCAACTGCCTTCATTCCTGGTCCAGTATCCCCTCCATCCTGCTCCACCTAGTACACACTCTCCCTTTCTTTTCCTTGAAAGCTCCAATACTGTAGTAGATTCAGAACCTGGTCAGAAAGCATGGCCTTGCTGCTCCCTAATCCTATTTCACCTGTGACAATATCTTCAATCTGATGCCTTTTTTTCCCTCTTATTTACTTATAAGTAATATGATGGGTTGTCTTGTGTATGATACTGGTCATGAGGTTAGAAATGTGCAAATGTAGTATTATTATTATTATTATTATTATTATTATAATTATATGCAAGTAGACTACAATGTATCATAATTTTGACCGATCTAGTCAATCCAAAATAAAAAGAGGTGTCAGATTACTTGATTAATGTTTCTTCTTGTTAGATATTTTGCCAGTATTTTCCTCGTAGATATTCCTCTGGCTCAGAGCCTACTGTACTATAGACACAGAAGAAGTCAACTAATTATTAAACCTGTACTCCTAGCCATGAGGTATCTTTCTGCCTTGTGGCCCAGTATGATCTCTTTTTACTTAAAAAGAATTGAAACAAAATAACTAAGTTACCATTAGTTATGTGAATGGCAGTGAAGCTGCCAATGTTTTATTTCCAATATGTTGCTTCTTCTGCATGCATTTATCAATTTACCTTTCCCTGTGTCCTTTTTTTTTGTAGTTCTATTGTATCGATTACCCTTTTCATTAAAGCTCCTTCTCTTCCTCCCAACTTATTGTTAGTGGGCCAGATTTCCTCATTTTGGGGAGCTCTTTCCACCTTTTTGAGAGTTCTGTGCATTTTGTACAGAACTCAAAATTGTGTCACACTTTTCTTTTGATTTAACTGGATTTATTTGGTATTTTTATTCTTAGAAACGGTGAGTAAACAGATTTTGTTATTAACTCGGTTGGTAATTCTTAGATTTCTGCCCAACCAGTCAACACTTGACAGCTGTCTTAACAATAAAGTTACATGACTCGGCCCCATATTTATACCTGGCAATAGCACAAATTGTACAAGCTGTTACTTCTCTTAATAAAAACCCCTTTCAGACTTGCGCTGAAAAGCGGTAATGTTGCGGACTTTTTCTTTTTATACCGTTTGCATTCAGACAAACGTTCCGCTCTTTTACCTTGGAGCTGTAGCGGACATTTACCGGCTAGTGCCCATGTCATAAGAGCGGAAATGTTGCGGCACGTAGTTTTGACTGAACGCACAAGAAATGTTCTGGACAAGTCGCAACACAAAGACGTCCTACCCATCGACTTATCCAGAACACTTCCTGATATTTGAATGGAGACTGGACGTAAAATGTCCTCATAGAAGGGATATGTTTGAAAAGGCAACTCCGGTTTAAGATCGGATGGACTTTACCGCACATATTCCGCAATGCAAGTCTGAAAATGGCCTAAGAGAAACAATGACGTTTTAATTCACCCTTACATATTCTTAAATTTGTTTTTGATCATTAAGTTGTCATGTATGCGTTTTCATAAAATCCTTAATTTCTCTAGACAGCTTTTAAGTGTCTCACTGTTTGTTTGTTTTTTTTGAGCCAGTGATACTGAATGTTTTGATTAAACGACCATAGACATTTTAACTTGGAAATATTATTTAAAAACTAAATGTTTCTTTTTCTTCTCTTTTATCATAAGCCCCAAACATCATAACTGAACCCGCTGAGGTCAGAAACCAAACGTCTGTTGACCTCAGCTGCAACTTGACAGACGTTAGCCTTCCTGTAAAGGGTTCCCACTGGACACACAACGGCAAAATTATTGAAGAATCCCAGACCACTGAAGCCAAGTCTTATACAACTCTCCGGTAAGAAAATGGATTTCCTCCTTGAATTGTATGCGCATATAGCTGGTCAATGGACAGGATTTCATTCCTCCCACACCCTGACTGCCTCCGGCTACCAGCAGAGCTGTGGGTGCCATTCAGGCATTCATTACTTACGACTAGCAGGGAGAAATGGACCGTACAGACATGCAGCCTTGCTTGTGACCTTGGCTTCAGGGATAAGTGCCCCTAGCTATGAACTCACTCTCTTGGCCTGACCTCAATTCCCCACTACAGGAGAGGGCAGGACTATATGACAGTAGCAGCAAATAAAAGAGACACTATGATTCAGAAGGGAAATTTTAAATATTTAAATGAACAAGCCACTTCTGGTTTAACTCCTGACCATTAACTAAATTCTGTTGTGGATTTTCCACTCAGTTACTCATTACAAAAATGAATGTGGCTTCAGCTTTGGTTACATGTTAGATACCTTGGTCAAGAGGGGGAAATATACATTGGACTTTATTTTCTTAATGAGGAATGTCACATGAAATTCTCAAACCAATTATTTTTTGTTAATGACTTCTTTTTTTCCCTCTCCCTTCTCCATAGCTTGGATAAGATCACCCACCATTCCAGTGGACAGTATGAATGTGTATTCCTTACTGATCCAGAAGTGAAGCAAAAGATTGAAGTGAAAAGTAAGTTGATGACTATTGGTTATCAACATGGTGTTCAGTGGTCATTTAGTAACTTGTTTATGTTTGCATTTTTCTATTAACTAGCATAAATGCAAACCTCTTTTTAGCATGTGAACTGAAATACAACTGAGAAAACATTTCACTGTTTGTTTAAGCTAGAGGGTAGATATTGTCTAGGAAGTACAGGCTGCCTTCTTCCCTCTTTTCTGGGCTAGCAATTTTGTAACTTTATTGGGAGGGGTGCCATATACATGATACCTCGTTGTTGTTGTTGTAACTGTTGTTATTACTGTTACAGCACAGAAGAACAGAAAAAGGTTCACTGCAGATTGTTACTTTTATCAGATACCCTTTTAACCTACTACTGCCTACTTTTAACCTATTGTTTATTTTTTAAGTTAAATCTGTCCTAGGATTTCTTCGTTGGTTGTTGATGTCTAAACTTGTTTCAATATTTACAATTTTTTTTAATTATCTGCTATTTAAAGCACTTCATAAAATTGTTTAGGAAAGTGCAACATGAATACAATTTTATATTGTTATTTTTGAAACATTATGTCCTGGTCATCTCTATGGTCCTGAAGCTCCGTGTCACGGATGGAGAGTTGCCTGAGTTAATGTGGTCCTATTGATTGGTTAATGGTAGGGCATGGAAATGAATTGATTTGTGGAACTTCTGGATGTGGACCTGAACATCAAAGGAATGTTGAATTAATTTCAGTGAATAATTATTTTAAACATATTGTTTGTTAGCACATTATGTGAAAATGCACCTTTTCCTTAGGTAAATGGTCCAGGGGCAAGTCATGATATCAAAATTACATTACAACTTGAATGTTTTGTTTTGTTTTCTCTTTTTTTGGGGTGCAGCTCTTCCTCATGTTTCTGCCTCCAAGCACTCTGAGCATGGTAATGAGAAGGACAAAGGTGTGATGACCTGTGTGAGTCATGGCTATCCACTGCCTACTGATTGGGCCTGGTTCAAAGACGTGGATGGCACCCAAAATGTAAATTACTACTATGGTTCAAGGGTGTAAAAATACATCAATCTAAGTTAATACATTGATTCAATTATCAATGAGCTACTGGCATTGCAAATATTGTTTGCATTACTAATTTGTTTGAACATAATCCTCAGCCCCTCGTCAACGGCACTGGTGACAGATATGAGATCAAGAGCACCCCTAACAAGACCACTCTGACCATTAATGATCTGAGCATTGAGAACGACATTGGGGTCTACCTCTGCTATGGAACCAATGAAATTGGCACAACCAATGACCAGATCCACCTGCGTGTCCGCAGTCGCTTGGCTGCTCTCTGGCCCTTCCTTGGCATTGTGGCTGAGGTCATCATCCTCGTGACTATCATCTTCATCTATGAGAAGAGGAGAAAGCCTGATGAGGTCAATGACGGTACGTATTCCGCGTCCTTAACACCACTATACATTACACCAACTTTTAGTTACTTTTTGAAATGTAATACCAATTAAGTTGAAGTTTACCTTGCTTTTACTTATGTTTTGTAACTTGATGTTTAGATGTTGTGCCTTTTGGGGTGGGATAAGATGATAACGTGACAATGAAATTTGTCCTGTTGAACTTTAAAGTGATAATGAATAAATGATCTACCCAGATTGTGTTTAAGAGGCAGATCAGAGACAGAGAAGCCCTTTTGTAGAAGCAGAGAACCCAGACACTTTGGCTCTGTTCACACTGCAGCCAAAAATGACTCAAATCTGACTCTTTTGTCCATATGTGACCCATATCTGATCTTTTTATTATAGCCTGAACAGCACGCATATATTTTTTCTAATTCAACCAAGTCAACTTTCACATGTGGTATTCATTCATTCATTCATTCATTCATTCATTAAAGGAGACATATTATGCACTTTATTCCCAATCTTAAACAATTCTCTGATATATCATTTAAATCTTGGCACCC
>JAOXYM010000015.1:21456712-21476426 GCA_028567055.1 Leptatherina wallacei | reverse complement strand
CCCCCCCCCCCCCCCCCCCCCCCCCACCCCCGTGGCCTCAGTCACTGGGTGGAATTTTCTTTTGACTCTGTTTGCACAACAACTTCAACACAAGTGTAACATCCATATTTACCTCTGTTAATGCAGCCTGCCTTGTATAAAGTCATGTCCCCTAATGCGCATATGAGGGTCATTTCAGGGCCTTGTACAGTTCATACTAAAGTGTAATGGATGTCATATTTAAACGATGATTGAACAACCATGCAAAACAGATTTCTGCAAAGAAATCCTATTTGAGCGTTACACCCTGCAGTGTGAATTTAGTCTTGTTGTTGTTGTGTTTTTATCACTGCACAAGATGCAGGCTTGTTCTGAGCTGTGTGCTCAGTGTTCATGTGAGTGATGATGTTTATTTTTTAAGACCTGGGGCGATTTCGCTAGCAACATGCCAAGACTTTCTGTTGGGAATAACTGCTATATGGACACGCATCCCAAATATAGAAGATGAACCATTCTGCTATTTGATACATAATAATTTCATAGGTTAAGAATAGGTTTTTCATCTTTTACAGTCTACTACTGACTGAAGTATATTGAGCCATAAATTGAGATCTATTTATTTCTATATTTTATTCCAAAATATCCCAAAGAATATTTTTACGTGAGCATCCTGAGCCCAGACCGCAGTTGAAAATTTGGATGTACAGAAATAACAATAGCATACACTCTACATGGGAGTTGGAAGTCCATTAAATGGGCATCAATCGCAAGTACTTGATTCCCAGATATTGTAACGAGGTTATAAGTCACTCAAAAGCTGTACGTGTCTTATGAGATGTAGTTTTCTTCAATGCCAGGTTTGAAACATTTAAAGTAAAGTGTCCCCATTCACAGCGAGGTGAAAACAGTTGGTGCATGCATTCAGTCTGAACTGGTGTTGCCTTTTGAGTTTATCATGATTTTTCACATTTTTTATTTTTCAATGTAGGTCAGGTATTAGTTTCTACCACTGTTCAAACAAAATGTAACTTAGAAGTATTATTTATTTATTTTTATTTTTATTTTTTTACATTTTGACCTCTGTTCGCTGCTGATTTTGCATTTTGGTAAGTGAACAAAACTGCATGTCAGACTGAAGTGGTTGAGCTGAGATGACCACGCTGTAAAGCTATGGGAGTCTGAATGAAATGCTTTCATAGTAACCACTTCTCAGAGGAATGTTCTCAAAGATTTGGTTACTCTTTCACTGGCCATAAATGTTAATACAGCGCAAGCTTCAATGATTCACTTTCACTTTTTGGTCTTCAAAATGGTTTTTGAGCCAATGAAAGAGTCTGAGAAACTGAAACTAGTGCTACAGTTTGAACTTTAATTGGGTAGGTTGATTTTAAAAGAGGTTTTTAGCCATCTGTCTTGCATGCTTTCTGCATCTTGAATTTAATGCATGTCAAATGGCAGGCAGCCTTCTTCTCAGGATCAGTAAAACCATATACCATTCGTCTCGATCATCATTTGGTCAGAGGTAACTTATTATGCCTTATCTTGTGAAAGCCCTTGCTCTGGTGTGAATACTAGCTCTAGACATGCCAGGATGTGTGTTGGCTCTCAGTTAAGCCATGTTTATTATTTCTTAATATGGCCTTTGCAGTGTTCCTTTTGTCATTTGCTTGTTTTGCATGAGCCTCTGTGATGCCAAGATGTGACTTGGGTCAGTGTATTAAACATTCATGAGTAATTTTTAAACATTATTGCAGATTCGCCAAAACGGTTGACAGTTTATGAAGCAAAGTTTGGTCATTTATCTTTTGGTTTAAACTCTCCAAGCAATCTGTATGGGATATTTTTGTATTGTTTGTCAGAAATGCATCAAGTTGGCATGCATCTGTTGAATTTTGATCATTATTTCATTGCAATCATCTCTGAGGATGTCATGCAACAATCTCAATTCCCCAAAAGGTTTGGTGTTCATAATGTGAAGAACAGACTGCAGTGATTGGCAAATATAAACCAACATTTTATTAACAATATAAGCGTATCAGATGCTGAAAGTGAGACATTTGACCAGACAATAGAAAGTATTCCCTTGTCTGGTATGAAATGGTGGCAACACATTTCTCAAAAGTTGACAGTCATATTAATCACTGTGTATCATCTTTGTTTTAACAGCAGTGTGTAAGCATCTAAACGGAGGAGACCAGCTGCTGCAATGTTGCCACATACTTGTCTGATGAGATTCTATATTGCATCTATGTTGAATTTAGGGGCATGTAATATTTCTAAATTTCTTTCAATCAGTAAAACTACAGGCAAGCCAGTCCAACATCCAGACTATTCAGCTAAGAAGCTATGTTGTTGTTATAGATGCAGTTATGTACATTCTTGTTGTTGAAATATGCTCTCCCTGATCAAAACAATGTCTGGATCGGGACATAAGCTACTCTTAAACCTGTTTGACACCCCCAGGATCACCAGATATGGGCCATTTTTGATCCAGTAAAAGATTGACCCCTTTTACTTTCTCCTATATTAGACTGTTAACTCCCACAGTCAAATATTAGACTGCCTTTCTCCTGTCACACAAGCAGTCAATAGATCAAGTTAAATTATAATTATGAAATGTTACATATTTTTCTGTCTTGACCAGTGATGCCATGCTCTTTCAATACCTAGCCACGTGGACTGAGCAGTTGCTAATTCACGTCGTAAGCTGCAACTTGTTCGTCCATCAGTTTTTTTATGAGCTGGTTAAATGTCTCACTTTCAACATTTTGGTTAATGACTGATGTGCAAATCTTTGCATTCTGTTTTTATTTACTGTTTACACAATGTCCCAATGTTTTTGGAGTTGAGATTGTATAACATTCGCTACCATCATGTTAAGAAGGTTGTAGGCATGCTTCTGTCTGTCAGAAGTAGTTTGCTATTAACTTCTTTTTCTCGTTTATCTTTTCCTTTACCGTGCAGATGATGACTCAGGATCTGCTCCTCTGTAAGTACAGCCAACATCTCGCTGCATTTACTGTCACTTTTCAGTTTTGCCTGTTGTTGCAGAGCTCACGATGTATCATGTCTTTCAGGAAGAGCAACTCCACTGCAAACCACAAAGACAAGAATGTGAGGCAAAGGAATTCTAACTAGAAGCTGAAGGAGGTTTGTGAAACTGCTCATGAGGAATAAAGCTGTAAAAATCAAGTCAAAGCAGTTCCCATTGGATTGTTTGTCTCTGTCTGTATTTTATAAAAAAATCAATAGAAAATAAAGTTTGTCATTCTTTTCCCTCCTTTATTTCTAGATTGGCATCCATATGGCACTCCAGGATTCAGCTGTTGTGGCACATCATACTGTGCACCCTGCAATTTTAAGTACCTTTTTGTGCTTTGGGTGTTAAATGTTTAAAGAAAATTATGATCTCCTTTTTAAATCTTGTTTTCTTCTATATTCTTCTTCACATTGTGCAGCCAAACTTCATAGTGTGAAATAATACTTTCTGCTTGAGGCCGCTGGGCAAATATTGCATGAGTTTATATGCTGTTCTAGCCAAATGTGTGTTGTAAAATTTTAAGAAATGTTAATGTGAGGAATGCTTAGTCTGTGATGATCTTCTGTTAGTGCTGCTGCTTCCTGCACTGACAATTGTAGTGTGATGGACTCACATTTGCCACTCTTTGCTTTTTATATTCTTCTATCTGAAATGATCACTTGTGAAGCAGCACAAGATCTCCTCAGAGGATCCGAAACCCTTCCGATCCTCATGCATCACTGCCATTCTTATAAGAAAGAGTGAATTGATCTGTCTCTACGCCACCACTAACCTCCTTTAGCAGTTATATACTTTGCCTTTAAAAAAACATAATTTTGTTGTCTTCTTGCAGTTTTGTTACCTATTAGAAAACTTATCTGACGCTTTAAATTAAATACAGAAATTGCTATGGTTTAATGTTTAGGGTTGTCTAGTGATTTTTATTAAAAAAAATTTTCCTGCAAGAAATAAGGTTTTAATAGGAATATTTTTAAATGCTTTTTTTCCTTTTCCTATTTACATTTGAAATTATGATTTTAGTTAATGTTGTTGTGATTTCACATCCACAGTATAAATTAACTCTGAAGGACCAAGTGCAAGAGAAGTAAACTATTGAATCTGTAGAATAAAACTTCAATACTTTGCACATGTCTGAAACTGCTGAAGGAAGAAGAAAAAAAAAGGGTTTAGTTTTTTTTTTTTCACTCATAAAACTGAAACGCTTGGTTTCGATTGAACGGTTGTCTGTTTTCTTCACTGTGTAGCTAGTTCAGAAGCCATATGTTCCATTTAACCTGAGTAGTGTTGTGATTGGATGTTACCATTTCAGAGTTAAAGAAATGAAGACCTAGCCAGAATTGTGTAAATTGTTGTACTTTCCACAAATATTGAATGACATCTGTTGTACAACTTGCACAAACTGAAATAAAGGTATTGAAATTAAAGCTGTTCTCTGATTATTTTATATATTGTTGTTTTCCAACTCTAAAGGCTGGTTTTGAGATGGTGAAAATATTATAGAAGGATCTTTCTGTAGTCATGGGGAGAAAAGGTATTGATTCACGTCTCAGGCATAGTGCCATGTTATTAGCTGTGTAAATCTTTCTAAAGCTTCTTTTTCAGTAACATAAAACCTTTAATTAAAAAAAAAAAGAATAAAAATACAGTGATGTTTACGTCTTGATGTCATCTGCCCAGTTGGAAAGTTCAACGATGAATGGATGAGTTTTGACCCCTTTTTATATATGAAGACTTGATGCTTATTAAAATGAATGCTATGCTTTCATATTAAGCTTATAAAACACACCATCTACACACAAAAAAGATGTAATCAAAGATATTGCAATCAGTGTTATCACAAATCAACAAATTATACTAGATCCAGTAAACATATATCTGGAGAAAAGTTTTTTCTTGCTCCCTTGGGTAGAAATGATGCAATCGTTGTTTTGTCCACAAGATGGAGCCATTTGACCAGTGTAGCCATGACCCAATGGGAAGGTTCTCAGCTACTGAAAGCAACAGGCGGGCGTTTCTGCTATCACCCCAGCCTAATTAAAAAAAAAAACATCTAAATAATGGTTGGTATTGTTACTGATCAGCTGACCATGGCGGAAAGGATGATTGGCTAATGTATCCTGTGACTGATGAAGACTTAAGGAAGCAGTGGTTGGCAAAAGAAGCAGAACTTGAGTTGATTTGACCTTCCTTTTCAGTTGTGTCTTGTTCTAATCAGGTATGTTAATGAAGATATTTAACTATGTCTTGCCCACCCCACCCCACACACACACACACACACACACACACACACACACACACACCACCACCACCACCACCGGTGCGCGTTTCCTTTTCTGTGCACCTGTCAGTAAATATTTTCTATAATCTACCTGGAGGTGGTTGTAGCCCAAAGGTAATGCTCTAGTCTCTCTCTTTTATAAACACACTAACAGCAACCAGTTTGCAGCCATAGCAACGCCACCGGCGCGCTGTTAACCCCAAGTGATGTGAATGGAAAGCAGAGGGCTGTCCCTTCTCTGAACTACACGCTCCATCCTCCTGCTGCCGCCCAGTCTCACCAGTACAGGAGTGTCTGGTTGGTGTTTTGTCGGCCAGTGATGGACGAGGCTGAGGACGGCGAGGAGGAGCCCAAATTCCAGCAGCCTTGGCCGCCTAAAGTCACCACTTTGAAAGGATGTAAGGATCATGGGAGCAGCGGAGGAACCGAGATGAAGAAATTTACGCTCGGAGGCGGGGCCGCCTCCAACAATGAGCTCAGGCTCCTGCAAAACGAAGAGTCCACATCTCTAAGTGCCAGGGATGTTACTGGCGACTGGGGCGGCTCGGAGTCAGACTACAGGACGAGGGGGGACACAGTCTCAGAGGAAGGCGTGACAGGAGAGGGGCCCATCGGTATGATATGCAACAAAAACGGAGACTGTAGAAGGGATCCGGCCAGTTCAGGGAGCCTGTCCTCTCTCATCTCAAGGCAGGAGAAACAGGCAGATGGAATTGTAGCAAGTGAGGAGTGCAAGGGGCAGGCTGCAAGCATGGACGGCTCTGTCACTTCAGTGGGGTCCCTGAAACAGGGGCCGGGGGTCGAAGTCAGGAGCGCGGCGGTAGAGAAAAAGGACTCCAGAGTTTCCTTCTCTAACGCCCCAGCCAGTAAAGGACAGACCCCGGGTCAGCATTCAAGAAGTTCTGTTACTTTCACCAAAGCGGAGGATGGCCCTCACATAGTCCCGGATGACGGAGACTCCAGGAATAATCAGACATACATGCAGCGGCAGTTTAGTTCCATGCTGCAGCCCGGAGTTAACAAATTCTCCCTGCGCATGTTTGGCAGCCAGAAGGCGGTGGAAAAAGAGCAAGAGCGCGTAAAGTCAGCGGGTAACTGGATTATCCATCCATACAGCGACTTCAGGTAGGGGTCAAACTCAGACGAGTTCATGAACAGTTCGTGCTGCTGAATGAGTCTGATCCCTTTCTCCATCTCCAAAATCAACTTCATGGATAAATATTTCAAACACTTCAGCTATAACAAAAAACTGAATTAAAACTGAACATGGTTGATAGATATCGGGATGTTTTTCTAAATGCAAATATGTTTTAAAATGTATTAAAAAGCCAACAAAATGTGCATTTCAAGGAAGGGAATAGGAATAGTTAGAGATTCAGACCTTTTGGTCAGAATGGTACATTACAGAGATGGCAAAATGTTGCATTCAATTCGACATGGGATATTTGGTCTCGGATAGGCACAATGAAGTTGGAAAAAGTTGAGTGGGAATGCGTCTAAAACGTCACTTTCAGCACCGAGGACAGCTCCTTAAATTATGATACACCCAACGATTTCTTCTATTTCGGCCTTTCCCACAATGGCATCAAAAAAGTCCATTCTGTTATATATTGACAGGCATTTTTGACTATTGCACTGACCAGGTAGCAGTTTATCTTAAGGCTTATTGAATAATTGCATGAAATTAATCATTTCTATTACTGATGAGACTTGGTTTGCTTTCTAAAATGTAGGGAAATGTAATTTCCAAGTTTTGTCTGACCAGAAAAAAAAATGCAGAAAATGGTTCAACTATCATATTTGACTATTTTTGCTTTAGAAAAAATAAATCAGTTATCAACTGACAGTTTGAGCTTTTGGCTGTTTTTGAACGATTGATTGAGACAAATAACCATGGCAAGTTACTGCTAGGGACGGATGATTGAGCACAAAACTGCCATACTGTTACAACTATTGACTGTGTCATACTTTGTTGTCATAGTTATTTATACACCCTTGTGTGTTAGCCCTTGATTTGAAATTATTTCTGAAAGTGTGTCCTTGGTTTGAGCCAGATGGTGTAGGTTTATACAGAAAAGACCCATCAACTCAGTGACGAGTAAAACTTGTCATCTTGCAGATGATCAGCTGTACATCTTTGATGAGGTTTGGCACTGTTTCCTAAATGTGTGTTGCCTTTGAGAGCGCATCACTTCATGGTAAGGAGAAAGCTTGAAATATCACGGGAGCAGAATCAGCATCTTTGCTGGCATGTGATATCCACTGCAAATAGCACTGCTGTGAGCGTCTAGACATCAGTATTTCTGTTTTTAGCTCAAACGCTTGACTCTTTACTATGCAATCCACACGTCTTACTTTTTTGCTAAGGGTTCAATTTGTTGCATGTGACTCTTTTCTTTGTGTGATTATCTTCCACTCAGGTTCTATTGGGACTTCACCATGCTGATGTTCATGGTGGGAAACCTGATAATCATCCCAGTAGGCATCACCTTCTTCAAGGACGAGACCACCACACCCTGGATCATCTTCAACGTCGTCTCGGACACGTTCTTCCTCATGGACCTAGTGCTCAATTTCAGGACGGGCATCGTGTTCGAGGAGAACACCGAGATCATCCTCGACCCCAAGAAGATCAAGAAGAAGTACCTAAAGAGCTGGTTTGTGGTGGACTTTGTCTCCTCCATACCTGTGGATTATATCTTCCTCATTGTGGAGAAGGGGATCGACTCAGAGGTGTACAAAACAGCTCGGGCACTCCGCATTGTCCGCTTCACCAAGATCCTTAGCTTGCTGCGCCTGCTGAGGCTGTCCAGACTCATCCGTTACATCCACCAATGGGAGGAGGTATGCAGAGCTTCAAAGTTTATTATACAGTATAAACAGGGTGAAGGAAGGAGGGCTGGAGTGTTGCTGTGACCATCAAAGGTTAGGTTGGATACTCACTGACAAATATAACTAGATCAGATGGGAATTAAAGGCACTTCATGTGGGGGTGGATACTAAAAAAACAGCAGTGAAGCATATAGAACTATAGAAGCACTCAGACAGACCTCCAAGCCATATGGTCAGTCACCTGAGAAAACCCCCAAAAGGCCAAGCAACCCACCTAGTACCTCCTATATTTTGAACCTTCTGGATCACCAGATCCAGAATATCATGATGATCCGTGTCAAATAATGTCCGATTTGAACATCTACCATGATGTCATTTTGTAATCTTATTTTATTTTATGTATTTATGTATTTATTTTGCCAATGATTGTGGGCATTATCTGTTGAGTAAGAAGATGCAATGGCAAAATGTTCCCCATCTCCCCATAGTAAAGAATCATTTAAAACAATTCCTGGATCCAGACAGGGATCTGGATCACTCCCAAAATATTATCACTAGTTCCTTTATTCCATTTAGGAGATTTCTTTGAATTATGTTGCTAACAGACAGACGGACAAACGTACACCACAGAAATCCACCTCTGTGCCTTGGCGGAGGTAATAATAATGATAATGAGCATCAGTCAGCCCTGTTTTTGGCTGTGCATTGAATTAAAGCAGTGTTTTACTGACCTTATTTGCAGTCTGATGCAGAATGATCTTCTAATTTAACTGAACAATTAACCTAAACACACATTTCAAGTGCGAATGTGTCCTATTTTATATGAGAATGAAATGTTATGCTTATGTAACAGTTAGACAGCAGTTAATGCAAGATGGATGCAGCACTGGAAATTCAATAGTTATACATAATTCAATGACAGCAGAAAAAATGCAAAACAAAACCTGGACAAGTTCTAATTTAGCGAGTTTCGAACACTGCAAGTAGTATGTGCTCTTTCATGATGGAGCCTGGAGCTGGAGCTACCCCAGCAATTAGCAGGCGAGAGGCAGGATGCACCCTGGACAGGTCATAGGGCCATAGAACTTTCTCACACTGGAAAAATAAGAGGTTTTACATGTTTTACTGCAATAAATCTGATTGCTGGATAATAGCTCATCATAATCGGGTTTACTGGGTGGGAAGGTGGAAAGAGATTTTGCAGGACCGACACTAGAAAGGCTGTTTCTTTTTTCTCTTAACAACTACTTTCTCTGTTCTTAAAAATGTCAAATGGCATTTCAATCACACAAGGCATTGAAAAGTGGTTGATGGATACTGACAGACTGGCTGTGGTTAAAAACATATTGGCTACATACACATCAGGAAATGAGTTTTTTCTACTGAAAGATGCATTATCATCCTTCATATGCTGCTCCATGCGACATAAACACAATTAAGCCTGGTTTACTCCACACATGTGTTTCTTTGTCTTTGATAATAATAATGAAAAACAAGCAGTATAACTAACCAAGCATCTGATGATCAAATGTGTGTTCTCTTGCTCTGAAAATAACCACCGCTCCTGTGATTACAGAGTGGTTATTTGACTTTGATGAAAGCCCTTATCACTGATTTGAACACACACCAGTGAATGGCCTCTTTGCTTCGCCTCAGCTCGGCCCTGATCCGCTTTGTTCAGCTGAGCTCTGCTCTGCTCTGCTCAGCTCGATCCAGACGTGGCCGGCTGGGTTTCCTCTCTGCCCAGCTCAGCTCAGCTTAAGTCCGCTCACTGCGAGCGAGGTTCTCTACCAGATCGCCTCAGTGTTGTGATGATTTCACCACGCGGCCACACTCATCACATAGGCGAACGCTGGAATAAGAAAAAAGAAACGATTAGGAAGAGCAGGGAATGAACGTGTGTGTGTTTGTCTCTGCCCTCTCACACAAAGGAAGAAACAACCATTGTCTCAAGAGCAAAATCCTGAGGCAGCAAACTAGAAGTGATGTGTTTTTCGTGGTATTGTAACAGGGATGATATTGGTCATATTCACTTGTTTATTTAAATGTATTTGATGTTGCAGAACAGGGAGGACTAGAAAGCAGTTTATCTGCGTTTTTCAGACTGCGACTTGGGGTCACGATAATATGCTTTGACCCAGATTGTGGTCTGACAGTGACACATGGCCAGGTGCTGTTATGATGTCAGGGAGAACATTAGTCCTGGAGTCTCATTAATCACGATGGGAATGCTTTCCAATCACAGCGTAGGGCCTCAAACTGTGTTTCCTTCTCTGATCTTCAAAAAATGAACTAAAGCCATATATTATAGAATATGAATGCTGAATTAAGAAATAAACAGAGAAAAGAATCATTTACATGCAGAATAAGGTGTGTCATATTCTTATCAGCTCCCTGCAGCGCTTTATGTTAAATATGAATTCATTCTGCATTCTCAGTGTTGAAATTACACATGGGAGAATTTCATGAAAAATTACGGACGCACCGAGGATTTCTTGTCCAAACAGCCTGTAAGAAAAGGCTCAGAGCTGTTTGAGCTAGACTCATGCATATCAGCCAGCTGAGTATAAAAGGTTTGAGGTTTCAATGATCCGATGAGCTGCAGGTTGAGGGCAGGGAGGCCTCGGAGGTGACGGGATGAGTCACAGAACACTCTGACCTGCTTGCTGCCAAGCTGGAAACTCAAAACAGAGGCTGCTTGTCTCCAAAAACACACATGACCCAGTTCACATGTAGGACGATATATCAAGTGCGAAATAAGCATGTTTGCAATTTCAGCAACCGTCAAATGGACCCATGAAGCAGTGCTGTCAAATAGAATCTTCAAGCAGACGTACAGTACGGCGTCTGGCCTACTTTCTTTCCCTGTTAGACAATACTTTTGTCCCTGGAAGGGAAATATACTTTTACTTATGATTTAATGAAGCATGCAGTCACCCCAGTTAGGCAAGGATTTCACACCATGTAAAATTACCCGCACACAGACACACAAACACGCATCGGTAACACGGCCTGGCTTTTTGCCAGGGAAACCACAGTGAGCAGCAGTGCTTACAAGGCTGTCACCACATTCTTACCTGGGGCTAGTGATACTCGGAAACAGCAGCGAGAGGCGGGTTCAGGCTGCTGATCCAAACTTCATCAACTTCTGTTTACGTTTCACTGCACATTAGAACAAACAGTGTGTCCCTTTAGTTGTTTTTGTTCCCACGTTTGGGTATAATGAGAAGCCTTGGCTTTAAAAGGAGCTGCACACATGCACACCTGCAAAACTCGACAGTTTTGTCACCTTTTAGTGACATCACACCGCCTTTTATGGTAGCATATCAAATTGTATCCCTTGTAATTTAATGTTTTCTATATACATGCATACATGTATACATTATTTTGTTTATATTGCAGATAAAAGATGATGGTTTATTGAAATCCAGTCCGAGTGTTCTAAAAATTTGCATACTGAAGGAAATATCTATAATTTGACAGCTATGATTCCTCAAAATATCCCCAGACACATCTCCAGGCCTCTCCTCTGCATAACAACACGCTGTGAAAACATTTGTAGTGGTGTTTACCATTTATTTGGTTTTGACTCTGTCTGTATAAACACAGATTTTTTTATTCTGATCACACATCGTATTTTTTTTCCCTCTTCTTCCCATCTCTCTCTCTCCCACTGACAGATCTTCCACATGACCTATGACCTGGCCAGCGCTGTGATGCGAATATTCAACCTGATTGGGATGATGCTGCTGCTGTGCCACTGGGACGGCTGTCTCCAGTTCCTTGTTCCGATGCTTCAGGAGTTTCCGTCTGATTGCTGGGTCTCCCTTAACAAGATGGTGGTAAGCAAGCAGCTGTCTTGGTGTTCTGAATTCTTATGTATTTGCTGTTGTTCATTTATCCCAAATAATCAATGCAAATGACAGTCAGTATGATCCTTTATTAGGCAAAAGATATTAGGTTATATAGTAATCTTGATTTTAAACAAAACTGCAAATGATGAAAACATTTTTTGCCTATCACTCAAAATACAGTGATATAATTATTCATGATGTTATTACAGTTAAGAAATTAAAAATGCTGTAAAAAACTGAAAAGATTTTGTCCACTATGCAGGAGATAATTTTTCTAAATAAAAAATCGAAAAATTAAAGATATTCCAGATCCAGTTCCATGTTAACATAGAGGCCTTTTTTAGTGTCGCTTCAACAACTCTTGGAAAAGTCTATGGACAGCTTCTGCCTGGATCTCATTGAGAGGACCAGAATTGCCACACCGTTGTGATGTTTTCTTCCTTTATATCCATCGCAGCCAAAGATTCAATAATGTTTTTTGTAGCATGGGATGGAGTGTTATCTTTACTGCAGAGGGCACAGTTCTTCATTTTCTACCATGGTAGAAACTGAATAGTTTTGTAGAGGTACACACCTTCAGACACCCTAAAGCGGGGTTGCCCAGATCTGGTCTTCCAGAGCAACTATCCTGCAACTTTTAGTTACACCCCTTCTCCAACACTCCTGAAACAAATGGCTGAATGACTTCATACGAAGGTCATTCAGCTCTGCAGAGACCTGGTAACGAGCCACTCATTTGATTCAGGAGTGTTGGAGAAGGGACGCATCTAAAAGTTGCAGGGTAGTAGCTCTTGAGGACTGGACTTGGGCTCCCCTGCCTTAAAGGGACCCACCATCTCACTCCCCATTATTCCAGCCCAAAACTTCACTTCACCACCATTCATGTTGCTGCTTTGTTGGTACATGGTGACCATCCACCAACTATTCAGAGCTCCATCTATCTGGATCATCCAGTGTAGCACAGCATTCATCAGTTGATAAAACTGTTTGGAAATGAGTTCTTAAATACAGCTTTATGTACAACTGCAGCCTCTGGAGTATCCTGCATGAAGATGTTTTTTGGATTCCAGAGACACCAGCAGCTTCAAACACCTGCTTGCTGCTCATCAGTGGCTTTTTAACAGCTGCTCTCTTAGTAGATGCATTTACCTGACAGACTTTCTTTGATATACCTTTATCTTAACTAACCCATACTCTCTGAATTATATTATAATTTGCACTATTTCATTGTTTCTCAATCCTGGCTCTCGGGGACCACAGCCCGCCGTCTTTCAGGTTTTTCCAATTTCAGCACACCTGATCCAGATTAATTTCACTGCTCGTTAAGTTCTTTGTAAGCTAATGAGCCATTCATCTGGGTCAGGTGTGTTAAATATGGAAACCTCTTAAACAGGGATCACCAAATCTGGACCTATTGAGCTAGTGTCCTGCAGGTTTTCAATGTGTCCCTGCTGCAACACAACTAGTTCAAATGAAATAGTTCTCCAACAGCTTGTTGTTAAGTCTGCACAAGCCTCTTAACGACCCCTTATTTGAGTCAGGTGTGTTTCAGCATTGAAAACTTGTAGGTCTGGATTTGATCCTTGCTCTAAAACTTGTAGGGCAGTGGTCTCTGAGGACCAGGGATGAAAAACACCACACTATTTCCTGTTTTTCATCTGCAGATTCTCCCCCTGCTGTGTGGAAACTGTGACTTCCCTTTAGTTAAGCTCAGCTGGGAAACTAATCATCAAATATGTCTGAGTTTATTATCAGTGGTCTAAAACAGACAGGAGAAACAACACAAGCAAAATCTTCCAGAGAAATCTCAAATGTTTGATGGGCTGAAATCCTACATGCTTAATCTATCTATCTTTTTACTTCCCTTTAGCTGGTAGGCAGTATCTGGAAGCACCTGAAAGACAGATCACTTCCCTTCAAATTTGTTACAAAACCTTTGAAAAAACAATGATCAATCAATCTGGATAGTTTAAAATAAAAAAATCATTTAAAGCATATTGTTAGAAAGGTGAAAAAACAAAACAGCAGTTTATGTTTCTGCTAAACTTAAATGAACAGTCTTGCTTAAATAATCCAAAAGTTACAACATCTTCATCTCAACCACCCCACCTTTCTTGAAAGCTGTTCAATATCTCAAATAAACCATGAATAACTAATGATGACAAAAATGCAGATGAAAAACAGAAAATCACAGAGAGCCTTGGGTAGTCATCTTCCTCTGTTTTGGATCCAAACACTTCCATCCAATCTGAGTTGTCACCCTGCGCTGGAGATAACCGATTGGAAGTTGATGACTGACATGGCTGGAGGCACGGAGCAGTCAGAAGATATGAGCAGGGTAAACTGTAAGCCTGCATGGCCTCTCACTCAGTATGCTCCACTTTCACACATTATTATAAAACACTGCACAAACATAAAGATTACTGATCTTTATGCATGCAAAGTTGACTGTGTTTGACCTTTTGGTATTTAAACAGTGAGGAATTGCTGCTTGCATTTTACATTTCATACTTTAGTAGTAATAAATCCTGGGGTGTAGACCACCTATTGAGCAGAAAAAAATGATGATTAGTCTGGGACAAATTTGGGGAAATCAGTAGTGCCAACCCCAGTGAAATGAGGAGCATGTTACCATGGAGAAGAAGCGATAACACTAATGGGCTAAATAGACTTATACGGGACAGTCTGCATCGATGTTGGAGGCTGACTGTAGGAACAATGTGTTGTAAATGACTGGGGTAAGGAGATGTAATTGGTGTCTGTGGGGAGTGACACAGCTTCCTAATTGACATCAAGATAATCTGCAATAGAAACCGGCCCATCTCTGTGACAAGAGCCAAAAGATGTCGACTGCTGCTATTTGTGTAATCAGAAACCTCACATAATTGAAGCTGTCTTGCAGCTTCTTTTTGAAGGGAACGCCACGTCTTTTCTTATCTAAGGAAATGCGACAAGATAATTCCCCGTTCATGCTTTTGTAAGATGCAGGTTGATTCCAGTGCCGCCTGACTCTGCTATCGCAGAGGAATGTTTCACATGCTGAGAGGCAACCTTCTGATTCTGGCACATAGATTTGTGACAACCAGGTCCCAGAAAAACACAGGAACAGATGGATTGACCCTCTAAGGGACATCGCTGTCGCTTCTCTGTCAATTTCTCTCTTTTTTGTTTACCCTTTGCTCATTCGCTCTTTCCTCCCCTTTTCCTTTCTCTCTTTACACACACACACACAAACAATCATGTGTGTCTTGTGCCTCTGTCTGTGGAGGCCAAGAGGAAGCCCGTTGCTGTGCCAACTCTGTACACTACGTTTCATTTGGCTCGGCTGAAGTAAACATCAGTGATATTGTAGACCTCTGATGCAAACAGTTTGCAGGAATAAGCCGTAACAGTTTTTCTTCCCTCCACTTTCCTGCAGCTCACACTGCCCAAACAAACTTCACAGAGGCAAATAAAAGGTGGGGATAGTTTCTTGTGAGCACTAAAGTCCATTTTTGCATATTTTTTTGTGCTAACGTGGCTGATCTCCAGTATCAGAGAAAGGTCAGCTTCTATTCCAAATGAGGACATTTGTATGGATAACATTAATTATCACTAAAGGGTATGAATTCAGAAAAGAGTATTGTTCTCTCGGCTGCCTCCTCCCTTACCCTTTTTTCCTGTCTCTCCCGTTCATATACATCCAGTTTCCTCTTTAATGCCTTAGAGCAAGGCATTGTTTGTGCCCATGTGCCATTTTTCAAGCTCAGTGTCACTATATCAGTGAGCACCCATGTAGGCGTGACCACCCGGTGTGCGGTGTCACTGCCATCTAATGAAGGTCAGTTCCTCTTCAGAGTTGCTTTAAATGAGAGACGCAGCGTTAAATGATCCTCGTCCTCATGCTTCACTTCAGAGAAAACTAACACGTATCTGTGCCGGACATTTACTGGAATCCATCTTACTTTACTTCTTACTTTACAAAGCATGCTCACACAGGATCACATATACAGCAGTATAACTGCTCTGTGCAGCAGCATGTGCTTTGTTCATGTATTCAGAAGGAACTCTTTTATGCTGTTGTGTGTGACTGTGACTCTGTAACTTCTGTATTCCCTGTAATGTATTTGTGTCTGCCTCTTAACATTAACAAACAAAACTTTGACTTGTAAAAGATAAAACTGCAGCAGACACCGGTGACTATGGTAAGCTGGATAATCAGGCTCCTGCACCACAATCAAAAAAACAGATTGGATCATCATCGTTTGTGATGAAAACGACTCGTGTTATGCGGATGAAGAAAGGTGGTTTTGTTCCATCTTCCTCAGCTTGACTGGCTGTTAGATCAATGACATTAGAATAAAGCTGGTCTTCTCCTCTCCTCTTCCTCTCTGCTCCAGACTCAACTGTATTTCCGGTGCTTTTTATTTAGACTGAAAGGGGAAGTTTTACTGTAGAAGACTTGTTGCTGGTTTTTTTCCATTTTTTAAGCATGCACATTGTACAGAGATGCACTTAAAAAAGATTCATGGTTGAAGAGTTGACAAGGACATCCTCTATTCATTCAAATACCAAAGAGATCTAAGTGGTGGGCAGGCCTGTCACAGCACATGAGAATAATTGATAATTACTGTGTGTGGACGTGTTGATGTGTATATATATGAGTGACAATGCATCTGTGATTTGACAGCCAATCGCAGTTCTAATTTAGTAAAGACCTCAATAAACTGCCTGAAAGAGTTCATTTTTAAAGGAGAAAAATATTGAGTGGTATGAGGTATATGCATGGCAATGCAGCCTAGTGCCTTGTAAAACTTAACCTAAGCGGGAGGAACCCTCAGAAATGCTTCATAATTACTTAACACAACCTAACTTTGAAAAATGCGTATTTTGTTATATAGTGTTCACTTCATTTACAACCCCAATCCAAAAAAAGTTAGGATGTAAAATGTAAGCTGAAAAATAATGCAATGATTTGCTGATCTCATAAGGCCATATTTTATTCCCAATAGAACATAAAAACCATATTATATATTATAACTTAGACATTTTATCATTTCATGGGAAATATTAGCTAATAAAGGGATGGAAAAGTAATTGGTGCAAAACAAACAACTAGAGGAGCATTTGACAACTAATTAGTTTAAATGGCAACAAGTCATATGATTTATTGCTATTATATATTATAATTTCTAAAGGTACCTCACAGGTAGTAAACAATATTTTGTATCAAGAGATATTAGTTGTAGCCCACGGATCGTCAACCCTGGTCCTCAAGGCCAACTGTCCTGCAAGGTTTTAGATGTTTCTCTGCAGTAACGCAGACTGGAATGAATGTGTCATTAAGGGTTGTGCAGAACTTAACATGCAGCTGGAGATCAGTTTCATTTGAGTCAAGTGTGTTTCTGCAGGGAAAACATCTAAACCCTGCAGGACAGTGGACCTGGAGTAGTAGGGTGGTTGATCCCTATTGCCACAGAGTATCCCAAACACACAGATAGTGGTTTTGAATTCAACTTAGTGATAACACTTCCAATGATGTTGCAAGAGAAATGCGCTCTTCTTTGAAACTATGTTTGTTTTTCTTCGTGATGTAAGAATCATGGGTGGTGGTGGACGGAAACGGAAACTTTGATGAAAGGGACACTCTCCCCTGTGGTGCACGAAGCACTGGTGGGACTATGGTGGCTTCCTCTTCAAAAACTGCTGTCTGAGGTCATGAGAGGTGAAGAAACTGTCATGTGACAATGTCCCACTTCACACCAGGCACAACCTGCATCTCTTGGTTCTTCTCTGGGCCTCCACTGGTTCACTTTCTCATGTATCTATCGTCGGACTGCATCACAGGTCCTCCAGATCTTGTAAGATATTTATTTTTGTAATCTGCAGCACATGTAGAGACTGAATGTACAAGTGTTACTAAACAATGTCTTAAAGGTTGTGTCTGACATAGTTTGAACTTCAATCTCTGAAAGTTGTGTATACGGGGTTGTGGAAAGGTGATGGTTCACCTGCACAAGAAGGTTTTAGTGCCCAAATACTATGCGTCTGTGGAGATATGAATAAATGTAATGCTTCTCTTTTTTTAATGTTGTTATCACTTTAGGAAAAAGTCATCAAATTTCAAGTTGAGAAAACAGCATTAAAGGGGTTTTCTCTGCAGTTAAAGTGCCATTGTTTACCTGCAGACAACAGGAGGACTAAAATGGTCCACGGCAAAGTGAAAAACTGTTCTGTGGTCAGATTAATCAGAATTTAAATTTTTTTTTGGAAACCATAGACACCATGTCCTGTGGACTAAAGAGAAGAATGACCATCCAGCTCTTTATCAGAGAAAAATATGGGATTATGCAATTTGCTAATCATGTTTATACTTTTTTGGAACTAAGGTTGTATAATCACACACATGCACACCAGTAACTTGCTATTTGACTTTAAACTTTGATGCTTTTGGCTAATTAACTATATTTCAAATGAAGTAGAATAAGTCAAGCAGACTGCTGTCCATTAACATGAGTGTTTGTTGCAGAGAATTAAAAGCTCTCATTTGAGATTATTTTTGTTTTGCTAGGTCAAGCCATGTGGAAGCTAGCTGAAAAAATAGCCTCACAGACTGATTGGAGCTGCAGTCTTTGTGGGACACTTTACCCCTGTGAAACCAACCCCATTAAGAAGAAACGTTCTCAAGTCATTTTTAGCCATGCTTATAAATGCAGTGAATTTGATTTTGTATCCTATTTTTTTGTAATCAGCTTCAAGTATCTTGTAATATGTGAATGAACCCATTAAGACCTGAGATATATCATATCTTGACGTCAGGTCATGTTAGGTTAAAAGCAACTCAGACATAATGAAAGTTGAAGGATATTGATCAAAAAGGGTGGACCAACCCATCCCTGTAGAGCGACCCGTAATTTGAAATTCAAATGAGACTTGAGAGTTTTAAGTTGCTGGAAAGTATAAGCCGATTTTTTTCTCCTTTTTCTCTCTTTCATTAATACAACAGAAGTGGCCAGAGTATCAGAGTAGAACAGATGCTTTGAACTTGAGTCATATTTCCACAGTTTACATTGAGAACTTAACACAGTGTCTGACAGCATGTTTGCATGCCAGCAGCAGTTCATTTGCAACTGTGTCCCTGTTGCCAGTCCAGTGTCTCAGATCCTCCAAGGAACACAGCCCTGAGAAGACCCACAGTTCAGATTGAACCTGCTTCTTTAGTTGTCGCACCCCTTAACTATATGTTACCCTTAAACAAACCTAGCCTTCTATAAGTTTCACTGGTAAGGAACATACCAAGTCAAAGCAAAGTTTCACTAGTGGTCCTTTAAATGCTGCTCATGTTTTCTTGTATTCTTTTCCAAATCTTTGGCTTGATGAATCGCTATTGTGCAGGTCTGTAGACAATTCTTACAAAAACTATTTATAGTTCTGTAAATGGATTTGGTACAGATATTGTATGTTTCCCAAACAATAAATCATGATGCTTTTGGTGATCTACTTCCCACTTATCTGGCCAAAATATCAGTTGATTTTTTTGTGCATCCACAACTTGGATTTTAGCAGAACACTTGCCAAGTAATCAAATTTTTTTCAGTCTCGGCTGTGAACTGTAACCAATGATAAGCTGAATTGAGATGAGGACTGAGAAAACCTGCTAAGCATCGGCTTGTTAGTGATGTATCTTGACTGGTGCAGGTGATGTGGATGGCTTTGCAGGAAAAAAGGTCTCCGGACAACGACTTTATAATA
>JAOXYM010000015.1:21443600-21455592 GCA_028567055.1 Leptatherina wallacei | reverse complement strand
GTAATGGTAAAGATATATATATATGATTATAAATGCATATGACCAGACACTACATTAGCATTGCAGCTGTGAGAGAGGACATGTCTGTGTTTCCATATCGCCAGCATCTTAAATTCCCATTTTTATTAGGAACATGGCATCCTGATAATATGTGACTTTGGAAACAGTAAACTTAAGACTTCCATTCCCAGGGTCTCATTCCACCCTTCAATATTCTGTCAAACCGCCCTGTAACCTCTGACCTCTAACCCATGTCAGAAAGACACAAAGCTGGGTAATATGTTCAAGTTCTAATTATATGCCACATAAAGGCTCATTGTAAAATATGCTGCTATTAAAACCTGAGGTCCCATAACTGGGGGAAGTTGAGAACAGAATGCCACAATGTGCCAAAATGGCCATTTTGGAGACCTCATCTGAACCGTTTGTACTAAAATCTCTCTAACCTTGTTTTGTTTCACCTAATAAGAGTTGGCTTTTGCAGGAATAATGTTCACACATTGTACTGTGATTCGATTGAGGTTTACTCAAAATGGATATTCATATTAATCTTGAAAGTGTTTTTCTTTTCATTTGTGCCTGACACTTTCTTTTATTCTTCCCCAGTAAGACATATATTAGCTAATATATTAGCTGATTAAAGCTGATATTTAAACATTTTAATGATTTAAAAAGAGTTTATGGTTGAAGTGATATGCACACCTTATTATGGATATGCAATTTTCCAGCAAAGGTCTAAAAGAGGGGTGTCAAACTCTGGTCTTAGATATACTGCAGGTTTTAGGTGTTTCCCTGCTCCAACACGCCTGATTCCAATCAAATGGGTCCAACAGCTTCTTGTCAACTTCTTCACAATGACCCATTCATTTCAGTCGGGTGTGCTGGAGCAGGAAACAACAAAAACCTGCAGGATAGTGGCCCAGGAGGACCGGAATTTGACAGCCGTTGTTGTCTAAAATATAAGTGCTCAAATGGTTGATTATTTTCTTTTAGGTTATTAATTTACTCAAGAATAAAAAGGAGAAAAAAGACGTTCATTACAGGTTGCTAATCATTTGTGTCCTTTTGTCAGATTTGATAACAATAATGCCAAAACATTTAGCTAATGAGGTACATTAAGGTACTTAAATCTGAGAACATTTAGATTTTCTAGTGACAATTTTTAATTGATATTAAGTAATTCCAACAGACACGAAGTCGTCTTGCAGCTTTTGATTTGAATAATAGATGCAAATAGGAATCTGCTGATTTTAAATAATGAATCTTAACATAGCCGCCGGCTCTTCTATGGAAGTTTACATATTAAAATTCAAAGTGTTTGTCCTTTGAAGCAAATCAAACTCCTCTTGTCAGATTCGTAGACTTTAAGAGAAGCACTGTGCTGTTTCAGAGATACTCAAGATGACACACACATCCCGAGACACGTAGCTCACAGACACATGCGCGCGCGCACACACAGCATGTAAACCCAGACGGGTGTGCCAGCATGCACGTACGCTCACTCTTCTATAATTGCGCCATCATGCATCATCGATGTCCCAAACTCCCTTTGTGTTCTTCTCTAAATGTATTATGTACAATTAGCTATCATCTGCGCAGCTCAGTGAAGAACGATAGCAAAAAAAAATTAACACAAGAGCTAATTTCATTTGTTTCCTCTGCACTCCCCTCTGCCTTCACAGAGGGTGGTATCTCTGTAGAATTAGTTTATTGTGTTACTATGAAGCTTGTAATTTCCAATACTAAGAGACAACTGTACACTGTGTCAGTTTTAATCAGCTATTACCTCAAAATTTAACACTTGATTGCTGTGTGTTATCTCTGTCTGGCAGGGTCTTCTTGCTTAAATGGGCACACGTAGTGACGGGTTAGCAATGTGGAAAATAGACTCTTTTTTTTTCTTTAAATAAGATGGTCCCTACTTCTCAGGGTCTATTTACTAAAATGTGAAGCTTTTATCCTTTAAAAAAAAAGAGCATAACACTGAAGCAAAATTGCTGAATATCAATAAAGATGTATAATATGCCACCAACATGATCTATCCAGTGAAAGGTAATGTAATCTTTGACATTGTTTGACTGCAGCAGTATGTTCCAGTAGAAAAGCTTGGACCAGTAATGCAGTATGACGCATGATTGTGTCTATGGCGTGCGTTTCTCTGAAAATCAACACAGAAATCAGAGACTTTCCAGCAACACAGGCCTTGACGTCAACATAATGTTTCTCAGAATACGAGAGGAGGAGAGCTGATTTATTCTCGTGGGCTTTCACGGCCACCAAGGCCGACTCTAAGGGTAATACATCTTCGACCCCTAGATGAGTTATACTGTCTCCTCCTGTATATGTGAAGACAGTAAATTGAAAAAAAAAAGCCCTGGCATGCAACAGAGATTTACTGTAATCACATCTTATAAATGTCATGATGCCATGCAACAGTAGTGGATGGCTATTTCATTGCAGAGAGACAAGCTAAGGGCTTTTTAAATGAGTATTACTCCTGGATTTATGCCCAGCATCTACTCATCAGTAGTCTTTTGACTGCTTCGTAGTTGTTTTTCTAGTTTCCTCTGTGTGGTACATCTACAGCAGGAGATGAAGAAATGGCCGCTGAAATATTGTGCATCTATATGTGTGCGTTTGAAACAGAAAGAGGTATATGTAGAGCCACCATCCTGATGGCAACACATTTAAAATGATTATTAAGGGCATTAGAGCTATGGATGACAGTGAGTCAAGGACAGCATTGCATAACAACAATAAGAAAAAGAGCTTAATTGGAGATATGGTTAAGGTTCCTATTATCTCAAAAGTTTAGACTGTTTGTCTTTTATATGACGAGAGAAAAAAATCCAGCTTCTTTCCTTAATACATCAGAACAATTTATTCAGCTGATGGTTCAAAACCGATGCAACCTTTAGGCAGTGCTGCGAGCTGGAGCCAAGCTCACAGGGAGTGACAGCACGACGAGGTTCTGGTTATTCTGCTGCTTGAAGCTGAGGGCCTGTAAAATCTCCTTGCATATCTTTGCAGTGCCTCAAATCGTTTTACAAAGCATTTGTTTCCAAACATCTGATGAAGGGAGGTCAGGGTGGGGTTGGGTGGAGGTTTGGAGAGGATGTGGGTGAGTGAAGGTCGTGGGCGTGTCCCTACTTGTGGAGTGTATGGCCTTGGCGTTGGGGTGACGCTGGCCCTGGACAAAACCACTAGGACGGTTTTGTCCAGGGTCTGGTCCTAAGGTTCCTGGGCAGAGCTCTGCGATGGGTGGTTCTTGGCCTGCGGGGTGCTGGCTCCCGATGCGGCCCGCGCCCCGTTGCCCAGCTTGTCAGCGGCCTGTGCTGCCTGGCGCCCCAGCTCCGTGGCGCCGGGGGGCTCCAGTCAGGGGCCTCTGTCGCTCTGGACTGGGCAGGGGTGGTGTTTTCCCTACTTTGGCTCTCTTGGCCTCTGTTCTCTGTGGGCGTGCTGGACCCTAAGGTCTGTGGGCCCCTCCCTAACTTCCTCCTGATGCTTTGGGACCGGGTATGGCTGCGGCCCCCTCCCGAGCACATGGTCCATCTCTGTCACATGGTTACACCTCTGTTGACACGTGCTTGCACACAGAGGCGCTCTCTGCTGGGTACCTCTGCTGTTTGTTTATCCGTGTTTCTCTCCTGACAACTGTCTGTTACGTTCTCTCGTTGACAATATGATGCTTTCTGTTTGCTTCATCTTTAGACGTAGCAGCCTGATGTCATGTTGTGCTTGGTCGTTTCTTTCTTTTTCTCGTGTTTAATTATATGATTTATGTATTTTTTTCTAGCACTGAAATTGTTATTGTTATTACTGTTGTGATCATGGCAGCCTAGTCTGTCTCCCTTTCCACATTTCGTTTCTATTCTTTTGTCTTTTTACTCCTCCCCTGTTTACTTTTCTGTTTCACTCTTTTTTCCTTAGTTCCCCTCGTCAGGTTTGGTACTTATCGGTTAACAGCAGAACAAATAAATAAGTATACAATAAGATAATGATACAAAGGATCTAAAGTATAAGGGTAGCCATATACAAGATATTTCCCTTAGTCAAGCAAATCTGTCTGGAAAAAGTTTGGCACATAAATCACTGTTCTGCCTGTCATGATGCTGTACAGGACAGGGTGGAAAACATCTGATGGTGGCCCTGTGTGAATTCGTCCTCTATCCCCTCCTTCCTAAGCAACCAAATTTGAATGTCAAATTAAATGCAAATGATCCTGGAGAAATACAAATCAGTTGAGAGTCGACCCAATCACTCTGAGGGGAATGAGGGCTTTTTAGAAGAAACACTCACATGCACGAGCACAGTGGTACGCTGTGGCAGGATGTTACCCACAGCTGTTTCAAGGAGGGGATGTGAGGTGCAGTTGTGCCTGTGGATGGCTTTCTAATGATTCCAACATGGTAGAATTAGTCTTGACTGAGTATGCGAGCTCCAATCAAAGGCAGAGTGGAGCAGGCAGATGTACAGGCTCCTCATTAACCGCTCTCCTTTTCCTCCTCTCCTTCTGCTCGCCCAAGACAGGGCGAAGCTGCTCAGTGATGATGATTAGGCCCTCCACTAAACTTTAAACGCTCAGCAGACATAGGGTTGTAGACTTCAGGAAAGTGCTCCTTTTAGGACCTCTCATTCCTTTTATTCATCCTCTCTTTTGACACTTGTTTCAATTGTATCTATTTTCTTTTTAATTGATCAGATCTAGATCATTCTAGTATGAAACAAACAATAAAAATATTTATCTAACCCATTATTTTGCTCGATTCTGTCATTCCCACCCTTATATCTCTTCCTGCAGAATGACTCATGGAGCGAGCTCTACTCCTTTGCCCTCTTTAAGGCTATGAGCCACATGCTGTGCATTGGATATGGCAGACAAGCCCCAGAGAGCATGTCGGACATCTGGCTGACCATGCTCAGTATGATCGTAGGAGCCACCTGCTATGCCATGTTCATTGGCCACGCAACCGCACTGATCCAGTCTCTGGACTCATCCAGACGGCAGTATCAGGAAAAGGTAAGGATCTAGTTAATTTTTCTTCTTCTGCCTTATATAGTATGTTTTGACTCCAGTTCAGCTGAGGAAAAAGGGGGGTAGTAACATTAAAACTAGGATAAACTGGTTAGGGAAAAGTCATTTATTGACCAATGATAACCAAGGCCTATAACATAAAAAAACACAAACAGGAGTCTGGGGAACAAGTAAACACAATAAGAGATAAAGGTGAGATGACCAAACTTAATGAAGAGATAACTAAGTTAGTTGCTTCTCCAGTGAAGGGTCGCTGGAGTCTCGGCCCAGCCAAGGTCCGAACTTGGAACCCTCTTCCTTTTATGTTGAGGGGATAGTGCAAACCAACACACACTCATAAAGGCCTTTACCAACCAAATTAACCTTTTAAAGGTAGTTAGTAAGAATTACTGACACCTAGAGGTAAAGTTATGTATAAAAATGATGTTGAATTTCCAGGCATATCTGTGAATGGACAGTGGCCATCAGTTGCCAAAATTCTTCTAGAAATAAACTAGTTTTTACAGCAAGTAGATATATAAAGATTATGTTTGCAAAGCAATTAGCTACAAATAAAAACAGTTTTTATGACATGAAAATTGACTTTTGGTTCTGTTACATGCTGTACTTTTAAACTATGAGGTCTCCCAAGTGGGGGAGATTCATAACAGATGGTGTTAAAAAGGCCATTTTGGAGACTTCACCTGCAACTGTCTGTTGTAAAATCTTCCTATTTTTATTCTGGTTCACTTTATCAGTGATTGGCTTTTGCAGAAATATTGTTTATATATTCTACAATGACTTGTTAGATGTCTAGAGCTTCATTCCAAAAGGATATTCATAATCATTTAATACATATAATGGCATTTACACATTTGAACAAATCTCAAATAAAGTGTTCCCTTTCGTATGACTCCAAAAGTATTAAAACAGATCTTGTGGTTTCAGAAAAATACTCGTTTCATTTTGGGTTTGCAATTTTTAAGCAGAGGCCTTAAAAAAAAGGCAGAGGGCTTCAAGGGTTGTTGGTAAAGTGAAAGCTCTCCTAAGGTTGTACACACTAAGCTTGAGATCTAGTGATCACATTACACAAAAACAAATACTCTAGTATTAAAGTGCTCGAAAATGGTCAGCAGCTAAGTTAAATAGACGAGGAGTCTCAGGGATTGGTGAGCAGAAGGTTGACGAGTCCAACTGGCAGAGAGAGGGAGAAGTAGATAGACCATGCAGACCCTCGTACCGAACCAACACAGCCAGAACGGCGAATCATCAGTCTGATCACGCACATAATCTGAATGCACATAAAAGAAAAATACCATGCCTAGCCCTGGGGCCATAACATCCTGCAACAATCGTGCAACGTTTACAATTAAAAAAGCAAGACGTAATGGGACATTTGCAATAATATTTCTTTTTGTGGAAAGCAAAGCATCAGACTGTTATTTTCAGTCTTTCACTTTCACTTTTTTGTTTTCCTGCCTGCAGTATTCTTATGCTCATGACGCTTTTCTTCCAGCAGCTGTTTTTATCGAGAGGAAGCTTTGATGAATCCATAAAAGCCATAAACTTTATCAAAGGAGTGAATTAGCACCACCTTGCTAGCTCGGTTAGCAAATGGAACGGTCACATTATCAGATTTTCATGGTTCAAACTTTTATTTGGGCCGAAGAAATTCACAATAACAATAGAAAGTGGATACACTGGACATGAACAGGGGAGGATAACCCAGTTGATCCAAACACACTTTGACAGGAACAGCATCTGCTCTATTGGTTCGATATTCATGACTACAGCTCGCTGAGCCTCGGCACGTCTGCCGTCTTTGTACAACAGCGGATCAAAGCTCTCCTGTCTGCTGGCCGGGGAGGGGAACATGCTCCTGCTTTATAACTCCATGTTGTCATTGGTGATCTGTGGCTTGTTAGCTTCTTTAGATCCTGGTTGATGTGAAGATGTCTCCTGCAACCCGCTGTATACCTCCATGAAGGGACACATCAGAGTAATTACTCTAGCTTGGATGTTTGGTTTAAGTTCCTGCCAATGTGTAGAGGAAAGGATGTTTACATTTACAATCCAGGAAACGGTAATAGCCACGTTCTCTTTATTGCCTTTCCTTTGGTTGGTAGATTGTGGTGCACCATGTTTGAAAGACTCTGCCTTGATCTTGCTTTGTGGAAGTATCCGTGAGGGTTTTGAGGAAGGACTGACAGTCATGTGACTGCAGTGGCTTTTAAAATTAAATTAATCTGCTTTGTGAACACTAGTATCTACCAGATTCATGAGCATGTAACTGTAAATACAGCAGGGCATGAAGTGTCAGTGGATCTGGAGTATGTCATCTACAATCATGAAGCGTACTGTATACACATAACACAGGCCTCATCCTCACCTTACTGATGTTGGTTGGAGACTGCATCAGTTTAATAGAAACTTAACTAAAGGAAACATATTTTGTACAAGGTCTCCTATATGGATAGCCCACAGCCTTCACTGGGAACCGTTTTTTGTTTTGTACCATCTTTTAAATCCACCTCTCAAAATCAGAAACAGGCTTTTATGCAATTATTACCTTTTGATCTTACCAACTTTTAACCTTGCGGTGGTTCCTCCTGCATTTTTTTAAATCTAATTTCATTCTCTAAAGTTACTTCTCTTTTGATCACGTTCTCTACTTTTCATCCTCATTGTGTTTCATTCTCAACTCATTTGTATTTCATTATTTCCTTCTTGCCTCGCTGCTTTCTTGTAATGTCAACTATATTTGGGAAAGCCTTGCTTTAAAAGATCCTCGTTTGGGTTTTCCATATGATCTCTGCAAAGGACATTTTGTAATTAACACAGACCATTTTTGTCTGTTTGTAGCCAAATCTCAAAGACACTTTTTTTTTGGGACTCTGCTTTACATTTATGGCGAAGGATCTTAGATCCTCTGGGATTTCTGCTTCACATCATTTCAACTTTTCGTAAGACTGTTCATTGTTTGAACCCAGAGAAGAAAAGCTGCCACAAAATTGTGCTGTAATTGGTTTCCACTTGAGCTCTTTGACATATTTTGTGTGAGTCCAGGAGGTCTCTCTGCAGTGGGCACAGTTCTGCTTTTAATAGATACTCAAGAGGAAAATTGAAAGGAAAAATAAAGGGAGGCAAAAGAGCAACTGACTCCATACTATAGTCTGTTTTATGTCAGTTACATGTATCTGTACTCTGACAGCGGTGTGACGTTTGCAGCAATCAGTTCCTGTCGTCTGTCTCGTTTCCTGTCCTTCTGTGATGCACAACAGCGAAATAATGAACAGAGATACAACATCCTGCAAGACTGAAGCAAGAAAACTCATCCAGCATCCCACTGATCCCCAGTGCGTGATGACTGTTTGATCATCATTGACCACCGCACTGAGCCGTGCAGCACTGCACTTCACAAACAACTCCCGCCACCAGACTGGAAACTGAGATATGGGTTGGAACTAGCCTCGTTGACAAAACACACTCTTTGCTTGTGATGGTCCAAATGTTAACAACAGCGTGGACTTGTGTTGACTTAATACGGACTAAACTGTTAGCATAACATCTGTGTTAAGACAGAAATGTCAAAATAGCTGCAGCACTCGGCATCCTCTGTTTGCATGAGTAAAGACAGAAGTGGACCCAGAGGTGGCTGATAGCTGCAGGTTTGAGTCAGACAGTCCTCGGCTTTATCCGAGTCGACATGTGCTGGTTTGCTGTTTGTGTTCAGCAGCTGTATGGACAAGAATATAAATAGAAACAGTAACTATGAGAGGAATGTTAATAAGATGCACTAACCTTTTCAGTTTTATTTATATCCCTGTCAGATTTTTCAACAACACCCCCTATTATATGCAACGATCTCCTTTAACTGAATCATCTGTTTTATTGTCGCATCGGTTCCATCACTATTAAATGATTACTGCTCTGAATCTGTTTATTCTTTCATTCTTAAATGATCATCTCCAGTTTTTGTCCTTTATTACTTAACTTTACTATCCAAACCAGTCACCACTTCTGTTCTTTTAGCTAGCTGTCGGCTAGCTTCATTGCTCGTTTTCGCACACTTTCTGATGGAAAGGTGACAACCACTCAGGTTCATGTGAGTCACTGTGTTTTCTACATTTTCTACAATATTTGACTGCCCTGAAGTTTAAGGACAGAATTCAGAGTATCTACAGAAATAAATAAAAAACTAATTATGATGGTGCGGGAGAGCGACAGGTGGATCAGGGTGGTATTTGCAGTGATGCTGGCTCTGCATCTGTCTGTCAGGTGGCAAAGGAGCTGAGCCAAAAGGTGATGCTCTCGATTTACCAGGGGATTTACCTTCCTAGTTGCACATATGGACACAAACTGAGCTGTAGGTAGTGACAAAAGAATGAGTTTCCTCTGCAGGGTGTCTTGGCTCCCTCTAAGAGATAGAAGCTTAAATTAGTGCTGCTGCTCTTCCGTATCAGGAGGAGCCAGATAAGTTGGCTCAGGCATCTGGTTAGGATGCCTCCTGGATGAGGCACGTCCCACCAGGAGGACACCCATGGGAAGATCCAGGACATGCTGGAGGGATTATGTCTCTCAGTTGGCATGGGAACACTGTGGGATTTCCCAGGATGAGCTGGAAGAAGTGGCCAGGGAGAGGGAAGTCTGGGCTTCTCTGCCTAAGCTGGTGCCCCCACAAACTAATCTTTGACGCAGGTGTAAAGTCGGGTTTAAAACCGTGCAGCAAGATGTGACTGAAAAGGGTCAAGACAGAGTTCAGTGACCAGATTAATTTTGAAAAAACAAAAGCCAAAAGATAAAACCGAACACATGAACCAAGTTTTCAATAGATAACTTAAGAGCTGCCTCCGTTGCTGTCATTTGAGGTCGCAGATGATGATATTTGATTTTATACGTGTCCATGTGTGTTTACATGATCTTCCACAAACAAGTGCTTCAGTACAAATGATGTCACGGTGACTGCAGCTTTGTATTCCTTTGTCTCCTTCACGTTGAGGAGAATGTTAACATCCTGAGTTCCTCCAAAGCCCTCATCCCATCTTCATCCATCCAAACCTCCCTCATTTCATCTGACCTTTTTCCCTTGCACTGTTGGGCAAAACACCATCTGCCAGCGGACACTGTGCACAGATTGAGGGCATCAGCCATTATGTAACTGCACTCCTACTTTCTATCCCCCCTCAAGAGCCATGGAGCAGCAATGTCTGAATAGTTCTGAGAGGAGTGACATGTGACCCCTGGGGCCTCCGTTGGTGAACACTGATGCACTTGGCCTTGGCACATCAAACTGTGACTGGAGGGACTGTTCCCTGAGGCCTGACTTCCACTAAATTTCATCAGTTAACCAAATCCTCTAAAATTGGACATGTTTACGTGGGGCTATTTAGTAGCTTTTTTTTTTTGCAAGCTTTCTGCCACATAATTCCTTATCTTAAGCTACATGTATGTATTTGTAGCCACTACTATGTGTTTACTGTTAGACATGGTTGCAACTTAAGTAAATTTGCTCCTGTAAACTGAAGTAATGTTCGAACTGAAGCAGTCCTTATAGAGGTGTAGACTTTTAGCTTTAATGAAAGGTTCAATCGCTTTGAGAATAGGATGTGAGAGGTTTAACAAGACATCCTGCAGCTATTTTTCATCGCCTCTTCATTTTCATAAAAGTATTTACTGTAGACAATTGACTGATAAGCTGCTATGGTCTGTTTCCGTCTCTGGTGTGACAGATTAAGGACATAAAATATCTGAATTTGATTATAACTAATGAGCACGCCAACGCCAAAAGGCCTGGAGGACTACTAAAGGATCTAAATTGGGCCATTGAGCAGTTCACTTCGTGGATAAGAAGAACTTCTTCACAACATCCAGACAAACAAGGAACACAGGCATGTTCAAAGGCTACAATCAGGATGTAAATCCAGAAGGTTTAACTTCAGATAAAAGTTATGCTACTGGTCTCACACAGGGCTGAAAGGCAAGACTGTACTTTGATGGAAATGTCAAAATGAAAACCTGGAAGAAAATTCTTCAGCTGAAATTCTGGCCAAACGAACTTTTACCAGAATAAGTAAAAAAAAAAGAAAAAAGAAAAAGAAAGATGGAACTGGAGGGCTCATCTTTCACATACAAAACCACCTATCAAACTGGGCTTCACAGGACTTTGGCCACTAATACTAAGAATGTTGCACAAGCAGAACTGCAGCCTTTAAAAGCAAAAAAAAAAGTTTGCTTTTTTACAAGTACAAGTCAAGAATCTGACCTCAACTAAACTGTACATACTGAATCAGAATCAGCTTTATTCGCCAAGACTGAACACATACAAGATTTTTTGGCAGCAGATGTTGTCGCTCTAGTAGGAATATTGAGTAAAAAGTAATGAAATAAGTAGAAAGTAATAAATAAAACATATAGCATATCACCATATAGCATTTTCAGGCTTCAGGCCAACAAACTTTAAAGAATTTGCATTCAAGTAATAATGATGTTTTTTTTATATAAATGTATTTGTTGTTCAACAGTTCTCTCTTTAAAATTTAAATGAAATAACTTTGTGGGAAGAAAATGTACTTATCCTAAAGGGGCTCTTTACAAATTTAATAATGTGCCTTCTGTGAAATAAAGAGAAAAATAAGAATAAAATGCATATTCTGCCTTCAGCTTGTAAAACAGGACCAATGTTAAGGATTTCAAATATCTGAGTGTAATTATCTTAGATTCCCCATAGCAAAAAAAAAAAAACAATATGTCTGTGGACACAATCCTGCAGAAGCTGAGAGCAGCTTCTTCTTAAATTTTTTCTCATCATTATTTCAAGATTCTAAGTAAACTATCTCATTAGTTCAAGATAATAAACATTGTTTTCTTGAGAAAACAGTTTCATTATTTTTTTAAACGTGATAAAAAAAAGGAGTCTTGTTCTTACAAAGCAAACAGAAGAACGCTTTAGGTTTCTGATAGAGATTCTGACCACTTACA
>JAOXYM010000015.1:21405839-21443500 GCA_028567055.1 Leptatherina wallacei | reverse complement strand
AAAAAAAAGGAGTCTTGTTCTTACAAAGCAAACAGAAGAACGCTTTAGGTTTCTGATAGAGATTCTGACCACTTACAACAAGGTGCTAACCACTCATTTTCAAGCATGAAAATGAACTTAGTGAAAATAATTAACTTGTGATCTTGAGATAAGTCCATCAGAAATAAATAAGTGCAGGGACTTCGGCTTCAAAACAACCTTCATATAAGCTCACAAAATGTTGCCAACATACCGGCCACTCTGCCTTCACATATTCGCCTTAACTGTTTTCATGTATTTAAGAAATTTCTAATATTGTTATTATTGTGTATTGATCAATCCTGACAACGTGATGTTCTGGTGGATTTTTTGTTGGGGGCCATATGGGGGGCATGCACACAGTGAAACTTCAGTGAACTATGAAATGGTGAGCGGGCCTGCTGGTTTTTCCCTGCAGTCTCATGCTGCGTTCCAGGTAACTGGGAATAACGTCACACCTGAGTTCACAATACTTGTTTATAACAACACATTACACTGTATTTTCCACATAAAAACACTGATAAATGTTGAAAAGGTCTGTTTCTGACTGATTTAATGGGACACAAACAAACAGAACTATTGTTAAACAGTTTATTTCTGCAGCTTTGAGTTCTTTTTTAAACAAAGCAACCACATTGGAGTTTTAGGTAGGAGTTGATGACGTTTCATCTGACTTCCTTAATCAAAAGTCAGGCTTTCTGGCAGACTATGATAGGTTTTTTTTCTTCAGAAATGACGGATAACAGAAATTACATCTGGCTGCCTTCCTGTCCATTCAGGCTTACTGTTTACTTAATGTTTCTAATTATAAGTTTTAATCTCTAATTCCTACTTCATACAATTCATGACACAAGTTCAACTCTATTTTTATGTAAAACCATTTTAGCATCATTAACAAACACACATCCTGGCCACACAGTGTATAGTGTCTCTGTGCAGGACAGTCAGTAAGCTTACAGATTCTGACAACGTCTCAGGACCTCACAGACACACAGATATAAGATTTATCGCATCCTTAGCCATGACGCTCAAAACATTGCCCATTAATAAGAGCGCCAATTCAATTTCTCTTTTCCTTCTGTGGCAGCTTACAGTGACAGCCATGCATCATGCCTGCAATCCACCAACTAGGGGCTTTATGTCCTATAAAAAAGAAAGAAAAAACCTCTTTGCTACTTCAGCCTCCCATTAAGCCCACAGATGGAGAGGGACAGATTTAATTTTTAAAAATGTAATGCATTTATTAGTTTTACAAGAGAAACAGCAAGTTTCATAACATGCAGCATTAGTGATATTCTCCCAGCGATCTCAGCGTCATATAGACAAATTTGGTTTTGCTGCTTTCTTTTTACACTTGGACTGTTGAATGGTAAATATTCCCAGTAGATGTGTGTCTTCAGCTGCAAATATAAATTTGCTGACATGTTTTAAAGGTCTTTTAAAGGTTACCCAACGTTAATATAAGTGATACCCACTAGTCATCTCTCCCATCTTTCTTCTGGTTATCTTTTCATCACTCTGCATCATGTGTAATTCTAAAGTATCATTTATAATCATTGTCCTTAAAAATATAAATCTAGATACTATAGGTCAATGATTAGCATTTATTTTTAACATGAAGTCATTTAAGTTTCTCTCTCAACCCTCTGGCTATGAGTGACATGGACACTAATCTGAGTCTAATACTGAAAAAAGTCAATAGAGCTCAGCTTCTTCACCAACCACCAGCCACCGAGGGAGCGAGACAGAGATGCCATTCCAGTTTAATTGAGACTGTCACACTCTGAATCCTGAGGAAACACTTAATAGGAGCCTTCTAGTTTATCCCCATGCTCGACTGAATGAGCCAGACACTCTGAAAGTTGGCCTCATCTTTATCACCACTGACACATGGCAAAGGCGAAGGACTTTGTCAAGTTCCAGTGAGTTTATCACTCTGCCACCGTGGCAACCATGCAGACTTACTGCTGAGGTCCAACTCATGGAAACACATAACTTAATGCATTGAATCATCATCCATATAATTGTAATACAGTTCAGTATACCACCAGCATCCACGATGATAAAGATCAAATAATCACCTTTTGAGTTTGTTATGAAAAACTGTACATAAAGAAGTCTCATAATAAATTAAGATTATAGCAGAACATTTTGTTTATAAAATTTTACTGGTTTATCTGATAAAATTTGTGAATTGATATGGTGTTATATTTTAACAATCAACTGACTCGTTGTTTATGAATGTTTGTGTGAATGTGTAAGGGACACATTTTAAATCATTTTGTAAAACCGAGAAAAATTCCAAGCAAAATGATCAATTAGTAAGATTTACAAAGGATCACAAAAAAATATGTAATTTCAGTCTGAGAGCCAAATATCTAAAACTAACCTATGAAACGAATCTGAAGTTGAACTTGAGGATCTTGCAGGTCTCCATGAACATTACACATAAATTATATATGAGGACCTGGGAGAGTTAGATGAGCTGACTCTAAAGTGAGTTTGAATGGTTTTGAGAGGGTAGAGTCACTTTTTGGGAGTCCCCGCCTAAATGAATTAATTAGAAAATCTGGAGAGAACCATAAACACAAACAACAACAGGGCTCTATGGCACATATGAATAAGAAAATTGGAGCGGCAAAAAGCAAAATGACAACGTTACCCATCATTTATCAAAGACAGGAGTTAAAACTATACGTTTAAGACAAGCTCAGTCAAATTGGGGAAACCCTGTAGTAAAGAGAACAGTGAGAGCCCTACTCATTTTAAGTCCGGGTCCGAGGATTGTGGAAAGCGTCCAATGTAGAATTGAGCATACGTGTTATGTATTCAATGCCGGAACCACAGTGAAAGGCCGACAAGGACTTTGAGTTGGGACAAGACAGTGATAGAAAACAAGGAATGCAAAAGGGAAATAAAAAAAAGAAGAAAAAATGGAATTAGAAGAATTAAGGGAGTTGAAGTGGATTTATAATTAAGATCCCTGTCAATGATCATGTGTCCATTTTAAGAGAAATTCTTGCTGCACAGCATAAAAACACAGTGAATGATGTCCTGCCATGACAGGTAGTCTGTGCTGTGTTGAGGATATTGTGATTTGCTGTGTCACCTGCACCGCCAGGGTCAAGCCTTTATTTTATTCTCTAAGCCGTATGTCACCTTACAGTATGACAAAATGGAATTTCCTGGACAGCTGGTGAACCCGACCAGTGCGTATGACATTGCCTGCAACAAGCAAGGTCGTTGTCAGTGCCCCACCCTTCACACACATGCACACATGCACATGCACACACGACCCCTCCAACCTCCTCCTTCCCACATGCAGCCTTTAAATCCAGCTGTTAGTTTGGACAGAGAAGGCTCTCCCTCACCCTGCTGCTTGAAATGTGTTTTTCCTCTGACTGACAGTTTTTTTCCACAGGGCGATGACTCACACTGCTTTACACACATAAACACACACGCTTGGGAGGGAGGGATACCTTATGTAACATTTAAAACAACTCCAACCATAGGCCCACGTGGAGTTGTTGCACTTGTTGCCCAGTATTGATCGCCATTTTAAAGCAGATTTTCTGTCTTTTACTTCTTTCAAACAGATGATTCACTCACATAATGCTCAATTATCACGATCCACTATCACCCTGACAGATACATTTTTAATTCAGGACCGGGAATCATAACTTTTGTTGTGTAGCTTTTTTTTTTTTTGCTGATCAATCTGTTGTTGATATCACAGGAAGTTGTTATCTCTCCTCTTGTTTTAGGGTTTTCTTTTTGACCTATTGCTTTAAATCATGCGATTTGCTTTTCATGGCCTCAGAGTGTTGTGGTGTATAGCATAACAATCAATTGCTTTGCATTTACGGGAAGGATAGTGACGTGTGAATCACACATACTTTGTCTATAAATAAAGCAAAGTCAAGAGACATTTGTGTTGAATGAACAAGGATTAATAACGTGATTTATTCCTCTGTGAAATTTCATCTTACAGTATGAAATCTAGGAGCTGCCGTTCCCAAAGAGAATCCAGGCATGAAATGTGATAGGTTGAGTTAGGAGAAGTGGGCATTCTGGATGTGTTTGATGTAGATAACAGGAACGGTGGTGAGGATGTGATGAGGCAAGAGTCTTGGATTCAATTGGATCTTCCAGAGCAAATACAACAGGCTGGAACCGTTTTCTGCTTTTCTTTTCCATCTACAAAGTTACATATTCATCAGTTACAACATAAATAACAAATATCTTTCTCTGAATATAAACTTAAGTACACAAATGCCTGCTAGTTCCATTTGATTACTAACCTATATTTTCATTGCTCAAAAAGGAGGGGTTTTTTTTTTCCAATAAAAGATGAAACATGGGACAAGATTGTTTTTCTTCATTAATATTTTCTGTGCATTTATCCTGTAAAGAAAAAAAGCCCTTAATAAACCAATATTCTCAGAGGGAAGGACCGGCTAGGTTTTCACATACAATTTTAGTGTGTCTCTCTTTTCTGAACACAGCAGAGCGTGATGAATCCTTGTGGGCTTCACAGAGCTGTCACATTTCCTCAACAGCTTCATCACAGCTTTCCCCCCATAGCCACAAGTCAGAAATGTGTCACAAGATGCTCATGTGAGCAGAGTTGCACACCTCAAGAGCTTGAGCATTGACACTGTTGTTTAATATCTTACAAAATTGACATTTTAATTAAGCAGCAAAGAGAAGCAATCCTTCAAAGTCAGATAAACTTCTCAAACAGCCTCAGATAACAAAGCGATTGCTGTGTTCTGTTTGTGTTTATTAATGTTTCTGTTTGCCTCACGCCACTCTTCCTCTTCCAGTACAAACAAGTGGAGCAGTATATGTCGTTCCACAAACTGCCAGCTGACTTCCGGCAAAAAATCCATGACTACTACGAGCACAGATACCAGGGCAAGATGTTTGATGAGGAGAGCATCCTGGAGGAGCTTAATGAGCCCCTGCGCGAGGTATGAAAACAATCAGTCACCCATTAACACGCATGTTTCTTATCTCCACAACGAGTAATTACACTGGAGTCTGTTCATTCTAATGCTCTCTTTTGGTTTCTCCCTCTGAGAACATAATAAAAGGGACCAGATATGTAATTACCAGCAATCTCTGGTGCAACTTACAGATGAACTGCTTATTAATTACCTATTTGGTAAGTGAGTAAGTGAGTCATAAACATACATATGGTGTTCCACTAAATAATAGTTTAAAAAAAACAAAAAACATTTTAATGTACTCAAAAGTGGCCGAGGGTTTTGGGGGGAAAGTTACATTTTTACTCTTTAATATGGGCATGCTTCACTTGTAGTTATTAGCTGTCAGCAAGTCAGGCTTTCATATTTGTTGCACATCAGCTTCTGTTTCCAGCCATAGCAGGGGTAGTTAGGTCAGATTTGAATCAAATATATCCTTTAATGTAGCCAACTGCACACAGCATGACCAGCGGGGTTTGAGTTCTTCTAGAAATGCTACAGTAGGTTTGCTGCTGTCACAGAAGTGTGTGAAACAAATAAGCATAATTTAATCATTTGGAGGCGATATGGAGACTTTCCTATTTCCCATGTGGTTAGTGATAAAGGTATCAGAGTTAAGCTACATGCTGTGAAAGGTATGTGCTGATGGGCATCTTTATAAAGTAGTTAATGTTATTCAAATATGACTTAAAGAAAAAAGTTTTTTTTTAAACTAAACACCTTAAGTTTAGATGCTTTAATTAGAATTTTCCAAAACTAGGAAAAAAAGTACCTCTCAAATGAATGATATGAATTTGGGCCTACAGTGCGTCGAAATATTTATATTTTGGTTCTCCAAATAGGGAAAAACGGTAAATGGACTAAACTTCCTTTATATGAGAAATTAAGAAATAGCAAATAAACTCTTTGCAACCATCAAGAAGTCAGTAGTTGTCTCATTAGCTGTAAACCCCCCAGAACAAGCCCCTCACCGTCTCCACTTGCCTTTTAGGAAATTGTTAACTTCAACTGCCGAAAGCTGGTGGCCTCCATGCCGCTGTTTGCCAACGCTGATCCCAACTTTGTGACAGCCATGCTGACCAAACTGAGGTTTGAAGTCTTCCAGCCTGGAGACTACATCGTCAGAGAGGGCACCATTGGCAAGAAGATGTACTTCATCCAGCACGGGGTGGTGAGCATCCTGACCAAAGGAAACATCGGCATGAAGCTCATGGATGGCTCCTACTTTGGAGGTATTTTGCTGTCCTTTTCATGGTAGCATGATCAGTTTTTTCTATTTCATTCCAATACGTGCCTCCATAAGTTTTATTTACACACAAAAAAAAGAAAAGTAACTACACCCTGATATTCTATTTGGACCTCTTGTGCAACCTTGCCCTAGGGACCCTTCTGTTCCATTTTCCCCAGCAGTTGTTCTTGTTTGACTGTTTAAACTGCTGCCATCGCCATTCATAGCCCACACATTCATACACTGTCATGCCTTCACATACACTTTCTACAATCCTGTGGTTGGTCTGAACAGGGTGCTTTATTGGGTGCCCTCTGCAGCAGACCAGAGTACCACAGTGGTAATAGATGATGTGCCAGCTGCCCAGAGCACTCGTGTAGTGGCACAACTCTTCGGCGTGCTGTTGCATGCACACATCCAATTAATAACAGCTAATTAGCACAGCAGAACTGTGATGATTGAGCCATTTGCAATGTCAAACAAAGACAGTTTGAAGCCATGCTCCACCAGGGTAAAAATCACAGGCCTTTTTGCATGTATCTGCTTGAACTGGAGGACCAGCACTCTTTCACCACTTCACTGTGTGTATCTGTGGTAAAATCTCTGAATTAGTAAGCAGAAGTAAGTAAATGGTGATGATAACATCCCCACAAAACGTTGGTGCTGCGTGCAGTAGCTGGTTTTAGGTATTACTTTGAACCTACAATCCAGGGTTAGAAAAGGAAACATTAAACAGCTGCTGTTTTCTTTTTTTTCCCTTTTTTCTTTTTCAGTTTTTAAGGCCAAGACATTGATCTTACACAAAGTGGGAAAGATTTTGTTTTATCTCAAGAAGGACACACCTGGGTAAATGTTTTCCCTTTGGCTTAAAAGCTTCTCAGTCTACAGATTAGACAGTCCTTTCAAGACTAATCACAGAATTCTCCGCTTGTTCAGATACTACCCCTTTTTGAAGCATTTTCCATAGAATAATTTAGCCCAACTGGTTGTTAATTATGCAAATCTTTGCATCATAGGACTCATAGGATCTGCTGTCAATGTCCCAGTGGCAGACAACCCAGACAACGAACCCAAAGAAAAGTCACTTGTTTGAAATTCCTAATGTGGCTACATGAAGAGATGGAGGTGCCTTGGACTGCTGTACAGATTAAGCTTTATGCAACTCTTTCCAACATGCAACTCAGGAATATATTTTGATAAGATCCCGTAGGACACCTCACCTCTTCCAGTTTCTTTGCATCCAATTTGTAACAGCCTACTGCAGTCTTCCAAGATCAATGGGAGATATGGCCAGTAACATAGTTTTTCTTTTTACATGTCTTGTCCAGTATTAACATAGATGAGTTTATTGTATCAGACTTGACCAAAGACTTTAAACAACAAATGTATTAACTATCTGTGTAGCATCCCCTGATGACACAACTCCTCCACCCAAGATAGGGATGAGGATATGTCTCCATTAATAAAAGGAGGAGTTTACCTTTTAATGCATCAGGCAGTGAAACTCTGAAAGAACATTTCTGGACTTTTTATTGCCTACTAAAACAAGTAGGGCCCAAGAAATACAAGCGAACATTCATTCCACCACTAAAATTCACATTAACCACCCTTCATTTCTCTGTACACTTCATCATATTTAAGGATGAAACCACAGGACACACATGGTCACCTGATGGTTTGAACAGTCCTTTTATTCAGCCCTAGTGGTTTCAATAGCATCATTATCTTTCCCCAACATTTCCCCCTGCCCACTAATGATGCTAGCAATATGCAAATGGTAGTGTTCTGTATAAGCAGGGAATTCCCGAGAGAAGATTAATAAAAGGATGTCTGGGCCAGTTTGCTGAGAGTGTATCCACAACTCTAACTAAAGTGAAACAACAAAGACGTTAACCATCATGTACTGGTGATCTTCAGAAAACATTTCATAATAAACTGGACAGGATCATGTAACAAAAGACCAAATTGTTCATCAGCAGCATAAATCAATGACTGAAGGTCATTTACCAGGTCATTTGAAGGCATTTGTGCAGAAAGCAGTGCAGCTTTTTTTTGTGCAATGTCATCACAGAGGTGTGTGCACAACCGGGGGGTAGAAAGCAATGCTTAAGCCAGTTTATTTGGTAGAGCCAAGCTCTAAAATGGTGCTGTTAACTTAACCAGTCGCCTAAAAATGGATGGAAGTTATTCAGAATTCCAAGCCCTTTGTTTTGAGCAGGATAAGATTGTGGAACCAGATCCATAAAAGTGCAGACTCAGGGCCTTCATGTCCCAAAGGTAGAAAAGCCTCTGCAGTCCTCACAAGACTGTTATCCCATTTTGTAGGTCTGATCTAAAACTACAAAGAGAACATAAATATGTCTGAAACACCATGTAAAAACACTCAGTGTAATTGTTATCAGAGGGCCATGTCTGGAGAGAGCTCACAGTACAGCCAGGATGCAAGATGCCAAATTAGCCATCAGTACGGCGCGCATCACTTAGAAAATGGCATAAATTGAATAGTGTATCTTTAACAAATGCATAAGTGTAACCCAAAGTGCTTCACAGCACAAAAGGGGACATGAAATAACACAATAATTAAAACAACTGAAATAAGACTGTTTAAAATGATGAAGATTAAAACATTTTAAAAAATAAAAGCAAATATCAAACTAATGACAAATAATGTAAGAGCCTAAAGACAAGATTTTTTGTTTACATGTTAACAAACATGAGTAGCTACTAATCAGAAAGTGGATGGTTTCTTTAGTGTCTGCAGCTGACTTTAACATTTTTCTAGCTTTTTTCCCCCTTTTTCAGTTTGCTTTGTTATGCTAACTGGATACTAGCTAACTCGGAATATACAAAGTAAACTAGCTAGTAAACGAGTTGTTTTAATAAGCTTGTGTGTTTGAATCCTGCTGCTGATGCAATTTAGTTAAGAACAGCTGGTTGCAGTCCATTCCAAAGCAAAGCATGTATTTTTGCTCGTATCTTTGAGATTCGTTATTTTCTCCCTTTCCCACAGAGTCAGAGGAGGTCTACCTTTTAGGCGAGGGAAAAGAAGGGCATACGGTTGTCAAGACGACAGTCAGCCCCATCCTTTAAAAAGGGAATCTAAAGAAACAAGAAAGATATTAAAGGAAGGGAAGGGGAACAAGAGAATGTAATGAAGCTTAGCAGGACATCTCTATATATAGTTTTTTGTTCCCTTCACAGAGCATGAGTGTGAGTACGAGTGTTTTTTGTCTGTGGGTCATACAAAACAACTGCAAATCCCTGTCACCCTGGCACTTCCAGTTTTGTATAGGCCAGAGGAAAACAAACAAACAAAGAGAGGCTTGTATCCAAAATTTCCTTTTGGAGCAACAACTGCTATAATTAATATCTCCTTCATGGACTTCATGCCCCCCCAAAACCTGTCATTCTGCTGTCTCCAGGTCTTTCTTATACCTACATTCTCTGTCACCCCCAAACAGAAATCTGTCTGCTGACCCGTGGCAGACGGACAGCCAGTGTGCGAGCAGACACCTACTGTCGCCTGTACTCTCTATCTGTGGACAATTTCAACGAAGTGCTGGAGGAGTATCCCATGATGAGGAGGGCCTTTGAGACGGTTGCTATCGACAGACTGGACAGGATAGGTAAGACTGCCATCATGTTCATTGTCATGTGCTTTTGGCATGCAATCTTGTTATTTATATAGCCTATGACAATTCACACCATGTATCACCGATAAAAGGCACAGATATGCAGTCTCCATGATCATATGAGTCATTCATAAGATGTAATGAAGCATAAGGGAAGTGTATTATTTCATGAATGTGATGTCTCTGTCAAAACAGTCTGACGGCTGTGAAACACAGGATGAATGATCATGAGTGGTGTTGGGTGGAGGAGGGGAAGTGCGGGCGAAAATCTTTGTTGCTGCATTTCAATGCTTCCTGTAGAAATATGCCACTGTGAAAAGCAGTCATTTAACATATACAATATCAGTTCAATGACAGCTGAGCAGCGACTGTGAACCTTCTTGGTTTGAGTGCTGACACACATACACAGATTTGCATGCTCGTGGTTGTGACTGACAGTTGTTATTTTTCCTCACAATGTAAACCACCTCCCCCCACCTCCACAATCCTCTCCAGGTCAGTTTTGCCGCTGATGTCCCATCCAATCCCTGTCACATGACCACATTTGACATGTGCAGAAGAGCTCCACATCTGCCACCTGTCAGGTGTTGCCATAGCAGCCAGATTCCACAGATGTGCAGCCCTCAGTCTGGCAGCTCACTTATTTTGTGGAAGAATAGCAAGTCAAGAAATAAGCCCCCAGAAAAAAATGCTGCAGGTTAGGGTTGAGCGGGTATTCGATTACCATCGGGGCAAAAATATTGAGCCAAACAGTGAAAATTCAACTCAAAGGCACACGTTTTTGTTTCTTTTAGCCTGACTATGATGGTGCAGTGTGAGGCAGCTTCTCATTCTTCATTCAAGGTGTGCCAAACTACCCACTAAGCAGACGTTAAGCTAATGAGACATTTCAGATTTGAGATTGTGTCTTATGTTGGCCTTTACCAAGGAGATGGAGTGTAACCTTGTTCACATGCATTGTTGGTTAGTACAAATCGCCGTAATGACTACCTAAGAAACTATTGAACTGTGATTGAAGACTCGATGATAGTGTTACTTTTTAATGAGTGTGATGTTTTGTGTTATGGATGTGGGTGCTTTCGAATCCTGCAAATGAGGAAGCTTCAGCTTGCCAACTGCTTCAAAGGTGTCCCAACTGCCAATTAAGTTCTGCATGCACCTGTCTTCCTGGTTACTGTCAGTTGTCATCATCTGCAGCGTCTTTTTGCAGCTCATGACTCCCCAGAATGGGCACTTCACTGGCAGATGCCTACATTTTTCCTTTGCCAGTTTCGAACCATCTCAGGAGGACAAAGATCGCCACCAGATCTTAGAGAAAAGCTGGAGGAGGAACACTCCGCACTAAAGCCAGGTTTTTTTTTTTTTAGGAAATAGCACTGAAAACAGGGATTCCTCCACCTTGTCCCTCCAATCCTTAATAAATGACCACATCTCTAAGCTTTGACTTCCAAATTGTTTGTTTTTAGACCATTCTGTAGATGCAACCCATGCAAAATGCAAATGATGCACAGGACATGTCACAGTCAAAATCTGCCTCCACCTTCTGGCAAGACAGCTGGCTGGGTTAGGGGGCAACAAGCCCTTACTGACCTCTCTGTTATGTGGGTATCTCTCAGGCTGTTGCTCTGACTAATCATGTAGCTCCCTAGACCGCCTGCTATACTGAAGACCCAAGCTGGCTGCCAGTATGAACAGTAGAGAGAAGCTACATTGTGTCATTTGACAGGAATAAAATAGTGCTCTGATCTTCGCTTTTCATGACAATTTAGAAAAAAGGGATTGTTCAAGACTTTTGCACAGTACTTTATAGGGGTGCAACAATACATCGATCTGCATCGATATATTGATCATATGGTCAATATCAGTTGATATCAATTCAAAATGCAATCATCGTTCGAAAAATTCAGTCACTTATCATTTATCAAGTGCACTTTTATTTAAAAATGACTGAATTTTAAGTTCTCCAGGCATGTCGTTTTCCCTTTATTACCAGTTTGTCTTTGTAACAAGAACGGATTGTTTTTTATTTAAATTGATTAATTTCAGAGCTCAGGAATAAAAATGTTAAATGATATTCTAGTTGCTTTCTGTGATTTTGACACGAAAGGAAATTACTGTGTTCATTCATTCATTTTCTGTAACTCTTAGTCCAATTCAGACAAAGTCGCGGGGGGTTGGAGCCTATCCCAGCAATTAGGAGGCGAGAGGCAAGATACACCCTGGACGGGTCACCAGTCTACCAGGGCGGCTGTAGCTCAGGTGGATAGAGCTGTCGTCTGCTAAACAGGAGGTCGGCTGTTTGATTCCCCTGACTACATGTCAAAGTGTCCTTGGGCACTGAACCCTACGTTGCCTCCCAATGTGCCTATCGGGTGTATGAAGGCTTAGAAAAGCACCAAGTATGTTCCAATATAGCTGCTGTATGAATGTGCGTGTTAATGGGTGAATGAACATGTAATGTCAAAGCGCTTTGAGTGGTCACATGACTAGAAAAGCACTATACAAGTACAGTCCATTTACCAGTCTATCAGAGGGCCAACACAGAGAGACAAACAACCATTTACACTCACTCCTAGGGAAAATTTAGAGTGACCAATTAACCTATTATGCTTGTCTTTGCACTGTGGGAAGAAGCTGGGGTACCCGGAGAGAACCTGCACATACACGGGGAGAACATGCAAAACTCTGAACAGAACCCCTCCCCAGACGAGGCTCAAACCAGCAACCATCTTGCTGTGAGGCTGCGGCACTAACCAACACACCACCGTGCAGCCCTTGACTGTGTTCAATTACATATGAAATCGTATCTTAAATCAAATTGAGCTGAAATCGGATCGTGACTGAAGATATCGGCAAACATCGAATCGTTATTGATTAAAACGATAAATATCATATCGTGATCAAACTGGTGATTTACACCCCCAGTACTTTATGTGCTTCTGAAGGTACACAGAATATAATATATATGCTCATTTTATGAGTCCATCTTTGTTCCTGCAAAACAGCAAACGTTGTATCATGTGCAAGCAGCAAATCTCTTCAGGCCGACATATTGAGGGTTTATGTGCCTCATTCCATCCTTAGTTACTTTTTGTCAAGCACCTTCTTTACTTCGGTATAAAGAACTGGACTCCTCATACAGACAAACAGAGAGCTCTCTTTCGCTCCTCCATCACCTTCCCAGGTTATTAAATATAAGAGAGACAAAACTGACAAAATCCTATCTGACACACTCATGTTGATGACCTGACAACGGTTAGTGTGAACTTGCACAATCCAATTATTTCGATCTTTACCACTGTAGCTTGACCCCTCTGGACCTTCTGCTCAGATGCACACCTGCTTTCTGAGAATGAGTCTGCCCTAGCAACAGCTATGCGGACATCTTTGCCAGGACCCGGTGGGATTACTCCACAGTCACCTGTTTTCTGGTCCCTTATGCTAATCTCCATCTCTATTCTGAAATGTGAGAGGAAACTGGGACTGTTTGGGTTTTAAGTCCAAGTTTACTTTTTAAAGAGAAAAGTAGTACTAGCTGTGAGTCCTCAACGGTCAGACATCTACAGGACACATGTGACATGGCCTGTATCTAGTAAGTCATTAGAGATAGCTAAACTAAGGTATGAACTGGCACAGAGGCATGTTAGGGTGGCACAGATGGTTTAGTTTTGATTAGATTTTTTTTCCTTTTTCTCCTGTCCAGGCATTCCTCCAGCTCCTTGATGTATACTGCATGCTTTGTGCATTCGTTGGGACATCAGAAGACATATTTCCCCTCTGTTGGGGTGTGCTCTCCCTTTCTGACCTAATTTTCACATTTCTGGAGACATTACAGTTATTTCAATATGCTGATGCCTCTGTTTTTTTCTCCAATGCCAATGTATCCCACAGTCAAGTCAACTAAGTAACACTTTCTGAAGTGTGCATCTGCCTCTAAAGTTAAGGCCTCTGCATCCAGCTGTGCTTTGACTACATCCTGTGGGCAATCCTGGTTCCATCTTGTTGCACATATTAAAACTAAGCTGGCTTAGCTCTTTGAATCTGCCTGTATCACCTTCTTGAGGCAAGCAGCTGGTCAGCTTTTTACAGAGGCAGGGTGTCAGGAGATAGACTTCCTTCTCCAATAGTAGCCCTCTGCGTGCAGTTTTGCTGTTTCCTAATTCAGCAACAGATGTATCAGTTATCCCTTATGCTGCAGCTGGTGGTAAAGAGGGATGCCTGTATGATACACACATACTCCATTACATGATTGTAATTGCATGAAGGAATGATCATTTTCTTCTTGGAGGGATAATGCACGCAGAGCAGCAGGGTAAACAATCATTTTGACATGCTTTCTGTCACATAATCCCCACTCTGCAAAAACAGAATACAAAACTTCTGTCTCGATGTGTTTGTCAGTAGTTTGTGTGTATGCATATATCCAGGCAGTAAGTCCAGCATGGTTAAGGATAAAGGCAAAATAGAAAGTGATACCTTCAGTAACACTACTTTTTGTTTCTGTGTCATTACAGGCAAGAAGAACTCAATCCTGATGCACAAAGTTCAGCACGATCTCAACTCGGGTGTTTTCAACAACCGTGAAAATGAGATGATCCAGGAGATTGTGAAATATGATCGTGAGATGGTTCAGCAGGTGGACGTGCCACGACCGCGCGCCATGTCCATGACGCCTCCTCTGCCTGGTGGGATCTTTAGTCCTATGGCTTCCTCCAACCAATCCCGGGATTCAGCGATCGCCACTTTGCAACAGGCTGTGGCCATGAACTTCTGTCCCCCCATGCAAGGGAGCTCGGTGGGAGCAGGGACCCTGCAGTCTCCCAGGATGGTGAGGAGATTCCAGGTGATGCAGAGCGTATCCAGCCCCGTCTCAACTTCTCCGCTGCAGTCCCAGCTCCTTGCTTCTGGTGCCTTTGCTCCGGTCTTGCCCAGTCCCCCTATTCAGAGCCCACTGGCAGCTGGAGGACGATCATTCCAGTATGGATCCAGTGCACTAGCTGGTCCCATCTCAGGCTCCCAGCTCTCTTTGGCCCAACAGCACATAGCCAGCCCTGCACATCGACCCAGCACACATAAGAGCACCCATTCTTTGCAACTGGGAAGCCTGAGCCAAGACGCCAGGGCACTGTCAGCCTCTCAGCCCTCACTGCCTCATGAAGGGGTGCAGCCAGGTGCCCCTAGTCCACCCCAGTCTACACGAGTCTCCTCCACTTCAATTGGACCCACTCAGACCCCATCAGGTCACACAAGTGTTTGGAGTGCTATACCACACAGGGTGGTACTCCCTCACCAAATGTCAGTGGGGGCGTTCCCTGCTGCGTCGCTGCCCGGTTCCGCACATGGTTTTTCTGCTGGTTTGGGGCTGGCCACGGGAGGGATTGGAACAGGTCAGGCAGACTCAAGACTACCCAAGAAGGACTCTATAGTGAGCCTTCCTGAGACAGACCACATCAAAGTCAGATCCAGGCTTTCCTCAAACTTGTGATCTTAAACTTTTCTGAAAGAGCAACCCAAGGAGGAGCATGATGACAGGAACATGTTTCTCTCCTCTTTTCCCCAGTTTGACTATCGAATGTATGAATATTGTGTGAACGATGAGCACTTGAGAAGAAACTGTTCCAACACACAAAAAAGAGTCTGTATGCTGGTGTTCGAAACTGCATCGGGATGTTTCTACTCACAGATGTAGTTGCACAAATCAGTAGTGGTAATGTAGCTTCTTTCACAACATAGTCAACGACATATGCTTCATTATCCTCTCATTCACCACTATTAATGCAAACTTGGTCGGATGGGACTAAAAGACATTCAGGGACCTGCTTCAGATATCAGAGGTTGGCACTTCAATGGGATTTAATTACTGCATCTTTGTGATGCACAAGCTGCAAACGACTATCTCCATATGAAAGATGGGTTCTGTGGGTAAACTGTGGGTTCATTGAAAGTGGGCTGTTTTTGGTTTTTCTGGTATCCCTTTCAACAGATCCAATAAACACATTAGTCACCATACAAATTACATGAGAGATAAAAACAAAAGAAACTAATTTGGCCAATCTTACCACAATAAATCAAGCCATACTTTTGCATGTCTATGATATGAATAGACTATGATAATTACAACTCAATGGATTATTTTAAAGTCTTCCCTTTTTCTGATCGCCCTTGCACAGATAAATAAGATCATATATACATAGGTTCTGAAGATCATATATAATGAATATCCTTTTAACTGGAATTAAATTCATAGGGCAAAACGTCTGGTTCTGGTTAAACCATCAAACAGCAAATGTGTACATGTTTGTTGAATTTAAAGATACATTAATCAGTTTACCTAAATTATAACCCTAACCCATAGAGGATCCACACTCATCCCCGCATCTGTATGCATCAATTTAGTGAATTTTTGCTCAAAAGCACAAAAATATGGCAAAAGAAGTCTTTAACAGCATTCTTTCTACTCTCAGCAAAAAGCTGTTTTCAGCCAAAAATGTTTCTATAAATTACAACAAATGATGAAGTTTTGCAACTCTGATGATGACAGTCAAACATTTTTCTTCACAAACAAACCACCTAGCTCATTGGGGTAACCAGAAAAATGACTTCAGCTTCAACTTATGCTGCTGAACGTAAAAACAGTCAAAATTAGCAAACTATGTCTTTGATTGATGCAGCTATAAGATCCACAAATAAACATAGAGGAATTCATGTAAGTATTAATAGCCTACACTTTGTGAATCTATTCTACTCTATCTTTTTAATTGTAACTCACTGCCAGTTAACACAAGAACTTAAAAGCAAGTTTAATCGTAAAATTCAGATTCCTATCATCAAAATGTAAATTCATTCTTTTCCAAACCCAGGGTTTTTCCTTCAGCAGCAGTTTGGGCAATGTGTCATTACGCCAAAGTCAATTGACATAAATAATGAAACTCCAGCAGAGCTCAGCCCTGCTGTTAATGCTACAGTTTTGATCAACAGCCAAGGACAGCGCAGATACTTTCCGGGACGTATATTGCAGTGTGCCTCTGTCATTGATGCCTCGGTAAGAATTCAGCGGATGCTGCTGATTTGTGTCCAAAAGCATTATGAAGGGGAGACTTTTTTCCTGGACCTGACATTCTAGTCACTAATGCCTGAACCATTACTGGGTAATGAGAGTGGAAATTGGAATCCCTCGGGCCCGTTTGAGACTGTTATTATCCTCCTTCGGCTGGATTTCATTATACAGTGCCAATAACGAGTTCCTCTCATATGAGCATTTTGCATTTTCATTTTGTTTGGTTTCTGCTCCTGCGTCCACCTTGAGAGTTGTGAAGTGGACAAAGTTGGTAGTTTTAAGTATTCTCATACAGTGATTTCAGGATGCATTGTGTTTGTGTTTTATGGCCAAATTATGCCCCCCTGGAGCTTTTTTTGTTGGCTCAAACATAATTAACCAACTGTTTATGAGGATTACATTTTATTTGATGGTACTTTGTGTGTAATGTGTAATTTCTCAGGACAGGGAATGCACTTACATAAGTTTATGAATGAAGGTAAAAGTGAAAAAGAAGAGAAACAAGAAAGGGGTTTAACTACAAAAAAGGTTCAGGGTTGAAATCAAATCACTATCACGTAGCAGTAACCTGTAGCGATTCGAACTAAAGCCTGAAATTTGAATAAAACCTAAAAATTTAGAGTGAGACCAAAGTTCTAAAGCCTGTTTTTCTTTTGTTTTTGTTTTGTGTGTTTGTTTTGTATATAAATCCCTGACATTTTCACAGCAATGTGAACACAGCAACACAAATCAGACATTAATAAATTTAAAATTCCTTGAATCATTTTGCCAGAATGTGACGTCCATGACACAAAGCAATAACAGAGCGAGTGGTAGCTTCATGCAGACGATGATCTGTTTTTTTTCTTGAGGCATCAGTGAAAATGTAATACTTCTCTTTAGACTAATTTCCTAACTTTACTTACAATTAGTTCTAAATATGTTTTTTTTCCTGCAGATATTCAAATTTAAACCACGATCTTCACCATAAAAATGATTTGCATGGTTATTTCTATGTGTAAACATTAACCTATTTATTTATATAGCCTGGTTCATTTTAAACGTAGACCTGAAAAAAAGAAAATGTTTGGATAAGGGATCTAATCTTTTGATTTGATTTGATTTGATTTGATTTAAGGCTTTATTTCAAACACGTGCAAATAAAAGACAAGACAGCAAAAAAAAAGACAAAAACAAAACAAACCTAAACGAAGAGCAAATAAAAACACGTCATGATTGTAAACGATTTGACAACACATGTTTGAAAAGGAGCTGGAAGAAGAATCTTGAACTGACAATGCATATTATAATGTGGTATGAGCCGATAATACTTGAACATGATAATTAGAGCAGAAAAATTTGTTTGCATCACAGAATATTTTTCTTCTTTTTTTCTGCAACTGCTTGTAGGAGCACCCAGAGTTTGTACATAATCCTCATCCAGTCGCTCTGAGGTCTGCATGGTTTCTCCTGTCTAGATTTTTTTGTTTACCTCTTTTATACTCTCACACCCAGGTCCAGTTAAAAAAAGACAACAAAAATGCTGCTTTTAGATTCTTACTTTCCTTTCATTGCTTTTAGACCTAATCAGTGCATTGGCCAGAACTCTGTAGAAGCATCTTTCCTTCTTTTTGCAACTTTACAAAAAATTTTTTTGTGTTATGTAAATGTTACAATAACTCAGCTGTTCAACTCTGTCAGCACACCCTCAAGGCTTTGGTAGGGATGACATCTGTGCCACGCACACTCACATGCACGGCTACAGCAACATTCATAGAGGCATCTTGTCAAGTTATGAGTTTCTTTTTTTATTTCCTTTTTGACATCTCAGTTTTTATTTACAAAGCCTCACTTATTCTTTTCCCTTTTTGTCTTCAATCCTACAGCTGCTCCAGAGATAAACAATACAGCATTTATATCATTTCAGTTTTTTTTTCTTCAGATGTGTCTTTGGATTCATCAATGAGAGTAAAGCGTTGCAATTTAGACTGTTTGAAATGTTTAAGGGCTGCTTGATGGATGTAATTTGTAATCTAACGTCACAGAGGTTTCAGATCCTTGAAAATACATGATGCACTTTTTTTTATAGAGGATACAAAACAAAATGATTCAATATTACACTGCTTTTATTTCTGTCCTTTAGTTTTGTCCTCAGATCCCAGACTCGTAAGCCTGAGTAACTATTTTCAAGAATACAGTGACTCAGCTATTTTAAAGCCAATACCAGTCCTTATCTTAACACAGCAGACTAATGGTTTAGCTTGCTAATGCACTCCCTGGCTTGAACTCCTTTGAAACAAACAGATGATCTCAGGCAGTCCCCCCCTGGGAAATCAGACATTACCAGTGCAGTCCACATGTTTCTGTGTCGGGGACCTGATTTTCTTTTATTGAGCCACTCTACAGCTGTCACATCCCATAACTGTGCATATCCCAGTGCCTAGCAAAGACCGTAGACTCCACAAACATGTTCTGTATTCTTTGTGTGTGTGTGTGTGTGTGGCTATAAAGATGCAAGTTTGTCACAATGCAAACATCACTGTCACTTATATCCCACCGCAATACATGTAAAAAGGAAGACCAATAAATTGTATTTGAATACAGTATGATTCTACTGCTTCCTGTTCAGGTGATTACTTTGGGATTATCTTGTTGACAAAGCCCGAACAGGCTCTGGGTTCATCATTTAGCATCTTTATAGAAGCAAAAACTGCTTGATGCAATAAAGACATGTGATGGTGAATGACTTTTGCTTTTCTGTTAGTTGTGATTTCACTGCTCATGTTTCAGAACTTTTCATGTCTGCCTTTTATCCAAGAGAAAGTAACCAGGAAATATAGTAAAACACTGCTTTTATGGGTTTCAAATGCATTTTTATACATGTCTATCCATCCCTGCAGTTGTCTGTTTTACACATTCATCTAATCATGTGGATTTGCACGTAACTTCTAGAAAACTACTCAGGTAAATTCAGGTTGTGGGTTGAACTAGGTGTAGCCCACGTCACATCATAGTAGTGGAATACACTGGCATCTCACGAAACCTGCCCAGGAGACTTTGTTAAAGTTTGTGTATGGTAAAACTATCGTTAAACTTTGCCATTCAAATAAAAATAAGGACTTATTGATAAAATATTAATGTGATATAAAAATATGTGCCCTTCAAATCAATAACTCATGGAGGGGAATAAGATAAATTCACTTTGTGGGATATAGTTCTGAATGGGCGATACCAAAATCTTTCTTGTCGATATGATACCATTTGTTCATGGTACTTTTTCACTTACTTCACCGATTCATCTTGCCCCTTAAAGGAAAATCACAAGACTGTAAAGTAAAAATAAATATCTTTATTGCAAGGGCAATTTGAAATATAAATGAAAACTGAAAGAAATTTGAATAAAAAATATATCAAAGTATATCAAAGATTAGATATGATAAAAAAAATAAGATGAAAAAATGTATCTTTAAAATTATAAAATTATATAGATTATATGATTATTTAAATAATCTAAATAACAGAAATTTAAATAAGATTTCTCAAACTGAATATAAAAAGATACAATATTTATTAATACAATAAATAAAATATGACCTAATGTTCAAAAACCTGAATTAAACCAATAAAATACTTCATCATCATCACTAACACTAGTTGCATCATCATGACGTGATAGAATACACTGTGGCTGGGTTCCATGTGTAATTTTATTGCCTAAAACTCTCAGTAGTAATCACATTTTCTGTATTAGCCCAGTGGTTTTCAATATTTAAAAAAATATCGAAACGGATATTTTTAACGGGCAGATATCAAAGTATTGTCTCCAGAGTATCGACACACCCATCTCTAGATGTAGTGATATCTTGAGGCACAAAATGTAAATTCAAACCAATTGCATACCCCCAAACCTCCCCCAACCTAACCCTTAAACTATGGCGACCAAGACATGCATCAGGCCCGTTGTTTATTTTTTTCCTTCTGAGCTACTGTGTGATCAACATATCATCTCATCAGTAAAGACATACAGCTCTTTAAATGGGTTGAAACTTAATCTTAAAACAAATCTTAAGACATTTACGTTACATCATGTTTGCATCAGTTATTTACTTCATCACTGTTTTTTACAACTGAACAATGTCCATGTTTCTATGTCTTTGTATGCAATATATGAATATATCCTGTAACTGATCAGCTGAGCCCATTCAGAGTTATTGGATAGCTTATTACTGTGGATTGCTTTAGCCAATATTAAAAACTTTAAACTAATTTTTTTTATTGCTTTATAGTCGGTGTCTCTGGGTTAGACCAGCTGAACTATCAGTCCCACATGATCAGCAGCAGAGAATATGTCACAGTGATCTTTGATACTATGACGGTTAGTAATACAGGTGTTTTTGGTTGAGAAAAGAAAAAAGCTGTAAACAGTGAACTGCAATTAAATTTCTGAGGTTTGACTTGTTTTAGATGGTAAAAAAAAAAAAGTGCTCTTCTTTTCCATCCTGAACAGCTGTTTGCATCACATTTGGATGTCCAAACATAAGTACTTCAGAAAACTAAAATATTCTTTAACATTTTTCACCTAGATCAGAAAACAGAAAGGGGCTACTTACCTTCTGATGACATGGACATTCACTTACAATGCAGTTCATTTCACCGTTTGACCATTATTTTCTGGCTGGCAACAAAAGAGGCCAAAATATGTTCCTTTGCAGACTTAATCAAGGCACTATGGGAAGTCGTGGCTTCTAAATAGTGATAATTTTATGATGGCTGTTTTTATACAACGCTGTAAGCTTTGATTAGAAAAAACAATAAAATAAAGTGTTATATTTTTTAAAGGTGTGACTTCAACAGGAATAAATTAAAGCACTGCAAGGGATGTAAACAAACCTGCTGCATGGAGTCATGTTGAGCCCGATTAGTGGGTATACTACTTCATTCTAGCAGACAATCACAGAATGTTGAATTTATTTGTAAAAGTAAATTATTAATCAACGTCAGAATCATTTTACAATGATGAAAATTCACACAAACTTTAATCTTGAATAATCTACCTTCAGCCAAAGAAAAACAAACAAGAGGAACTATGTTTCAGCATTAACTGGATAACTAACAAAAAAAACGGAAAAATAAAAGGTCAGTTTTTCTGAATTTATCAAATCTCTTTAAAAACTACTGTTTTCATCAACCAATTCTACAAAAATATACATTTATGTATTTTCTGTTTGTTTTTCCTGAATTCATGAGATAATGCCAAAAAAAAAAAAAAACCTGTTTTGGTACATTTACAAGGTATTTCCAAGTTCCACCATAATCAGCAAGGATGTCCATCTACTGGGTATCTGCAGGGTCAGAATAGTCATTTTTCACAACAGCTACATTGTAAAAGTTCAATTTATCAAGCGTAAGAGTGATAGTAAATAGTCAAAGCTATGTATGATGAGAGAAGGCATGAGTTACACCCGAAACGAGCTGGAAGTGATGCCCTAACACTATGCTGTATTGAACTATAAAAATATAATCTCATGTTTGGTGATTTGACATCTCACACATCTTCATTTAAACTTTCTTCTTCTGAAGACATTTTGCAAAGATAATTTTGACCATCAGGATTTTTTTTTTTTGCTGCACATGATACTGATTGAAATGAAAACCATGTTGCATGGTTTGGAGACATTGGCCCTGAGGAAAAAGGCAGAACTTCTCTTTGGGAATGACCAGGATGGATAGGATCAGGAACGAGTGCATCAGGGGGAGAGCACATGCTAGATGTTTTGTAGACAAACTCAAAAAGGGCAGACTAAGATGGTCTGGGCTTGTTCAGAGGAAGGATAGTGAATTTATTAGTAGAAGGATGCTGCAAGGTTGGAACTACCAGGAAGGAAGTCTGGAGGAAGAGCAGATTTATGGATGTAGTCAAAGAAGATAACTGAAGCTAGTTGGTGTAAGAGAAGAGGATCCAGGGGATAGGGTTAGATGGAGACATATGAATTGCTGTGGCAGCTGAAAAGAAAAAGAAATTCAGACATTGTTTACGTTTAACACCCAGAAGTAGACATCTAATCAGATATGTACTTACAAATAAAGAACTTTCCATCTAAAGAGTAAAATTCCCCCTTTAAAGTTTAGTTTCCATATGTTTAGTTCTCTAACCCTCTAGTACTGCAGGTCACTGAAGAATCACTATATAAGGTGCCAGGTGTGTGTGTTTGATAGTTGTTAATCAAGGCATCACTATCTGTCAGTCAAGATAAAGGTCAGAACACCTCACACTGACATGCCTGACACACACATACATACGCACCTGCCAACACTGTATCACCTGTCTCTCTTCCCAGCACTAACAGTCCTTCCCCACTGTGCTGCCTCCTGCTTCCTCTCCCCTGCTGTTGGAGAGTTCTAGTCCCATTTTGTTCCCTCCAGGGCTGTCTGTACTCTCTTTCCCTGCAAGTGCCACTGAGTGCCAGGCTCTCATGACGCCACAGGGCAGCAGATACGGGGGAGAACCCAGGAGCCTGGCAAGGAAATCAAAGTCCCCCTCGGTGAGAGTGAGTGGTCCGGCAATCGAAAAGTGGCTTCCAGCTCTGGCATGTCTGGCAGATAGTGCCCAACACTTCTACAGTGTCCACTTTCTCATGGTCCTGCCGCTAGAATAATCCATTTGCTAAAAGCCCTGCAGATGTTGCATCATCCTGTAACACACGGTACATTCACATGTTATCATATCAGCAAACATGTCAATAAACTTCTTGTAGCGAATGCTTGCTAATAATAACCAGTTTATTAACTGTCTTATTCATTCTGTTTCTGGCTGTGAGTGTGAGGCAGGGAAACACCCCCAACAGGCGGTCGCTTTATCGTTTTGCTAACGCAGACAGCCACACTTAGGACCACTTTAGAGCCTCCACTTGAGGCACATTTAGCTGCACTGCCAGCAGAAAGCAGAAAACAGAGACACAAAAGGTCTGGAGACTTTAATAGCAAAGCCATTCTAGAAAGAGTGGAAGAAATCCCAACAAAATGCCAAGAAGGTTTGAATTGTTAACCATTCAAGTAATGTGTGAAGCAAAAATTGAAGGAGCATTCGTGCATTCTGTTGTGATTTAAAGTACCATCATTCAGAGTCAGATATGAATACAACAGTAACCAACTGCAGAAGTACCAGTTCTTTACTTTGTCAACAGAAAAAAACCTGTTTCTATCTGCTTTTCAGTCCCCTGCAGGGACACTGGCCGGTTTAATCCCCATATGCAGCACAAACTTAAATATAAGGTGTCCTCTAACACCAACGAGTACAAGGCTTTCCCCAAGGCTTTGACTGTTCAAAGCTTGATTTAAATTAAGGCCATGTCCACACAGAGAGGAGTTAAGCTGTATTTGATAAAGTTTTTGATCATTTGGGTGTTTCATTCACATAGAACCAATATTTTGGGAGCCCAAAAACACTGACTTTGCACCATTTCATTAATTGGACATGTCTGAGAAAAGCCACAGTCCAGATGATTTATATCTGTTTTGAAGGAGAAAAAAGGAAGGCTATATGTTGATTATTACCATAACTTTGGTTTTATCAGAGGAAAGAAGTCAGCCAGAATGCATCATTTATGGTGAGAAGCAGCTAATAAAGCATAAAACCTGCCCCATGTTAAAACATGGGGCAGGTGGGGGGTCCAGCAGATCTGACCACCCAAGCACATCTGGTACCCACACTGGATATCTGGCACCTGTCAATCAAAAGGACATTTCAAGATTAGATAACATCTAAACGGATGAGTTATATAAAAGTAATTCACCCCCCCCCCCCAGTTGTCATGAAGGTAAACTTGACATATTAAACCTAAAATGTTTTTTTGTACCAGGCTGTAAACATGTTTATTTCTGCTGTGAAGTTGGCCTTTTCAACATGGCAGTCTATGGGGATTGACTCCCTTTTGGAGCCAGCACCTGGCGGATGAGGGCTGAACTTGGTTTGGACAGACAAAACAACGTTTGGCTACAGAGAGCTCGAACATACCATGCAAATGACTATATAATCCAACTGGAGGTGCCTTTATCAGCCTTTTATTCATGTCAACATATGCATGGCTATGCATGTGCAGGGCTCAGTCAGAAATGTGTCTTTACAAAAGCTGCAACAAACAGCATTGCTTCCAAGGATTTGTGTATAGCAGCTGTTTTCTGAATTTGGAGATTAATTTTGGACCATAATACCAAAGTAGTTGGATAAACAATCTCAGCTCACCCCAACTGCTACTTTGTTCATGAAGACAGAGAGATGTGGCAGAGAGAACAGGAACAAGGACTTTCAGCCCATCTGAAATTGAATTTAGCCACCAATTAGTAGAAATGGAAGTAGATTCTGGGAGAAGTGAAATGTATTACTTCCAAATGCTCTCTCCTCTTAAAGCTGGTTATCCAACGTTTGCCACATTCATCGTCTTTATGTGCGTTAAACACTGAAGACTGAGAATGTATAAGAAGAAAAATCATTTTTGTACCATAGCATGTCCACCTGCAAAGCTTTTATTTACAAATCCTTAAATTAAAAGATCATCTAACTTTAAAAAAAATAGCACTGACACAATGTAAAGCCCTGACAGACTAAAGAGTCACATACTGACTTAAATAAATAATGAAGGAATAGGTTGAGGAGCTCAGTCATCCAGGAAGGATCAATATTTCTCTGCATTGAAGGAGCAAGATGATGTGATTTAGACATGGTCAGGATGCCTTCCAGGTAACATGTTTCAGACATGTCCTACTGGGACGAGGCCTCGGGGCAGGCCGAGAACCTGCTGGAGGAATTAGGTCTCTTGGCTGGTGAGGGAATGCCCGGAAAGGTGGGAGGTCTTGACGATATCTTTTAAGAGTGCTACCCCATGAACAGGTCCCATTTAAGTGGGGGAAAAAGAGACTTTAGCACTTCCTGTGTAAATTAATTACTCAGATTTACAGCAGCAGGAAAAATGTACTTATGAAATAAGGTCAATTCAGAGAAAGCATAAGGAAGTGGACGAAATCATTTTTATTTCTTGTGAGATGCATCTGAGCTGAGGTTTTGTCAGGTTGAAAAAATGATCTTCTTTCCTATCAGCACCTCCACAAGCACTAAAATCATCATTGACAATACGTGTTTATCTCTGGGGAGAAGCCGTAATGGAAGTTGTCTGACCATTTCCCGCTAGAAGACGCGTTCCATTACAGAAGGCTTCAGATATCTGCCGTCTAACACCGCAGATTTTTGGAATCACCCCCAGAGAACCCAATACTGACCCATCAGGCTAAACAGCATCTTCAATATTTTGAGTGCTTCTTCAGCCGAAGTCAGCGGTAACTGAAAACAAACAATACGAATCATTCCAACAAAAACAGATGTACAGCTGTTACCTCTGACCTGCCTTTCACAACAGCCTGTTCTACCATTTTTAAGTGCTGTAGTCCAAGTGTTTTAAAGCTAACTGACAGTAAGCCGTCCCACTCTCAATCTGGTGTGAGTCACACCTACATCAGCGTGTAAGCCACTTCTACAGTCTGTGCATCCATCACAGAGCACTCCTTGGTGCTGAGCTAATGTCAGGCAACATCTTTTTTTTTTCCCAGGCAGCTGTGTTGTGAAATGTGATATGCGTGAAGTATGTGCGATTCTAAAAGCACATCACAGGAAAGAACTCCATCCTTGACAAATGTCTCCACGGGAGAGAAGACTTGCTGGGCAGAAGTCTTGTGGAATGAGGCCTCAGCTTAGTTTAGTAGAAAGAACAATTAGTTGATTCATCAGTGAAGTTAAATAAGAACGGATGTGAACAGTTTAAACAGCTGTTTGCACAATATGAATGTGTGGAATCTAACCTTTAATATCTACTTATTTCCATTCATCCATTTTCGGACGATTATCCGAGGTATCCAGGGAGGCAAAGCAGGGGGGTATTTTTTAAATACCCCCCCCTTCATGCTTATTTTATTTATGAAATCTACAAATTCAACACGTGACAAAAAACATGTAAAATTTGTAAGAAGCATTTTTGTAATACCATTTGACTGAATAATTGTAATTTAGGTGGATATTTAAGATAAATCTGTTCCATTGTTTTAAAAAAAAAGAAAAAAAAAAGAAAATACACGAAGCTGATAAACTGTAATTCCTCCATGGCTTTAATATTAAGATTCTCTCCGTTAATTGTAAGACATAAATAGACAGTTCTAATTGTTTTCCACCTTAATAATAAATAGGTTTCTCCAAAATGAAAAACTCTTTCTTAAAAAAAAAAAACATATTAAAAGGAAGGAAAAAAAATATTGGCATTGGATCACAGCACCAGCCCATATCCCTAACTTCTATGAAGTAATTTGAATCCTCCGTCACCTGCCGACTCGTTATGTTACTTTAGCCCTCCCATCTGTGGAGCAGTGCTTATCCAACCTGAAGTCAAGCTAAATTTGAAAATAAAACTTCCAATCGAGTATATTGTCCATCACTTTAATGTGTACTGGTCTGAGCTCTCAGACCATTTACCTTACATAATAGCTTATTGTATAATGTGCATCAGGGATTAGTTAAGGTAATTTTTGCCCAAATTCACTGTAAAAAGGCTGGTCTGTCTAAGCAGATGATGCGAAAGAGACTGCAGACTAAGAGTTCAGAGGTTTGTTTCAAAACCAGCTTCTCTAAACAGAGATGCTAAGACAGGGTTAAAAAGGGACCTCTTGTTCCGTCTGGTATTTTGTCCAAAGACCTCAGACAATTGTGCCAAGTCATTAAATAAGGCACATCTCCTTTATTGCACAGAATAACAATGTTATTTATTACCCAATGCAAATATGCATCTACTTCCCTTTCAAAAACCTCTTTATATGAAAGGAAATCAGGTCATACAATCAGTTTTAATCAGAAATGTGACATAAAAAACCTCTTTTTTTCTATTGTACGACAATGAAAGCACCTATAATTTTGGCGATATTAGCAGCTGATCCTCAGAGAGCATTGGAAACACAGCTAATTGTGAAATTAACCCAGATAATGATGGATCATTTTTTTCCAGAATAATAATCTAACTGATCAGTAGCATCTCATGCACACGATCATATACGAAGAGCCTCTGTGCATGCATGTTGCCATGCAAATCATTTGAAAATCTACAGTCTCATCATCACACTATTTATGCCCCCTCAAAGATTATTTCCATCTCATCATATTGTCACTCAGCCAGCTTTGTTTGGCGGTGCCGACATTTGCCTTTGAACATCAACAACACCTTTTGTCTGAAACTGCTGTAATGTTTCCAGCTATGATCAGATAGCACTTCTGCTATTTTTACTTCTAGATGCAGCACTGGCCCAGAAAAATAAGATCTGAGGTGATTAGTGAAGCCTGCAAAACCCTTTGTGGTACATCTAAAAGGAGGCCTTCATCTCACAATACACAATAGGATTGAAATATGCAGATATGACTAAATAACAGGCTGCTTCATTCATCCCATAAAAGCACACTAATAAGAAGATCAGCTTCTTCTTTGACCTGAATGACGACGGAAACATCTTAAGAAAAAAGATTTATTTCAAAGCAAGTGTCAAGTGCTTTTTTACTCCCCGAAGGTCAGAGTCAAGAGGACCCTCTATCAGAAACCCCTGACTCATCACTCCTCATGTCTCTTTCTCAGAGTTCAGTGGAGAGTATCTCCTGTTCAGTAAAGCATATCTTTCATATCCTCTCAAAAGTCTCTTTTTTCCAGTGTTTTTTTTTTTTTAACAGAAAAAAAGTTGAGATGTTTGAGCGCTGTGCCAGAAAGCATTGTAGCATTCAGCAAGTGATTGGATTGATGACTGGGTGGGATAGTCACACAGGTGGGTCAGCGCTCCCTGGAGGTCTTTACAGCATAAAAAATGAACACACAAGCACAACCGCACACACAAAACCAATCGTTTGCATATACAGCTTATAGGAAAAAGTTTTTTCTCAGTCTGTTGAAGTGTTTTTCTCAGTGATGGACGGATCGACACAGTTCACACATGATTCAGTGTGGCAAATGCACCCACACGTTAATACTGAAAAATATGCTCAAAACCATCTGCTATAAGAGGTATTTCTTCTGTAATTGAAGTCTTGGTGCTCCCATCCGACGCTGATGCTCTCATTTTTCGCCTGGATGAGTATCCCGCCCACCTTTTCCATCAGACTACAAGTCAGTTAATCAGCCAAGTTCACAGTGTGTAAACGTCTCCAGCAGCTCCAGCCGGTCTGTGGACCAGGAGCCAGGCAGGGCGCGGCCAGATCAATGTCCTCATGTCTGTGGGAGGCAAAGCTGGTCAGGAATCTCAAGCCTGCAGCCTCCCCTGCTGCACTCTGTCAATTCCACTCAAATTTTTTCTGCTGGCTCACCCTCATGAGCCTCTCAGCTGAAGAAGTAAGTGGATTCTTTCACCCGCTGGAGATCAAAATCACCTGGAGAGGCAAGAGACAAAGTGTCAGACCAAGTTTAAGTCAGTGGACAGAGGTTACAGACCATCAATTATGCAGCTCCACATTCCTCCTACTATTACAAGATAGCTATGGTAACAAAAAACAATAGAGAAACCAGCCAGTATGGCACTGAAATGAAGATTTGTTTCTAGAAATGATTAAACCTTTATGGTTGAGGTGGTTGTATAAGTAATCGATGGAATAACTGAGTGTTAATATCTAATCAAGAACACAGTTAGCAGCTTTAAGCTAACAGAGTAACCCGTTTAGCTGATGCTGAGCAGCTTTTATGACAGGCTTATCAGTGTGTATGTTTGCTTGCTAATATTTCTCGGTTATCAATTCAGCTGGCATTAGATCATAAACCAGTGTACAAGACATAAAGGGAGTTTGAACATTAAAGAGTTTCTAAGAAATGTGAAGATTTGTATTTGTTTGGGCTAAAGCTGTGGCGTGAGCTAGGCAAACAATCGCCAACTATTCTTGTCAAACTTCATGCATCAACGTCAATCGTTGGCTTTTTCATGTTTACAAGTTTAGGAAATGAGCCGTGCATCTAAAAAGCTTTATTTGTTACGGTAGCAGATGACGTGAACAACAATGCTGATAACTGAGGAAACAACCCGTCTCTAGAAAAATATACAGCACTTGACCTCAGCTACAAGTTTCATGCACCAGCTTGAGCAGAGTAAGTATTTATAATAAGGTCAAAGTCAGAAACTAGAATTTCTTTTTAATTTGCTACTGGCTCTAGCTTCACTGAGCATCAGGACATTTCTGTGAACTTTAATACACCATTTGAAAAGGAATTGTAGCGTGAGGTCCTGTCCGGCCCTCTGTGCTTTGCCTCTGTAACAGCTGTGTTTACCAGCAGGAACTACAGTGTGAATTATTGAGGGAAGAACAATAAAAAGTGAAGACTGAAAAGTTTAAAGTAGCAACAAAATGTTAACATGAGCTTTAATCTAATTTCACATAACAGAAAATGTTTTATTTTTCTCAGCAATATGCAGCTGCATAAATCCTTCTACTAACAAGATCCAATTAGCAGGAAGTTTTTATAATCACCTCTCCCTTTTGTTCTTTCTTCCTTTATATAAGAATGTGTCATTCTAGCAACACACACACATACCGATCATGATCATGACTCGCCTTCATTTATAGAAGATTAAACACTGAGGATATACTGGATGAATGACGGTATTTACAATAATGTATTGAAGCCCTGACCTCCGCTGATCTTCTGAAACCAACCTGATCCACTTAAATAATGATTCAGGATCATTTGTTGTAAAGATTAAATGGATTTAAGTCCACATTCTGTGGGTCAGCTATTAAAACAAGAGAGCTTTCAGGGTCATCCTCTTGAGATGAACACCTGACTGGTCTCAGCCACATAAGCTGATTATGGAAGTGAGGGACACAATTAACAGTAATCAATTTATACAACCCAGCTGTCAGTGCCAAGCAAACGGTAGGAGTACAGACGGAGATGGAGAGAAAGGGTTACATAACAGCAAAGCCCACATCCACCCAACTGATGGTCAGAGAGGCATCGCCTCTGCCAGATGATGACACCCCTCAAGACATGAGCTCGGAATACAATTTTGGCCAAATTCAAGATTTCACTTCGGCATAAACGAACAACACAATTAGAGGAAAAACTCTCCACTCAGTGAGAGCAGCTTCACACACACTGACCTGTCTGGGGCACGTTGGCCAGCAGCAACATCAGCCTCCTGTACTCCTGATATTTCTTGCTCTTGGCTTCAGTCCTGCCACATAGGAGGAAAATATAAAAAAGTAAGGACTTCTGGAACTGGGAGGATAGTGTTGCTGTTTCTACACGGTGGAGAACTGGTGCATGGTGGTATGAAGGATTTAAATCTGAGCAGGTTGCTTACACCTGGCTGTCTTAATGGAGCTGTTTAACTGCTTCAGTCTCATCTAAGAACTCATCTGAATGATGAATGATTTTTTTGTAACAGCTTGAATAAAAGCAACTGGTTCTTGAAGATGTTTCACGTCACATCCGAAAGGCTTCTTTTGTTCCAACCAGTCAGTGGAGGGTTTCAGCTTATAAGGTTAAATCTTGACTCCTTGTCCTAAACCTTGACAAATAAAGGTGCCTTTAACGTTTATAAGCCGTTGAAAATGAAGAAGTCTTTTGTATAAGGGTGGAAACATCTTCAAGATCTGGTTGCCTTTATGTAAGCTCTTAGGACTGTTATGACCTGGATGACCTGGAGAATCTGCACCAACATGTCAAAGATCAGCTGCTACACCAGTTTAAAATCCATCTTCAGCATCAGGTTTTCATGATGTACATCACTGGCTTCCAAACTGAATCAGTGTCATGTGCGTCTACCGGAGGTGGAACACACAAAAATAGACACACACACCACAACACACGACTGCGAGTCTGTCCAATCACAACCCAAGTCGTATTTTGTTGTATATTGAATTTTTTTGTGATATCTTGCTTTTCATGAAATTTTATTGCGTTTCTCTTTTTTGTGTGTGTTGCGTCTAATAACATTCAGAAGATTATTTGTCCTGCAGCAGATTAATGGGAAAACAAACTTCTGTTGTCAAACTGGACACATGCACAAAGAAAACACGTTTTTAAATAGAGTAAAGATTTTTTTTCCAGTCTTCCCAGTTAATCTAAGCCCCCTAGAGATATTTAAAAAAACTCAAAGCCCTTTCCATGCTGTAACAAGCAAACCAAACAGTGTCTTTGTCGCTCCACTTGTCCTCTTTTCTTTTGCCTACTGAATGTTTCTCTGAAGTTTAGTTTAGGAGACCGAGGACTGCTGTGGAGTAAAGGCTGTGGAAAAGGTGGCCAATTATCCCAAAAAATGAGAAAACACCAACAGATGATCACTGTAACCCACCCCGAAGCTAGAAAGACAGACATGAGAATCATTTTGTATCTAACTGGAGAAAAATATGCAATGTATCATTTATTCTGTTGATAGCACAAAAGTCCATAAAGATAAGAGGAAAATAAACATCGATGGCAGCGATTGTTTGCTGCGTGAGAAAAAAGAAAAAACAAGGACAGATTACAAATGTGTACAACTAAGCATGAAAACGAAGATGCTGTCTGAATTTTTTTTTTTTTTTTTTTTGGTACCCGATTACAGTGTTGCTCGTTAGATCTGTTTGTATGTCTATTCCTGCATGTAGGTGTGTAAGCTCACGGGATTGAGGTGCAGTATTTCCGCAGCAGGAAGTTGGAAAGCTCTTGCAGGATTGGCTGGTTGTGCAGGGCGACGAACTGCTCCCGGCAGACCTGACAGGAGGAAGACGAAGTAGAGAGAAGTCACACTGATCAATAAGATGCTCAGCGCAGGTGATCGGGTGGACGGTGGATGGTGGTGAAAAGGGAAAAAGAAAGGAGATGACAAGAGAAGAGGGATGACAAACACAGCTCTGTCTTGTGCATTAAAGATTGATTGTATTCCATGCTGAAAAAAACAGAACAAACAAAAAAAGAGTAGCATGAAGATTTTCACTGCTGACAACTGGGGAAAAGGACTGTTGAATTTCCATTATGGCCTTCTGTCATATCTCATATAGTATAGATGGCTTTACTATTCACGGATATAAAAAAAAAAAGATCTTAAATAAAAAGATTTTGTGTGTTTGTTTTTTTTAACAACGCGTATTTGCTGGCTCTAATGGGTAAATATGACAGTGAGCTCCAACAGATGGCTCAGAACATGTCGTAACACTGCAGTTTATCAAAACAAAACTTAATTTACAGCAAAGCATGCCTGGAAGAAAAACAGACCCTATGACTATAAAACCATAATTTAGAAGTCAGCATGTCCAACAGCTTTTGGAAAAATCCCTCATAATCTTCAGAGACAAACTGGTAATCAGTGACATCATCCATCGCAGAATAAAAAAACACACAGTAACAGTTTCTACATGCACAAAATCACTCTAGTTTAAATCCACAGCTCTGACTGTACCAGCGGAGCAATCAGGGAGGTTTACCTGAACGTTTTCATTTCATCACCTTAATGATTTATGCAGCTTAAGTCAATTTTCCTCATAAACTCTCAATGATTCTGATGTGTTAAGTAAATCCTCAGGATTGCATTCCAGACAGGCTGGCAGCGTAGAAAATGAGGGGGGGGAAAGATAAGGGGATGGATCGGTTAGCATTAAAACAAGGCTCCTTTTCTATGTGCTCAGATGTTGACTATGATATCTGATAACCTTCTCATCTGCTGCTGTGTTCAATTACCTGTGTAATGATGGCGGCACACACACACACACACACATCAAGAGAAGAAAGTGAGGGAGGAAATGTAGTGAGAGGAAACTGCTTCATTGGTTATAACATCTCTGAGATTGGGTGGAGACATAAGACTGTGGCTGTGCTCGGGGGCTACATCTACAGAAAATTGGAGCTTTGTGGTAATTTGATCCATTTTATTCTACACTATATCTCAGTCAGGGGCTTGCGGCCATTTATTCAGCACAACAGGCTCCGTCTGCTACCTGCAGCCTGGAAATGTCCGAGGCAGTGAAAACTGGAAGCTTGCATCAGTGGTATCACTAAGCAGGAGTTTCTGTTTTAAAAGCACAAGTCATAGATGCAGCTCTCAATGATTTCATCTCCTACGTCCTGTGTGTAAGCATTAAAGTAAACTTAGTTTCTGAGTGCTTCCAAAAACACACAATATTTTTATTTGATGAAGAAAATTCAACATCAAGACAAGACAGAGCAAAGCTTTGAGTCACATGTGTCTTCTTTAGAATTATTGAGGCAAGATGGATGCAGCTGTGAACAGATTATAAGGACGAGGAATGGTGAAGGAGCAAGGACAAGGGGGAGAAAAGAGACTTGGGTAATGTAATACCTTGTTCATGGGGTCCACAGTGAGGGCGTGGGTCCAGAAACAATCATGAACTGAGACAAATGTCAGGCCAGCACTGGGAGGGGGAGAAGAGGAGACAGGGTGAGGAGATGAGGAGGGTTCATATGAGAAAGGAAGAAGTCATTACAAGAAAAGCAGAAATTTCCCAAACCAGTCAACTTTTATTCCTAGTCAGAGAGCTCACAGCCGTCAAATCTGTGCAATGCTTATATAAGATGATAACTATATTTAGGAACAGGGTGCGCTCTTCTCTCAAAGCTGTTTCACATCATGTATTCATAGCAGCATCAACTGCTATGCACAGTCAACAGCACACGCAAGGAATCCTTTTCATTTCGGGGTTCAGTGCATTTATGAGCCGAGTTAAATAATACCTATGGCAGTAGAGAGAGGTCAGCATCATGTGTGTGGAGTCCAGAGAGTGGATGAAGTTGGGTGGGAACGCATTTTTCTGTTTAACTGTGTCTGGCCTCCTGAAAATGCACAAAAAACAAAAAAGTAGAGACATTAAATACAAATGGACATGATGCATACATGTAATGTCTGCAACAAGCAAGAACTGTGTCTAAAACCCAGGGTCAACTGACTGATATGCAATAGACTAGTTATTACGGTGAGATTTTGATGCCATCTTGACATTCCTCTATACGGGTTTGATTGCAACCAGAAAAAGGTCCTTAAAGATATGTAATTATCTGTGAAGTTGTTCCCAATCTCCATTACCTCCTGCTAATATTACAAGAATATAAAGACCTGGTTAATTATTGGCTCTCCTGAGCTTTAAGTGCATAATTCTAAACAAAGAGAAGATAAATGCTGAATGAGAATATCTGAGAAAATGCCCACATTTACTGAGCCAAAAAAAAAAAAAAAACAACAAAACAAAACTTGGATGAAAAGGTAAATATAAGCCCAACTTACATCTTGTCATAATTAACGGCAGTTTTCGCTGATATTTAGTTACTGAACCTGCAAACAGTGAAAGCCTCTGAGGGATGTTATGAGATTTCAGCTCCCACTAACCTTTTCATTAGGATTCAGTCTGAGTCAGAACTCACTGCAGTCCATTTTAAAATAATTCATCTTTTCATTCTTAACTACCGCTGTGTGCTGTTGGATGCAGGTAAACCAACTCAAACCTATTTTCCTGATACACAGTGACACATTCACTCTAAAATGCCTTGGTAATCCAGTCCCACAGCATGATCAGACCTCTACCATGCTTTACTACAAATGCTCATGTACTTCATTTACTTACTCAGAAAGAAACTGCTGCATTTACTCCAATACAGCTCTACTTCACCTGCTCTTAGAAAATTACCCCATGCCATCACTTGTGTACGCATTTCAGCAAAGTGTTAACTATTTTTAAAAATTTATAAAAATATTTTCATTATACAAAATAGGTTTGTTTACATTTATTTCTGAAGATATACCATATTCTGTATTTACAATACTGGGGTCTAAGGACTCATCATATAAATGCAATGTTGCCGCTTCTGCTGACGGTAATGGCAGTAAAAAAAAAAAAAAAAAGAAGCATCCTGCCAATCTGAATCCCTTGTGTTCCCATCACCCTGAGCCTGTGCCATTCAAATCCTCTGGGCTGCCACAGACCAGAACGTTGGTCTAATGGAAATGCAAAGAGAGCTGAGAGAGCTCAAGCTAAACCCAAAGCTAAAACACAAACACACAGGCACATACCACGCCTGTCCGTCACTCCTGTTTTCCGTCTGTCCGGTTTATTTTTGGCTTGAGTGTTAGACTTTTATTGGAGTGCTTTTAGTTTGGCTGTTCTGGGACCGAGCAAAAACCAAGATTCCTGGATATCTATTTGCAAACACGCTCAGCTATCGATACATATAATAAGAACATTCTTCTCTTTTTCCTCTTCCTTGGTATCTCTCATACACAGACACACACACGCCTGAGGTAACAAATAGGCACACTCTTTTCCTTATACATCACACACATTGGTTTAGGATTTACCATTTAATGCATTTAGTTAGACTTGGATAATCAGCTTTTCAATGAAAATAAGAGGGACTGAGAAAGATACTAAAAGATGTCATTACACTTGCCTTTACTTAAAAAAAAGCTTACATTTTGGATCATTTTTTAAAGATTATAGTGCAACCATGTGTGTGTGTGTGTGTGTGTGTGTGTACCACTTGTTTGTGTGCATCTGCAAAGGAAAAGGCCCAAAAAAAAAGTCATAGGGATGGTGTCACGTCTCACTCAGAATGTCAGCCTGTGATGTTTTCACTGACAGCAAACCTTAAGTTTCAGGTGCGACGCTTTCCTCCCGCTCAACTCTTTGCTTCCTCTAACCCTGCCTCCACTTTGGCTGATGTTTTATGCAGCTGGGTTTGTGTTGCCCTGTACATGTCAGACTGAGGAGGACGGCTGTCAGTCTCCATCATCTGCATCTCCAGTGCTCTCACTCTGTCATTCCTCGACATTCCACCTCTGTCTCGTTTTGTCTCTATTCGCCTTTACAACTTCATATTGTCTCATCCTTTTACTTCTTCACATTTCTAATCAGATAGATACATATCTAAAAAGACATGAAAATACATACCATAAAATATGCTGAAATCAAATGTAAACATTATTTGTTCAAACTATCTGCATGGCATCTCAGTTCCTCATAAAAACGTGAATGAAAGTATAAAAAGATCTACTTTACATGCATACATTTAAGCAAAACCTTTTCAGGGTCTGAGCAGGAATTAGTGAAAATATCTGCAGTAGACGGAGTTTTAGTACAATTGAAGTTCTTGAACACGACTGCCTGAAGAGAATTCCACTTTCTTCATCAATATACTAACTGAAAACTCAACACAAAATCAATGACAAGAAAAACCTCCAGTAAGCAATTTTGCTTTCACTTTATATCCTCTGCTCTTTTTCCAGGTCACAAATATCAAGCTAACTGGTGGCATTTCAGCTCCGAATGTCAGTGAGTGCCATAACAGAAAGGAGCGGCAACACTACATCTACCAGCACTGGTAGTGGAGGAGGAGAAAAGGGAGAGATTATACCATCAGGGAGACTTACTCTTTAGTGTCATGGCTGATCTGGAGGTTTATATGTTGCATGGAACTCTTCAGCTGCAGAGGGAAAACAAGACAACGAATAGTGTTTGTTAATAACCTGAAAACAATCACTAGCATCAAATAAAAACAAAAACAATGATGAAGAATCACTGCTTTTGCATATTTGCCTGAAAAAAAAAACTGTGCCAACTAATAAAGTCAATATTTCTTTCTAATCTGCAAAATATACAAAAGGAAAAGAGTCATATAATTCATAATTTCGTATAAAAGCTTACTAAAGCTTCAAAGTTAACAAATGTGACAAAAATGTATAATGAATATATTATTCCAACATGCTAAATGGTT